>CM067299.1:29538972-29926472 GCA_034231615.1 Meghimatium bilineatum | reverse complement strand
AATAGAGATGGGAATTTCCGAGAACAAAAGAAGTCAATCAACTACGACTTTTGAAATGTGTGTTGCAAACAGTGGAAAGAACTTGTATGGTTGTAGACGCCAACTTTCTGTTAATGATGTCAAGTGAACTTTTTGTATCTAATTACCTTGCATGAAATAGAAATAAAGAGTATACACAGGTTCGTGTTTAAGCCGAGTATGTACATAAGTTCATGTATAAACCGAGCATCGTACTTTATAACAGATTTGTCCACTGTCTTTAGTATATAGCTAAATTCAATTAAAATTATGTAACATTATTGACAATTATATTTCAATGATAACTAGAGAATCCTTGACAATTCTCGTCCATCTATCTAAGTATATGTTTATTGTTAATTCGAACATTAGCGGGAAAAGGTGTAAATAGCACAGGGAAAGTAGAAAAATATAGGCTGAAGTGACGCACTGCCGTCTAGAATATGCTGTCATGTATGGTTATGCTGCGTCGTCACATAAAGAGTCGGCTGATCTCATGCAACCTCCCTTAGCTTGGCTGGTGCACTGATTATCATTCCTTTAGTGTTTGTCTCGCCAGTTACTGCAAATCGCAGAAAAAGTCGTATAAACACAGATATGCGACACTTCGTGAGATGAGAAAGCAGAATTATTCCAGAGAAGGGCTTGGCATAATCAGCTCATATATTTCCCTGCTTTTTTCTTGACAGTTGGTTCAAGAATAGGACATTGTCAACCTTTTTTTATAAAGTCGTAGCTTTGATTGTATGCAGGGCCGGCCCTAACAATTGAGAGGCCCAATGCGAAACGGATTGCGCGGGGCCCAGTCTGGGTAGGGAAGAGCATAATAAAATAAATTCTAATATGAATTTATGGGCCTATGAAGTGCGGGGCCGCATAGGTTGCAATCGCCTAAGACCGGCCCTGATCGTATGTATATCTAGATGACCGTGGAAAATCGACCTCTGGCGGTAAGACTAACTGGCTGGTGAAGAAGAAGAAGCGTGGATGGATCATCTTATCAGAAATGGTGGTTATGTCTTTCAAATCTTGTTCGATCAGTAATGCGATTGACAGAAGTTAAGGCGATATCATTTTTGAAGACCATAACAACGATCATGTTAGGGATAAAGGGATAAAGAGGAGGAATACTGCAGCATGTGACACTAAAATCACATGACAGAGGATCACATGATCACATGTTCAGCGGACTGTATCATAATTCAGACACGTAATCCATTTTCGAAGAATGATATTCATAGTAGTTTGGGAATATACTCATTGAAAGACTTGACTAAAATCGCTTCGTTTTAGGGATGAGGTGTGGTCGAAGATGAAAACCTGTTGACTCAAGTTGCGAGGAGCTTAGGTGCCATTTGAGCGGACCTGGTTCAAATCCCATTTGCTGTATTATAATCTTTCTTTAACAGGAAATAATCGATGCTTCTATATTATATTATTAAAGAACTGTTGGAAGAACATTTGTGGTCAAAAATATTGAAAATCAGAGACTGAATTAGTTTGGACACTTAATGAGAATGAACTGATATTGGTCATCATTATCACATGACATATTCTTTCCAGAACGTTGTCTTTGCAATTTATGTCCCGAACCCGACTCTATTCTGTGCCAATCTGCTTGCGTCTTCCATCGATATCTTCATATAGTCTTTGATGTCATCTGTCCATCTCCTTCTAGGTCTACCTCTTCTTCTACTCCCCGGAATTATGCTCTCTTATATGCGTCTTTCAAAGCTATTGTGTCTTTTTATATGTCCGAAATGTTTCCATTTCATTTGCAAAATTGTAGTCACCAACCATCGTTCCTCTATATTTTCAGAATATTCAAAACCTCTGATACTTCTGATATTTTCTGTCAAGGAAATTCTTAATATTGTCCAATACAACTTCAGTTCAAATGCTGTTATTCTTTTTACCATTGTTCTATTTATTGTTCAAGTCTCGCAGCCGTTTGTTACAACTGGAAAAATGTATGATCTAAGAAGTATAATTTTGTTTTAATCCTTTCATTAATTCATACATTTTTTTTGAGTTTCCTTGTTGTTTGTAATCTTTTACTTCCCTGAATGTCCTGATTACGTGTTGTTGTTTTTTTTTGTCGTACCTAATTTGTTGTTTTATTAAATTTGATATTTTCTTTTTTCCTTCGTTGTTGATTTTTTTAAAAATTCCTTCTTTTTATGATGTTTTCCATAGTTTCTCTTGACATAAATTATTAATGTTTCCTTAACTTTTTAGGTATAATTTTTTTCTATTTGAATGAATATTTTGATTATTTTATTTTCCAGTACGTCCGAGGGTTGTTTCTTACTCTGTATTTAGGAGTATTTTAAATCTATTTTCTACCTCAATATTATATTCTTCAGGAATGTTTGATATGTCGCATATGACTATGATGCTAATTTTGTTGATATTTTTCATTTTTAGCATAAATTTAGCTGTAAGCAATTCGTGATCTATATCGACGTCTGCTCCTCGTCGTGATTTACTTGATGTTACGCTTGATTTCCATCTCTGTTGTGATATTATATAATATATTTTATTTTTCGTGTGTCCATCCGGTGATCTCCATGTATACAATCTTGTGTTGTTGTCAGGAAAATGTATTCATGATTGACAAGTTGTTTTCCATGCAGACACCGACTAGGCATCTCCCCTCTCGTTCCTGATTCCCAAACTATATCTTCCTTGTATTTTATATTCTTGTGGAGCTCTTTCTTTTGCAACTTTGGCATTAAAATTCCATATAATTATTTTTATATCTTTATTTTGTTTAGTGTTACTTTTAGAGCGTGGTATAAATTATATATGTACTGCTTTTTGGCCATCAGCTGGGCATATAACATGAGAATGGATACACCAATAGACCGAGTAAGACCACGAACAAGGTGGATTGAAAAAGTTACCGACTTCCTGATATATCACAATACTATATATATCAAGCAGTCAAACATGTCATAGCCCCAACAGCGATCGGTAATAAATCATACCACAACAGCAGCAGCAGACATAGTACAATAGAGAGATGGAACTATAGAAACTTAGAAACCTTTTTTTATACTTCTTCCGAAATTTAAAACTGACAACATAGAAGATTAGTTTGGTCAAAATCAGAAATTACGCCTGCCTGTCATGCATGCTAAATGAGACGACTAATAGGACTTGTAGTGAAATTGGCTGCCTTATTGAATCAATAGGAGAAGTCAACAAACTAATTTCCCTCACCTTCTATATTCCTGTTCACGCTGCAATATAATTCTCCGAGCCCCGTTTTGGACACTTCAACCATCTAATGACTCATACACTCTAAAACATTGATTTGTGTCAATGGCATGTTCATTTTCGAGAGAGGAAAATAATCACGTCAAAGTATCCCAAATGTCATGCTAGCGTGGAATGTGTCATGTCAAAATGTATAAATACTTCACCCAAGCTGTAAACCATGGCACATAGCATTCCGTTCTCCCGATTACATTCCACTAACCAGCAGGCTTATGTAAGGGGAAACAGAAGATGAAGAAGAAGGTCACATTTTATAATTTCCTACCAATTACTAAAACCTCCACATTCTATTAAATACATAATTCTCTTGTGACATTGATCGCACCTAGTAAAATGATATTTTTTTTCCATCTATAATATTTTGGTCTCCGAAATATTATATCTATATAATTACTGTCAGCCTCAATGTAGGTATTCTTGGATGGTTCATGGTCTGTAAGAGTTACATACAGTTTGACAAGTTTGTGGTCAAATCTAAAGCAAAAGTGTTTAATTTGGCCAAACTCCATAATTATGTAAAAAGAACTTTCACAAAAGAAATATCAAACATGTGCTTGATTTTAGTGAAAGTCACGGTAATACTAATTCGAATAAATACATCTAGAATGTTAAGTTTCATCCTGTTTCGTGCCTGTATTTTGGCAGCGGTTACTGAAGAACATTTCGACCAAGAATATCACAAGTGGTATGACCATAATATACATATTTTATCAAATTAATCCAGATAATGTTTAAATATTGGTACACTTCTAAGTGATCGAAAATAAATAATTACTAAGACATTAATTCTATGACACGACATTTTAAAATTGCCACAAATGCCACAGTTACCCATGAAATGTCTAATATGGCAACTTTGTGATATACTCATATAATTCGATTAGTTGGTGTATCACTGTATGACGCTGATATTTGGTGGTGTAACTTAGACTTGGATTCTATTATAAATATCCGTCTATCTCCATATCTTTAACCTATCATACACTGGCCTGTCAGTACAACCTCTGATTATAATCTAGGGTATCTGTCTACAAAGTTATTTTTCTGCTGACGTGTATGTGTATATTTCAATCTATGTGAGTACGAGTCTATCTTTCTGTCTATCTATTGATTCATATCATCTTTTCAATCATCCATAGTCTGTTGCAGAATGGCACTCGAGATAGATAGCTCAAACTGATAAGATAAATAATCAGATTTATTCCCCTTGTTCAGAAAGGAACGTCTTGATTGCTAAACAACCCGGCTGAAACGTCCGCTTGAATCTGTGCTTGTTTATAAACAATTTAGGAAGTTACCTCCCTGTAATTCCTAGATCGATAATAGATCAAGATCAACCCCAAAAAAAACATGGAATCTTTCAGGCTGTGATAGCTCGCCTCGTATTATTTATATTACAGTAATGTAAGCCTTCTACCGAAGATACCAGAATCACAGCATAGACCTCCACAATTGATATCCCTTATTGTAAATGGACCTCTACATATCTAATATGCAAGAAGCAATCAGGTGAAATATCCAGCAGATGGTCTGCATTAAGACTGGGCTACACGCAGTTTAAATGAGAATACTTACAATTGAAGTGTTACCGAAGATGGCAAACAATACAGGGAAAAGCTTCTCAGTTAATGTATAAGATGATTTTGAAACAGTCATGAACGATTTGTTCTACAAGCTTTAATTAAGTACACATGCATGAGTACGAACACATTCAAAAGTATGGAGAGAAGTAAATAAAAATGAACAGAAACAGTAATATGGACTGAAGAATAGGTATGGATACAACAATATTATGGTCACAAGCGAGTGTATGGACATAAGCAAGAGTTTGGAGAGAAGCAAGAATATGGAGAAAAACAAGATTATAGACAGAAGCAAGAGTTTAGACAGAAAAAAGATTATAGACAGAAGCAAGAGATTAGACAGAAAAAAAAGATTACAGACAGAAGCAAGAATATGGGCAGAATGAAGAGTATGGACAGAAAGTAGAGTATGGACAGAACCAAAAGTGTTGACAGAAGCAAGAGTTTGGACCGAAGCAAGTGTTTTCAACAGAAGCAAGAGTTTGGACAGAAGAAAGTGTATGAACACAAGCAATATTATGGACAGAAACACGAGTGTGGATAGGATCAAGAGTATGGATAGAAATAAGTGTATGGACAGAAGAAAGAGTTGGACAGAAGAAAGAGTTTGGACAGAAGAAATAGTTTGGACAGAAGAAAGAGTTGGACAGAAGAAGAGTTTGGACAGAAGAGTTTGGATGGAAGAAAGAGTTTGGACAAAAGAAATAGTTTGGACAGAAACAAGATTATGGACAGAAACAAGAGTTTGGTCTGAAACAAGAATGGACAGAAACAAGTGTTTGGGCTGAAACAAGAGTTTGGACAGAAGAAAGAGTTTGGACAGAAACAAGAGTTTGGACAGAAGAAAGAGTTTGGATAGAAACGAAAGTTTGGACAGAAACAAAAGTTTGGACAGAAACAAAAGTTTGGACAGAAACAAAAGTTTGGACAGAAACAAGAGTATGAACAGAAATATGAGTTTGGAAAGAAACAACAGTATGGACAGAAACAAGAGTATGGACGTAAGCAAGAGTATGGACAGAATGAAGACAATGATCTCAAGCAAGAGTATGACCAGAATCAAATTATGGTTACATGCAAGAGTAAGTATCATCACAAGCAAGAGTATTGACAAAGAAACTTTAAACTAGATCATGTAAGTCAAGAAGAACTGTTTAAAAGACGATCAGATTTATCCGCAACTGTAATGCAGGAGCCATAAAAGACAGCAAAGAAATGACACTATTACCTTCCATTGAAATCGTTCAAGGCGGCAAGTGGTCTGATGGTGGAATTAGCCGAGACCGTCAGCGGAGATTACAGACCTGTGCGTTCATGACCTAATAGGCTGGTTTTCCTGTATTTTAATTATATCTGTGATTTTCGTTGGTCAGTCTTGGCTATTTTTAGCGGGTTGTTCCAAGTTTAGAAATATTGACCAACGGACTCAAGGCAATAATACAAACCGCTAAAAAAATAAGTCTTGCTTGCTTAGTGTATATTAATAATGCTAGGCGATTTGAATGTAACAGTGGTACGTGATATTTTAACAGGGTAGACCTATAACGTGAGTCAATACCTTTTATCGTTTAACAATAACTGACAACAATAGATAACCTTCCGAGTGTCTCACGGTATAATTTGTATTTGTATATTTTCATGGATAGAACATTTTGTTTGGGTTGATACACAGAACCGTAATAACCAAAGACAAAAGCAAAGATAGGCGAATCATTGCGCATTTCCCGAAAAAAAATATCACTGCAATGAACAATAACAAGAAAATCGTTAACAATCTCTGCTATGATTGTTAACTCTGATGCATAACTCGCATTGGTTTCTTCATACTCGATTAGTCAATATTTACTTCTTACTGGTGTTTTTTTTTTAATTTGTGTGTGCTTTTATTGTATAGAGTGTACTATTTTTAATCCTTTTAAAACTAAGCCACGTTCCATTGATATCATATCACCATAGAGAAAATATCAGAGATGATTGATTCATGAAGTCGTCCAAAGACTATTTAAAATTTGAAAAGTTTTCCTGACATTGTTGTCTTTTGATTTCAACCAAAAACTGTTTTGACGCTGACTTGATTCCTGCCTTTAGTTTGAAATGTTGTCCTAGATGAATTAAAAATAAACAGAACTCAAAGGTCGCCATTTACGTTCTTCATAAATGACTTTTTCTGATTACCAGGCTGTGATCTTTTCTCTGCTATGAGTCAGAATGAAACTGTAATTGGCAGGAATTTCTCTGAGAATGCGAGTGAAAATCTTAAAATCAGGGTATCAAAGAATTTTTACAAGTAAGGAGGTGACATATTCGGGTGCTATGATCCTGGACACTTGTGGGACCTCGTTAATGTTTCAATCAGCAAACATTAATTTCTAATGACATTCTGGCATTAAGACGGATCTAGTTTAAATGGCGTACGTGAGTCTGATAATGAGAGAGGATTGGTGAGATAAATGACATCAATGATGTTGTATCTTATTAAAAAAAAAAGAAGGAAATGTGAGAGAAATTTCGTGCATGCTCTTTTACTTTGTTCTAGAGAAAGAGATGTTTGAGATAAACGATAATCAGAATAATGTTCGTTATAAGAGACAGAGAAGAAATAAATCGTGCGAATGATGTCTTTTGTTTGTATGTGAAAGCTATGATGAAGTGATGTCCAAGTAGATTTATTGTAAAAACAAAAAGAGAAAGAGAGAAATAGAGAGGCGGTAAGATAATTAATAGACAAGACTGATGATTTAGATGATAAAAATGATGTAAAATAGATAACGGTAACAGTGTTTTGTTTTAAACATTAGAAAGAGTTCAAGAAAAGGCCGGTAAGATAAATGACAACATGGATGTTTTATTTCAAAACAAGGGGTATGGTCCCCCGTGTGTTGCCGGGGCCCGAAAGGGGAGCAAAGAATAGCAACACTGTTTACCTTCCACGCATGTCGTAAAAGGCAACTAAGGAGGTTATGGGATTGAATTGGCTGTCCCATCCCATATAGGGTCAGTGACCCAAAGCCATGCTGAAGTCGGATGTGCCAGGTCGATAGGCGCAGATATCGCAGCAATGATGTAAACCTTGACACAACGCATTCCGTTCTCCGGACTACATCCTGCTAATCTGCAGGAGTTTGAGAACGAACGCAGAAGAAGAACACGGGGAAAGGAGCTTCTCCACCTCAGTAATCAATTGTTAAACATCCAGTCAAATATTGGTCATGTATAGAGCGGTTTGTTTAGGTCATCTAGAGTTCCCCGCAACGTGTTTTGCAGAGAAGCTGATATGGGCCTCGGTAACAAGTAAAAGAGAGCTATAGATGGTAAGATAAATTACACGAGCGATGTTTTAGTCAAAGACATTAGATAGAACGAGATAGATGGTTGGTTAAGAGAAATTATAACAGCGGCGTTTTACTTAATAGTAGCTTGGGAATGTACGCGTTGAAAGTCTGGACATAGTAGCTTGGGAATGTACGCGTTAAAAGTCTGGACATAGTAGCTTGGGAATGTACGCGTTGAAAGTCTGGACATAGTAGCTTGGTAATGTACGCGTTGAAAGTCTGGACTAAAATTTCATTTTTTTTAAGGGGTACAGTGTGGTCGAAGACGAACAGCGAAGAGCGGTCCTGGTTCAAATCTAGTATTCTGCATTATGATTTTTATTTAATAATAAATAATCGATGCTTCTATATTATATTATTCATTGCCCGTGTGTTGCAGGAGCCCGAAAGGGGAGCAAAGAATAGCAACACTGTTTACCTTCCACGCATGTCGTAAAAGGCGACTAAGGATGTTATGGGATGGAGTTGGCTGTCCCATCCCATATAGGGTCAGTGACCCAAAGCAATTCTGAAGTCGGATGTGTCAGGCCGAAAGGCGCAGATATCGCAGCAATGTTGTAAACCATGACACAACACATTCCGTCCTCCGGACTACATCCTACTAATTTGCAGGTTTTTTGGTAACGAACGCAGAAGAAGATATTATTCATGAACCAAAATCAACAAAATTATGTCTATAATTTCGTCTTCTGCTTTCGCTTTCCCATTTTGCTCGTTAACCGGATGTAGTCCGGAGAGAGGATTGAGCTGTGTTATACTTAACAGCTAGATTTCGTTGTCTGTACTTTTCGGCCGAACATACCCGACTTCAGAATGATTATTATGCCACTTTGACGTATGGAAGGTGTCAGAGGAATAAGCCATCAAACCTCCTTATTCGCTTCTTACGATATACATGACACGTCACAGTGTTGTTATTCTTTTCTCCCCTTCGAGTCATGGCAACACACGTGTGCCTTGTTAACTAAATTATAACTTTCACTAGAACATGAACCAATTAATATTTACCTGTATTTGAACTTAACGTGAATATTGGTTGGTGGAGCTTCGCGAGTAACTAGCAAGTCATAAGTTCAAGTCTCATCTCCGTAAGAAATGACTCAAGTGATTGATCTATCCACCAAAAAAAATGTGGCTTTTTATTTATCTTGAATACCGATTCTTTCCTAGGAGAAATATTCGTTTCACATCGTCACTGCCGAGTAAATAAATTATTCTTTCTTCAAACTAGATTTTTTTTTTTTTAACATTTTTTGCTGTTCGTAATTTTTCTGCTCCGCTGAGGAAATGGTTTACACGGACAAGAAAAATCTCGCTAGAAGGAACAAATAATTGTTAGGAGACTTGGGAAAGCTCAGAAAGATTCTCATATAGAGAAATTAAAGATGGGCTAGATATTCAAGAAAAAAGGTAATTTTTGGAGGGTGGAGAGTGTGCGAATAGAAATAATTATGTCATCGTGTCTCTCAAGTTCTTCAAGATCCTTTAACACGCTTTCTGGGTATGCACAATTATGGAATGTTTACTCGGGCCTTGATCTCTCCTTACTCGTCAGCTGTGATTGAACGTCGCAGATAATCCCACGGGGACCGATTGTGCACGTGTGCATGTTTGTTTATTGAACACCATTGGGCTCGTTCCTGTCCGAATATACTTCTCCAATAGCGTCTAGTGAAATTATGGAGAGTTTCTGGATGATTTCAAATATGATGCTTCATTTTAAAAGGGTTCCCAAAATGTTGATGTGTGACATTATTATTTCACCGGTTCCTACATTGCACATAACGAAGGTCATCTTGGTTATAGAAGACAAGAAACTGTATAGTATATTTATGTTAGTGATCTGACATTGTTAGTGAAATAAACGGTATATGGTATATTTCTGTGAGTGACCTAATACTTTTAGTTTCATAAAAGGTATAGTATATTTCTGAGAGTTCAAGAAAAGGCCGGTAAGATAAATGACAACAGGGATGTTTTATTTCAAAACAAGGGGAAAGGTCCAAGGGGAAAAATCTTACAATTTTAGTGAAATAAAATGTGTTTCTTATAGTGTGATAATTCCTTTTCAATTGCGAACGTTGGCCTGTGTGTTTATATCAGAGCACTTTTTTTCACAAAGAAAAGCCACATAATTCAGTTAGCGGTGGCCCTGTCAACGCGACCACCGAGTATTGAATTAATCTGTTCTAACAATTAATCAAATATGGTCTAATATTTATTTACGACACGCACTGTGGCGAAAAGGTGCAGAGCGCATCTCGTGCTGTCACGGTAATTATAAATAGTAGTCATACGGACAGTTTTCAGTGGTATAAATTAAACATTTAAAAAAAAGCTACATAACAGTAAATGTATTCCTACTTTCAATTAACCTTACATGTACTTGTGCATAAACAGAAGTTAAAAGGAGATTAGGAATAGCTAAAAGTACCTTCAACGACATTAGGAAAATATTAACATCTAAACAAATTAAAAACAAGTTAAAAATGAGAATTATAAAATGCTATATCTATTCTATATTAATGTATGGCTCAGAAACATGGACACTAAATAAACAATTAGAAGACAGAATTGATGCCTTTGAGATGTGGGTATATAGAAGAATAGGGAGAACATCATGGAAAGAGAAGAAAACAAATAAAGAAGTGCTAAAGACACTTAATATGAAGAAAAAACTACTAAGAGAAATACAGATTAGGCAAATAAAATATTTTGGACACATTAAAAGACATTACACCTTATTGAAGACCTTACGTGAGGGTAAAGTCAAAGGGAGGCGAGCAAGAGGCAGGCAGAGATACAAGTGGCAGAGTAACATCACACGATGGACAGGTTACAATCTAGCAGAGGGCACCACCAAGACAAGAGACAGGGGATGTTGGAGATCCGTTGCAGCCAACCTTTGTTGCGGAGACGGCACTTGATGATGATAATGGTGTACTTGTGCATCTAAAAAAATGTCTAAGAAATAACGACAGCTAAAGCATTCAATTTGATGATAATGAAGCTTTGAGTAGGTAGACCCGGACAGACCTTTCTGATAAAAACACTAGTCTTCAGTTGAATAGACGAGTTGATACCTGAGCTTACGCACGTGGTTGCATCTGTGGGTCTCAACAATGGCTCACTAGACAAACCACCCATGCAACAGAAAACCTTACTAGATGACATGCCGTTATATTGAGGTTATCTTCTTATAGAAGCTTCATGGCTCGTCATCTATACAATTATGCTCCTTGTGCTGTTATTTTGTTGTTGAATTGTGTTTCATGTTTACGTGAATACATATGTATTTGTTGGTTATGTACTCTGTGGTTGGGAGGGAGCTAGATATGTACTGTGCAGCACTGGGGAGGAGGAAACTAGTAGCACTGTTTTTTTCCTATGACTGAGACCCATAATAGAGACACAGTGACTCAGGACGTGACAATCCTTTTGATTTGAACATTTGGTTGCATGCCTGGAGCAATAAAGAAGTTCGGCATAACCAGTAGTCAGTTGGTGGTGGTGAATGAGCACAGTGAACCCTATCTTGGCTACAGTGGCTCAGAGCAGTGCATAGGCTTAAACCTACCTTCCTGGAGGTGTGATAGTTATTCTCTGACTCTGTCCCGGGGTGGGCCCAAAATCGGACAGACTTCCCAGCAATATAATGCCATTTAATGGCATTGGGTCAAAGGGCATGAGTCCATAGACCGCTGGATCAGCAACCAACCAACCAACCAACCGACACCTGAGCTCACATAAGGTTTATTGTCTCAAATGCATAGCTGAGTTATGGGGGATGGGGGGGAGGATTATGTATGGATATTTACTCCCCAGAGGGGGGAAGGGATTCCAGTTTTGCAATAGCCATCCCTCGCTACTTCGCGGTTCATTTTATCGTGACCTCAGTACATCGCGGATTTCTAAAAATATATTTACAGTATGTACACTTTAATTACATTAACGTATGTTACACACACCCGTATCATATTTATATTATTTTAAAAAATTATTTTATGTATGTTATTTATACTATTAATATTTTATTTACATGTTTGAAACTATTCTTTAATGTTCTAATGATAACATATGCACTTATATGGTTTCATATGCACTTATTGATATTATACATACACAAAATATGTACGTGTGTTAAAAATGAGAGGATGACACTACTTCGCGGTTTTTCACTTATCGCGGCCGTTTCTGGTCCCTATTAACCGCAATAACTATATATATATACCTTGGGATCAATATGAGATCGTCTTCTGTTTCCAGGGTATCAACAATTTTGGGTCATTCTGTTTCGGTGATGATTCATTCATTCATTCATTCATTTTCCTTTTGCGCTGAAGTTAGCGCATAGGGCAGAGGTCAGATCTCTCCAATTCTGTCTGTTCAAAGCTATTCTGTGCAGTTCTTGGATAGTATGGGTATTGATTGTTTTACTTTCTCTAAGTATTGTTCTTGTGAGTGTTTCTTATGGTCTATCCCTGGCTCTTTTGCCTGTAGGTATCCATTCAAGAGATTGGTGGAGTATTCTGTTGATGTCTGCGCGTAGGACATGCCTGATGTAGGGCCAACGGCGTTTCCTGATAACATCTGTGATGAAATTTTGATGTGTCTCTTCTCTGATTTTATCATTTGATTTGAATTCACTCCAATGGGTGTTAGTAACTCGAAACTCAGTAATTATTACGTAGGAAGTATGTTCGCAATCTAAATGTTTCACGGCTTTCTAGATGAAGAAGACTAATGTGCTAAATCTGTGACGTCACGATTACAGGCGGACTAATAGATAAACGTCAGTAGGACTACATTTACTGTTATGTGGGTTTCTTTTAAATTTTAAATTTATGCTACTGAAAACTGTCTCTATGACGACTGTTGATAATTAGTACTATAATATCAGTTATTATTATTATTATCACCTTTGTACTAACACTGAGATACTGGAAAGAACAGGCTTTATCGATGTATTGTCTATGCCTAGTCTACGCAGAATGTGATATTTGGGACACGCATGGATGGTTCCTGTAAGTGATGCCTAGAAGTTTTACATGTTTAAAAGCAACGGTCTGTACATTCCATGTTACAATAATAACAATTATTATTATTACTATTATTAGGCTTATTAGTAGAAGTATTGAAAATAGTATTAGTATAACTGTTGTTATTGTTTGAATCCTTAATTTATTCATCTTGTGACACATAAGGATCGCCTAGAAATGTTATCACTAAAGAATAACTGACGTTATCAATAAGAAACTATATCATTTTTGTAGATATGCTTGCTAATCATAACTCAATAATAGATATGATAGCATGCGTATAACAACTACGTTGATCGTCTGCCACGACATTCGCAGATGGCTACTTGTTCCTCATTGAACCAGTGGCTCCTGGCCATGTAGTTATATCTGTAGGTGGTATTGATATATGTAGGTGGTAATATCTGTAGGTGGTGGTGATATCTGTAGGTGGTGGTGATATATGTAGGTGGTAGTGATATCTGTAGGTGGTAATATCTGTCACAAAACAATCACACCAGTCAAAAAACACACCACATTCACATTACACACCACACTCACATTACACACCACAATCACAAAACACAGCTTACTCACAGTACACACCACAATCACAAAACACAGCACACTCACATTACACAACACAATCATAAAACACAGACTACTCACAGTACACACCACAATCACAAAACACAACACACTCACATTACACACCACAGTCACAAAACACAGCACACTCACATTACACACCACAATCACAAAACACAGCTTACAGTACACACCACAATCACAAAACACAGCACACTCACATTACACACCACAATCACAAAACACAGCCTACTCACAGTACACACCACAATCATAAAACACAGCACACTCACATTACACACCACAATCACGAAACACAGCCTACTCACAGTATACACCACAATCACAAAACAGTTATAAATACAATAATCA
Source organism: Meghimatium bilineatum (assembly GCA_034231615.1). Lineage (NCBI taxonomy): Eukaryota > Metazoa > Mollusca > Gastropoda > Stylommatophora > Philomycidae > Meghimatium > Meghimatium bilineatum. The sequence goes on along the minus strand of CM067299.1, from coordinate 29,912,279 downwards.
ACACCCCACCACCCATAACTATGACCCTTTTCCCACTTGACGTATGTCCGCAGAATTTCACCATGCTGACTCTTGTACCATGTAAATGACTATATCAGAATCAAGTCGTATATCACTGTAATTGACACACCCTAAGTAGAAGTCTAACTATTTCACAATCTTAAGATTTTTAGCTCACTAGACACATACCCTATGCCACTCAATGTCTATTTGACAGACAAATGCTATTTACACGACACATACGAGCTGATACCTTTCAAAGTTTGTCGCCTGTAACAGACGTCAGTCAGTTTAAACTGTCTCCTAGAACAGATTTCATCTTCACATTAACTTAATACCTTCCCAAAGGTGTCACTGCTTAAATTACACATGTAATGTTGTCATCATTTCGTGACTTAATATTTTAGCTGTCGTTTGGCAGTTGCCTGTCTCCAATTTCATAATTCTTTATTACAGGTATTATGGTTTGTGATTGTGCATGGATCGCTAGAGACCAAGATGTACTACAGAATTGACTACGTCACAAGAACAGTTGATTGTAAACAAACATTGCTAAGATGTACCTTAGTATTTATAGAAAAAAATATATAAAAGGAATTAAATAGCAGTTTCCCGCCGAAGACGGATGTGTCGGGCCATTGGCGCAAATAAAACGGAGACACAACGCATTTCCATTTTCTGGACTACATCCTGCTGGAAATCTAGCAGGACCATGATCCAGCTAGATCCAGATGGAGTTTGAGAATGAACGCAGAAGAAGAAATAGCAGTTTTACATTGAACAATACAAGGTTCGACGTTTCGACCAAAAACTATTTATTAAGGAACGACAAACAAACACAGAATGGAACAAAAAAATGAAATGAATACATGCAACACTTCAGCAATGTTATAATAAACAGTATACATGTCTAGAAAACAATAAATTAAGACGAAGAAAAGGGAGAATAATGAGAGAGTGATTACATGGCGAAAAAGTACATTGAGGTCTCACAGAAAAATCAAATTTGAAAATTAAAAAAACATTTCATTGGTGTATTTTCAGAAAAGTCTTATCTCACTGTAACTTTTGATAACTTGAAAAGAAATAAGTATGTTAAGAACACAATGTATGTCATAAGTATGTTAAGAACGGAATGTCATGTATGTCATAAGTGTATGTTAAGAAGACATACTGTGAAAAGGTCATGTAACTATGTAACCCAGAATATAGTCCTATGTTATAATTTCTAGCAGAAAAATGGACGTATAAAATATATTTGTATTAAAACAGTGTATGATGAACGTTAATACCGATGGATTCAATTCACCCCATGATATCCATGAGGTGGTTCTCAATCATAAGGCGACTCCTATGGTCCAATTTACAGACCGCAACAAACATATTTTTTCTAATCCCTTCACACATAAATCGACGTTTCGACCAAAACTCCTTTATAGCACACGACGAGTGAGAAATTTTATTTTATTCCATCTAGCCATTATTATGTGAACGTGGACAGTGTAGTTACTTACTCCTCACTTGGTCAAAATATAAATTTTTCTGTTATCATACGTGTTACCAGTATTAGAAACGCTTCACTGCCCCGGTCCAAGTGTTGCCTGTTGGATAACAGTTTTCCTGCAGTGATTACCTACTATTGATTATCTAGAAAATCGTCCTTAATCTACTCGTAGTATTAGTAGTAAATGTGTCATTCCTCGGCCAGTGTGTGATTAATGGTGGTAATTTTTGTATGGATGGGCCAACCAAGAAATTCGTGTTTAAAAAAAAAAACCAGGAGTAACTCGGAATATTGAATCCGTAGTACAATCGAGAACGTCGACTGTAAAGACCTCATTACAGAAAGTAAAAAAGAATTAATTCGTGACGCTTTTGATTTTTGTCATGATTTTCGAGGGTCACTATTTCTTCTTCTTCTTCTTCTTCTTCTTCTGCGTTCGTTCTCAAACTCCTGCAGATTAGCAGGATGTAGTCCGGAGAACGGAATTCGCTGTGTCATGGTTTACAGCATTGCTGCAATATCTCCGCCTTTCCGCCTGACACATCCGGCTTCAAGTCACTATTTATGTAATTGGAGTCGCAGGTAAAAAAGCCAAGGTTTCAACGAAATGTACATAAATAACCAAACATCAGCCTCACAGGTCATGTTTACATTCTGTGTACAGATCTTTACCCAGAGACTGGTTATGAGTACCGTGCAGCGGGTTAGAAACTTAGCTATAACCGAGGTTAAATAGTTAATGGTTAGATCGATAGGTATCGCCATGCATGAAGACATACGAATAAATAGACAGACAAAAAGCTAGAATATTAGACAATCAATTGAATGTACAGAATGAAATATGGTTCGATAAATATATCCATAAATCGATGGGTGGATGTATGAATTATTAGGTAGACTTACAGACCAAGAGACAGTTTGGCGAAAAGAGGTATCGATGTAAAATTACACAGACAGAACGATACGTCGCAGCATTTGATTGGTTAACTGATTATGGTGTGGATGTGTGAATAGTTAAATAATAGAGGATGTATATGGGAGTATACAGGCAAGAGGACAATTTATGGAATAATAGAGGATGGATATGGGAGTATACAGGCAAGATGACATTTATGGGATAATAGAGGATGGATATGGGAGTATACAGGCAAGAGGACATTTATGGAATAATAGAGGATGGATATGGGAGTATACAGGCAAGAGGACATTTATGGAATAATAGAGGATGTATATGGGAGTATACAGGCAAGAGGACATTTATGGAATAATAGAGGATGGATATGGGAGTATACAGGCAAGAGGACATTTATGGAATAATAGAGGATGTATATGGGAGTATACAGGCAAGAGGACATTTATGGAATAGACATACAATATCAGAGTTTGTAAGCAGAAGGTTATATGGATAGCTGGATGGATGGATGAGTGGATGGATGAATGCATGGATAGATTGGATAAATAAACAGACAGACAGTGGAATAGTAAAGACAGATATAAAAACATATAATGGCTGGAAGGTCAGTAGGTATGTGTATAGGTAAATAGATATTTAGGAAGATGTAGGTATTCTGTGCGTAATTAAGTAAGTAGATATGTATGTAGGTAAGTAAGTTGGTTGACAGGTCGGTAGGTAGGTAAATAGGTACACGACGGCACAAGACGGATACGACTGCCTCACAGAATCAAATGCACATACATGTTCTATGGGACATGTTCTAGGGACACAATAATAATTCTATGCAGCAACTTCATAGAACCTCGGACATACTGTCTGTGGATCACTGCGCTAACTAACCTAAAGAAGTTCTTGTTTTCTCAATCTTCGATACTTCATAATTATGCCATTCATTTGCACATATTTTCTGTAAGGATTGATTCAAACCTGGAAATCCTATTACCATTTTTAGTAACAGTCGACTCTGTAACTTTTGCTAGCTCCATATGTATCTCTATATCACTTGTATTACAAAGTGCCATTAACCTTAGGAAACAAAAGCTTCATCGCTAGTAATCCATAAACATCTAAATACATAAAAGTGAATTTTTAAGATTACCACTTACTACTGTGCTATATAAAATATATATCATGATGGCTAAATAGATTCCTAGCAAGTATCTCTTCTTACAAGTAGAACTATATTTATACAAGATTTCATGTTGAAAGCATAGTTTCATATTTCACTTTTCTGGAAGCATGATATTCTTTTTTCTACGTCTTTAGCGTTGAACTGTCAGAAGTATTGTGCCATTCACGCCTGATGTGCAACGTCAGACTTGAAATTGCATCAAGTTTTTCGTGAGCTTGGCAAGATAGCATTGAGAGGAAATAGATGGGATAATAGTATAGAGATTTAGGTGGAATTAATGGAAAAACAGACTACCTCGCAGACAAGCAGAATTCCTCGAATGTATTCATCTGTATTATCGTTTCATAAATTAGAAAGATTATTTCCTGAACTTCGTATCTCCTTGTAGGTTTGTTAGTCCAGGGGCAAAATATTTAATTGTCACCAAAAGAATGGTGGATGTATATGCTTACAGTCAAAACTAGTTACCTAAATGAAGGTTTCATCAAGTTATCGGAGACAAGGAGTAAAATATAATAACAAACATTAGGACTTAATAGTTTCATCATATTTTTATTGTTACTGCTTGTTTTTGTTCACACTCCAGATTAGTGTAAAGTAGTGACTGAACTGTTGGAGTTGGAGACGAGGAAGTGACTGCGAACTGACTTAGCGGGACAGAGTTGCAGAAAAATGTAATAATGCATTTCAATAAATATATGATGTAGCTATGTTGTATATAGTGGTACTGTTTTGTCGAAGAGGGGGGCGTGTAGGTTGTATAACTCTTCCCTACTGTCATAATTATTTCATACTATTCAAAAACTGCACAGAATAGCTTTCAACAGACAGAATTGGAGAGATCTGACCTCTGCCCTATGCGCTAACTTCAGCGCAAAAGGAAAATAAATGAATGAATGAATGAACTTTCATGTTGCGTGCTTAAAGTTATCTGCGGTTTTTAATCTATGAAAATTGTAAACCATTTCTCCTACCCCTTCCATACCATGTATTCAACATGATAACACACGAAATTAAATTAAACTCACGCCTACACATGACAAATATATGGAGCACACAGAAAAACAGGAATTTACTTACGTACTCGAGCGAACTATCCAGTTTTGAAAATCCAATTTTAAAATTAAGTACTCCATATATAAAACACACTGTAACATCTAGTACTGGAAAATTCAAAATTAGACTTGCTTTCGAGAAAAATTCTACATTTTGACGTTTGTGTAGATTTGTTGTTATATATCACTTGTTTGTCGTTGATCATTCGTTTCACGTTGGTAACAAAGACTCCGTGCAAATGTTCGTAAAACATATGGGAAGACAGCCTAGGCAGAAGATATTTAAACAAAAATATGGAAGGAACACAGTGAAAAATAGGTAGAACGAAAGTTCTGTGAAAGAAATAATATAGGCTACAGTCGAAGTGATAATATAGGCTAAGATACTAAAATATAGGCATAAAATAGTTTAAATTTTCAGTGTTGCGTTGTATGAATACATACGTTGTATAAAAAAAGTAAAGTAACCCATAGCATTTATTAATGCCGTAGGGGTGCGAGATGTTAGCGATCTAACAGTTCAGAGGCTCTGCAAATGAGGGCGGTAGCCATCTACTCTCCCTCGCAGTCTTTACTTCCCGAATTAATCCGGTATCCATTTAAGGCTGGGTCGACCCGTGTGCCGTTGTGATCTGAAAAACATTTCCGCCTCAACTGGGGAATGAACCCAGGACCACTCATAGCCAGTGTGAATACATAGAATCTATACCGTAAAAAAAAAAATAAGCGCAACTTTTTTGAAGTTACTTTTATAAAAGATATTCGCAGATTGAACATCATTCAACCTATCGAATGTGACTAACTGGTCACTAACGTCTTGTGGTTGTCTGAATTGTACTGACCTCATGAGTCGTGACGCCCTGAAAGCGGTGAAGGTCAAAACAACAACTTTGGTAATAACTCTTGACAGGTTAATGTGAAACTTGCTGAACACAAAACTCTCTGATCAAAACCTATAAAAGATTGACGGTCCTCGCTTAAATTCAGTTGAAAATTCAATGCACAAGTATGGTTAATCACACTACAAAACAATGATACATTATAATTGGACGCTTACAGACTGGGCAATCACAAATTGTTGTGACAGACAATTTAATGCGGTTAGAATCACCATTATTGGCCTTTGGAGGACTTTCAAACAAACCTGCTCAGTGGCAGACCGGCTGCGAAATGGAAGACCAAGATTGACAACTCCTGCTGAAGACCTCTTCGCGTGGCCACGGCACCTCAGGAATCGATCTGCGTCCTTCACAATCCACTCAATATCAGCAGCTCTTAGAATTTCAGATCAAACGGTCAGGAACCGGCTGCACGACGCTGGTCTTTGGTCTAGAATATCTCACAGAGGTCCTGTTCTTACGGACCGGCATCACCAGAACCGACTGCAGTGGGCGAACCAGCATCATCAATGGACCGTTTGGAATCACTGGAGATGGGTTTGGTTTAGCTATGAATCAGTTTGTGTGTTCCAGCGATACGATATACGAGAAAGAGTGTACCGCAGAATCTGTGAGCGCTACGTCCAGAACGGAATTGATGAGGCTTCTCCACATGGCTGTGGATGTGTAATGATGTGGGGGCGATAAACTTCCTTGGAAGAAGTGACCTGGTGCAAATGGAAGGACAACTGAAGGCCGAACGATACGTCGCTGAAATTGTTCGTTCTCGCGTCATTCCAATTTTGGCTGCACGAGGGTCTATTTCTAGCAGGATAGCGCTCGACCCCATATGGAACAACTCACCACCCAGTTCCTCGCCCAGCGTCCAGACCATTACGTTGCCAGCTATGAAGAGACATGAACCTCATAGAAAACTTATGGGATTAACGCGACAGAAGACTCCACCAGCGAGATGTGATTCCAGACAATCACCTACAGTTGTCTCTTGCACTCCGTAAAGAGTGGCTAGACATCCCGTAACAACACTTCCAATAACTGACCTGATCTATGTCACGGAGATGTAGTTCTCTGAAATAGGTCAGAGAAGGCCATACACCTTACTGAAATGGAAGCTCAAGTCGCAAAGAATAAAAGTCCAAACCAAATTTAATAAGCATCATTTCATTGTTATAGTCCGAAAGGTTCTTCAAGCCAAGGTTCAAACATTAATTCCATAAAAATAAATGTTGGTACACGTTTGAAATTTGGTGCTCAATAGCAATAATGTTGCGTTTCTTTCTTTGAACAATATATTTGGAAACGTCAATCAGTGTAATGTGTTAATCGTGAAATCGCAGTCGTCATTTACAAAGTTAATTCTCTAATTCCAGATGGATCCCTGTTGTTGCAGTGTAAAAACCCTACTTGATTTCCAGCAGGATGTAGTTCAAAGATAAGTAATGTTGATGTTTTCAATACATGGATGACCCGACGCGTCCTGATGTCGGAGGTCATTCATTCAGTTAATGTGTGCCGCATGTGATTGGGTACGCTATTTTAAACTGCATAATTGAGTCTAGTTTCGTTACATCAGATTTTATGACCATCAAACATAATTGAGACTACGGCTCAAGTAGCCTTGTCATCACGAGAACCCCTCGACTTAAGTAGGTGCATTTTAATTCGTTGGGGTTTTTTGTGTGGTTATATAGATCATCTGCCCAATTTTAGTAATGTACTCTGCTGTGAAATTCAAACGTTTAGTTAAATTTAGTTATATCAGAGCTTTTATAAGAGGGTGCCCAAGACGACGATGGCACAGTAATATATCAGATTGCTTAAACGTGTCTCTACCTGTGGCAGGTCAACTCGCCTAGAATCATGAAGTGTTCAGAGAATCCATAAGGAAGACCACTTTCTGGAAAAAAAATATGTCACATGATGATGATATATTTTAACCATCAAAAGATAGTGGTGGTGGCGGTTTTGGTAACCCAGTCACCACGACCCCTGATACATAATTGAAAAGTGTATGTAAACACTTGTCATAGCATAAAAAACCAGGAAAGGAGAACGCGAACTCCACATTAAGAACCACTGTTATCTTTCTAACTTAATGTCTACATTTCAAACTGTACTCTCACAAAAATAAATTATTTACTAATTTCCTAAATAACTCGCTTATTGTAAACATCAATAACGTATTACTGGAGACAAAATATTTCATAACAGTAATCATTGCAGGTGAGTTATAGAGTTTGTTACCTGAGTGTGTTTGTGTGGGAGTGTATGGGTGCTATAGACCGGTATCGCAGTTAATTTAATCTGGGGTCTTTGTTACCTCTAATATTTTATGGTAGTGTGTTCTGATATAACCTAATTGGTCTTTGTTGTCCGCTGGTTGAAAGAGGCACGCCTCTCCAAAAGAGAGGCAAATTCATTAATTACCTACCTATTGCAGTTAATATTGAGTATTGATGGTAGAGAAAAGGAAAAGTGTGATTAGCAAACACATTAGTATTTTCTGTTAAAATATGCAACATGCTGTCAGCTGTTATAGTAGTACTGCTGGTGGTGGCGGAGTCTGCAGTAGCCGTAATAGTACAATCATCAGTTACAGTAGTAACGGTATTTGCAGCAGAAGGAGTAAAAGCAGCAGTATTAGTAGTAGTAATATTAGTATTAATCGCAGCAATATCAGTAATAATAATAGTAGTAGTAATGGCGGTAGTAGTATTAGTAGTATTACTAGTAATAGTAGTACAGTAGTTGTAGTAGTAGTACCAGTACTTATATTAGTAGTAGTAATAACAACACCAGTAGCTATAGTAGTAGAAGCGATTGTAGTAGTAGTAGTAGTAGTAGTAGTATTAGTAGTAGTAGTAGTAGTAGTAGTAGTATTAGTAGTAGTAGTAGTAGTAGTAATAGTAGTAGATGTTCTGGAGTGTAACGGGAATTGAACCAGTCTGTTTATCTGCACCGAATCGTCTGGCAGCTCAATTAACTCGGTTAACAACAACCGAATAAATTCCCGTTAGTCTCAAGAATTTTTAATTTATCCACTTGCTTCCTACTTGAATTTATTTGTATAAACAACTATCTAAAGAAAATTGTGTACTGTCTATATGGTATTTATGTTTACAAGAAGACCTATTGGCCCTTGTAGTACGAATACGGCTGTTATATGTTTGTTTTACTGAATATACTACAATATTTGTACGGGATGTTCGTTGTTGTAATAGTCCTTGTCTCGATTGGTCAGTTCTCAGTGACTTTTTACACAGTTTGAATGTCTTCACAAATTGCATCTTTTTTGTTAGTAAAGTACGGGAAAACCCGTTTTTAGTTTATCATCTTGCTTACTATTTGAATTTACTTGTACTAGTAGTAGAAGCAGCAGCTGCGAGTGTAGTAGTAGTAATAATTGTTACTTAATTAAAGTTGATATTTTTAATCGTTATATTTATTGCTATTTGTTTCACTGTTATCACTGTAGTAGCGCTCGTTTTTGTTATTGTTGTTGTAATAGTAATTATGTAGTAGTTGCAGTAGTATTAGTAGTATTAGTATTTGAAGGTCGTTGATGTTTCTTTGCCGTGCCGATTGTCAAACTGTCTAATATGTTCTCTTGTTGTCGCCCTCTGTCTCTGTTGCCTTCAATCTTATCTGTTGTGACTATGTTCTCCAAACCTTCCTGTCTCATGAAGTAGCCACACAAAAAACAATGTCTTTTTCTTTTATTGTTCATTAAGGTCCGTTTCATATTTGACACTTTCAACACCTCAACATTAGTTCTGAAGAAAGGCATGGCGATACACAGAAGTAGACCAAGAGATAGCAGACAATAATCCTCCTCTTTGGGAAGATCCGAATAACGCACAAACAACTGTCTGGTAGACTAAGCTTATATACCATTCGATAGCTAGTGAATCGGCGAGCTGAACATCTGTAGGAATTGTCCCCAGCGCTATAATGCTGATTCCTAACCAAGGATCCTATCAATCTGGTTAAGTAGGTATTTTATCAGTTAACGATGACACGCAATGAGATGGTTGATAAACGTCTCTTGGCTCTGCTCTAAGATCTATATAAAGATAGTCTATGTCGTTACAAGCTCCAGCAAAACATTTACGCACATCACGCCACTGTGAATGATGTACTGTTTCTTGCAATGTTATGTTGTAATTTTCAACAGGACATCCTCATTAGTTCATTTAACCGTCTCATTGACATTTCATTCTTGCAGCTACGGATTTACATACAAAAATAATGACAATATGTCACACGTTTTTCTCTAATCTCCAACATCCGCCATGACATAGGAATTTACCCCACATTTTATACAACACACAGCATTCGATATTTCTCCATTTTATTTTAAGAATGAGAAGTTCGGCGCGACCTAAAAAAACATTGCGAAAGTTCATTTATCCGTGGCTCATGACCATCGACCAACATTATAGTGCTGGAAAGTAACCGGCGTATATAGAATATGTATGTCGGCAACCATTTTATATAGAATATGTATGTCGGCAACCATTTTATATAGAATATGTATGTAGGCAACCATTTTATATAGAATATGTATGTTGGCAACCATTTTATATAGAATATGTATGTTGGCAACCATTTTATATAGAATATGTATGTCGGCAACCATTTTATATAGAATATGTATGTAGGCAACCAGTTTATATAGAATATGTATGTAGGCAACCATTTTATATAGAATATGTATGTCGGCAACCATTTTATATAGAATATGTATGTAGGCAACCATTTTATATAGAATATTTATGCCGGCTGGCATTTTCTTATGTATTATATATGTCACTCTGAAAATGGCCAAAAGAAGCGCTACAAGGACTGGTTAAAGACCTCACTGAAGGCCTTTGAAATAAACCAAGATACACGGAAAGAAATTGCACAAAATTGATCTGCATAGCTCTCTACAGTCAAAAAGAGCGCACCATCTTGTAAAAGGTGGAGAAATGCAGCAGTTCAACAGCGGATAGTAGCTAAAAAGTCACGGATAGTTCAAAGGAATTCGTCTGCAGTAGTCACTGCATGTTCAAACTGTCCAAGGTCATTTACAGCTCGAATAGGGATTATTAGCCATAGACAAGCTTCTATGATCTATTAGGCATGGACGTAATTCAAACTGAATTTTCAAAAGTGGATACAACAAATGGTCATCATCACTTGTGATGGACAAACACAGATATATGTCAACGTCCCTTACGTATAAAGCAGTGGTCTTTAAGGTAGGCCATATGGTATACGGAGACCACATAGACTTGAACGGGACCATGAAAAACAATGTTGAAATTGAGGGGCCACAAACCAGGCATAAGGGGCACAGCATTGACACTATTTAACAACTAACAAAATTTATTATGAGTAACACATCTTGCAAAACCATCAGTAACTTGCGAAGATGTCAGCGACTTTATATATATATATATATATATATATATATATATATATATATATATATATATATATATATATATATATATATATATATATATATATATATAAAATTTAAGCACAAGAGGGCCACGGAACAAGATTGTCGCAATTGGGAGCCACGGAGAAAAATGGTTGAGAATCACTGAGATGGGGTATGTGTATTTCGCGACCCTTTCGTATAGATTCCATATGATGGAATCACCTTCGTATGATAGCGGGCAAGATAGAAAGGAACATGCTAAGAAAGTAATGGGTTGCGTTATTTAATAAATAAATCGTCCAGGGCATTACATTGAATTGCTGCCCAGGCACGCTGTGGTCAGAGGAAGAAAAGAGCGGACTCATTGGAGGGGAATGTTGCTACGGACTGCACAGTACTGAAAAGAGATACAGCTAACTTGATTCAATCAGTCACAAATTCATTGCAACATGAAGAAGACAATACGACTGAAAATGTACACATACAATGAATGACGGACATGAGAGTGATTTAGAGAAGAGGGACGAAAATGTACCTTTTTTGGAACAAATCTAAGGCCGCGTAATCAACACCGGACTGGGATTTCTTCTTGTTCTTCTTCAGCGTTCATTCTCAAACTCTTGCAGGATCTCTCCTGTAGCAGTACTACTAGAACTCCAGCAGAATACAGTCCAAAGAATGGAAATGCGTTGTATCGCCGTTTTATTTGCGCCAACGGCTCGACACATCCGTCTTCGGCGGGGGCGGACTGGGATTTTTAGTCTACATTCACTCAATGCTGGAATGGAGAGTGGAGCACTTATGAGAGTGCCCTGTGTGCTATGATTCTAATTCATAATCAAAAATCAATTTTGTTTGATGATGATGAAATAATCCCTTTAGCTATGAGCAGGTATGAGCTCTTGCCAGTCCATAGCCTTTCAAACAAAAGCGTAGGTTCCTCTCAGTTGTGTAGCCGAGGTTCTACGCGGACACATATAAGGTTCTCTAAAGGGCATGGTTATGTGAGGGAGGTTTATGAAGGCATGTTTAGTCCCTGAAAGAAGGCATTCCAGTGCGCTAGTATCCTATGACTACAATCTCCTGCTAGGAGCACAGCAACAGCTTCTGGGTCAACAACATCATCATTCTTCTATCAGATTTTCTGACCCATTCGCAGTAATGGCACATCTATCATTTTCCATCATCTAGGAGTGTGTCACAAAAGACAAAGGTGCAATGTGCGCTGGTCTGCATCTCTTTGTTATCGTTAAGGATTATTTAATTGCAACATAAATAAGAAATTGAGACAAGATACGTTCTTCTTCTTCTTGGTTCGCTCTCAAACTCCTGCAGATTCGCAGAATATAGTCCGGAGAACGGAATTCGTTGTGCCATGGTTTTTCAGCATTGCTGCAATATCTGCATTTCTCGGCCTGACACATCCAACTTCAGCATGCCTTTGGGTCACTGACCCTATATGGGGGTGTGTCAGCCATTTCCACCCTATATTCTCCGTATGAGCCTCTTACTATATATATGGAAGATAACAGTGTTGTTATTCTTTGCTCTCCTCTCGCGCCCCTTCAACACATAGGCCATGACATGATGTGACAATGAGGTTTCCTTCACAAGGTACAGGTTGTCAGCTCATTCCCCAACTTTCCTTAGTCGCTTCCTACAACATACCTGGAAAGAATACAGTGACTCTATTCTTTACACGCTGAACTAGAATTCCTGACTCCGATTGCTACACGCGCAAACTTTCGGATAGATTATGTGTATGTTGACAACGTTTTCGTATAGACTATATGCACGTCAGCGACATTTTAGTATAGATTATATGACGTATGTCGACGAATTTTTTTGTATTGAGTATGTGTGTGTCCGCGTCCTTTACGTATAAATTATATGTATTTCGGAGCTTTTTCATATAGATTATATAACACGTGCCGACTAATCACCAAATTCCTATATTTATTTTTCAATCTTTTATTTTATTCTAATATATGTTGGCTCAGTGGTAGAGTGATTAGTGAGACCGTCTCACAAACACATCTCTATCGAATTTGCTCTTTGTTCTAAAGTCCATTGTCCACGTTGTACACTTTATCCGACTGGTTGTATTAGTGATGGCTAACCATTCAACAATAGCTCAATAACAATGTTCTATACTTGTTTATGCTTCAGTTATTGTTTATATTAATGTATACAGCGCATGTGTATTGAGGGCCTGAAAAGAGAGTAAATAATAGGGACACTGTTACTTGCAATGCATGTCGTAAGAGGCGACGTCGGAAAGTTTGTTTGTGGAGTTGAATGTCCCAATCCATAGAGGGTCAAGTGACCCAGAAGATATATTGAAGTCGGATGTGTCAGGACTATAGGCCAAACTATAAACCATTGCACGATACATTCCGTTCTCCGAACTGCATGCTGCTAATCTGCAGGGGTTTGAGAAGGGCAGAAGAAGAGAATGATATTAAACATGAGGCTGGCTACTTCCACAGATGATGTCCGTTGTGTTGAATCAGGATGACGGGGCATGGTGAATGCTAGGAGACAGGCCTTTTTTCTACAACATTCACCTACTTTCTGTGGCAGCGTAGTACAGAGCGTGTCTCAGATGGAAAAGGTATCGGACTTATATCTGGCCACAGAGAATTGTGCATTCGAACTGTTCATAAACCACTTGCCAAAAAACTAAAGTTTTCATATTGCCTAGAAAATTATTACAGCGGAAACATATTGTGTTGATTGCTACATCATGAAGACGTATGTGCTACAAAGTTATTTTTTTCATTTAAGCCTCTAAATTGCAAGAGAGTAACAAGAAAGTAATTTCTGGAGTAAATCGTGGCTTTGGAGTCTACAAAGCGAATTAGTAAGTCAGTCATCTCTGAGACTTACAAAAGCTCTGAAAAACATCCACATAAAAAGAAAGCCAGAGAACCATCAATTCGGAACTGAGAGAAAAACGCATGACCTGGGAATAAGGTGCACGACTTACAGACTCGTATTTTCTCCGGTCTCTGTAATCATAATGAAAATTATGAATGATGAATAACTCTCTCTTTCTTTCTCTCTCTTGTTTATGCTCATTCAAATCTCTTGTCTTATTGTATGTTCCTTACAGAACAGAACAGGCGCCCTCATGGTTCATTTATCTCCTGGTTTATATTATTCCCATTTTGATATTACAAATTACATAATTTCATTACCATATTTCTTCCCCGCCAATGTGATTTATTATCGATGCAAATTGATCCTTTAAAATCGCAGACTACTGTTTCCTTCTCATTGCTTTCACTCTATCTTTCTTTCTACGTTTCTTCAGGTCTTTCTCGCAGGATTTACTCACTTCCTTTGCACATAGGGGAAAAAACGAGTGAATAGGACATAACTCGTTCCGGCAATAAAACGAGATATGATTAAACCTAAACACGCAAGAAGCTAATAAACAACCCCAGGTTTGACACTAACTCAGCTGCTACGATTCAGATGATGTCTCTGCAGCGTGATTGGTCGGAAATGACCCCCAGAAGCGTAGTACGACCGGAAGTGACATCGATTGGTAAAACGGAGGATCCTTAATCAGTCACTAACTACTCATGACAGTGATCGAATGTAACTCGTGGCCAGTCCACTCCTAACACGGTGACGAGATCCGGTTTTACGTTTAAATTCGACATTATCAATTCAAAATCCAGTGATCAATATTGTGTTTCTGTTGTTTTGTAGTTTGACAAATGGCGCAGCATTATCGTGTAGCTATTAGATTTTTCAGGGATCAAGATAATTTTGATTGTTGGTACTATTTAGGAAATCAAAAGTACACTACATGGTTGCCATTTCGGATGAATTTCACATTTTAGTTTTGCGGATTTGTAAATGACAGTTCATAAAATGTATGCACTAAATATTTGTGGTATGTTTTGTCGTATAGATTTGAAAATACATTTCATTTTCAATCAGTTGTATTTTTTTAAAATAAGTTTTAATTTATAAAAAAATTGAAAATCTGGACACACAAGCAAGTCATTTTGTTGTTGGTAGAATTGTTTATCATGTAAATGATGTAAAAAAGAAACATCAAGGAACTAATGCAACACTATACCCTATTTAGATTTCTTGTTTAAATTGCCTGCCACTAAATAAAGGTATGTTTATTACCGTTCCATAAATTTTTGTACACAGTATATGAGTTTAGCCTTTTGAACATTTCTTTAGCGTTTTGCCATGAACAGTTCAAAGGATCTAACATAACTGGTTTAAAAGAAGGAAGGATACTACGATGGTATTCAGATCTTTAGGGTACGTGTTCAAGTCTATAGAGATCTAGTACTTTTTCTAGCCTGTGTAGTCACAATGGCAATCTAGAAAATCACAAATAATACTCAAATATCATTTGTATAGGAAGTTTGGAGTTACCGATATCCGAATGTGCCACTGTGAACAAAACATATGCTCTGCAGAACTGCCCGATGTACCACACAACAGGACAAGTATGGTCATCTGAAACAGATCTGACGGATAAGCTCTACGGGTTCGTCCGGAGCAGGTGATCACAATATAGTTCATCGATGACATCCACATCAGTGCCTGCTCTCAACTGGAGAAGTAGAAAAAAATTGAGGTGCTGAATTCTCGTTCCTATTGATTTTAGTGGCATCCCAAGAAGATGATTGGTTCGGTCCGCACCGCATAACACCATCTTAAGGGGCGACACCAAAAAAACAAGCTATAAAACACGCTACTGGGGATAAGGGAAACCACAATCTCTAAGCTCGCCATCACCTAAATAAAATCCTCTATAAAGGTGTTTCTCTACCTGTTTTAACTATTTGAACACAGTGAATTTGTGAAGGACCACGAAGACCAACTAGGAAACTGGGACCATGTAATTTCTGATAGAAATATCACTGGTCTCATTTATATAAAAATAGATAAGAAAACAACACTATATCAGTATAATTTATCTCGATGAGACAGTTTATAGAGAAATTCACTTCACGTGATTTATGATCTGGATGAGACAGTTCATAGAGAAATTCATTTCACATGTTCTATGATCTCGATAAGACAGTTCATTGAGAAATTCACTTCACGTGATTTATGAAAAGATAAATAAATACTGGAAATACATCTTGTACGGGAATTCATTTTTTTTCCAAATATTGTAGAATGTTTAGTCTTGATAATAGGTCAGTCATGGTAGCTTGGTTGTAAATGCACTGGCTTTCTAGTCCAATGATTTAATGTTCAATTTCCAGTTCAGTAGGAATTATTATTAAAATCACCAACAGCCAATAGGTCAACCCATAATGATCAGCAAAAGGAAACGAGCACAAGGTCTTCTGAGAAATAAAGGCAAAAGATGTGATGCTGACCACATCATCCGTAAGCTATGCCGCTAGTTGATAAAAAAAATGACCTAACACCATAATCCCATATACGCATCAAAGGCGAGGAAATTAGAGTAATAATACATTCAACATTGCGCCAACCGTTGCAATGTTTAAGATCTGCTTTCGGGTCACTTCTGAGCTTTCTTCGTGGGACGGACCCACTAACGACTGTACCACTAAGACGCCGATTATGAATTGGTGAAAGGAATAAGTACATGATGTTATATAAATTCTTAAAGTACGTAAATACAATTAGCTCAACAATCCATTATGTCGTGACTTTTTGATTCTCTACTCTAGAAAAATCAACCATGTTTTGCTAGAGCCTAAATGAGAAGCAGAGAATAATAAAACTGTCACATATCATGCATGTTCTACGAGCCAACTAAGTAGGATTGTGCGCAGGCTACCCCATTTTGTGATAAAGAAATGTGGCCTAAAATTACATGCTGAAGTCGCATGCCTTCAACCGAAAGATACACACGAATCGCAATCAAGAAATATATCTCCAATGTCAGGAAACAACCTGATGCGCTGAAAATGCAAAAGTTGGGGCAACACAAGGCAAATAATATTTATTAACGGAATTATATATGTAACTAATTTTAACACAACATATTAGCAACAAGACACAAGGACAGGCTCAGTTTCCACTAAAAAAAATCCATTAGGACGACAGACAGCAGCCAAACAGCGACATCGAAATCAAACTGTAAACCGCAGCACAGCGAATTCCATTCTCTAGTTTTTCCTTCTAAACGATATGATCTTGTGAACATACACAGAAGGTAAAGAAAGTCTAGACAACAAAATACGTAACCACAATTTCTGAGGTATTGAGGAGAAATCCAGTCTTGGTTGGATAACGTGTACATACTGTCATTCTAGTATCGTCAGCAGGGCCGGATTTAGATTTGATAACGCCCTAAGTTATTTGATATATGGGGGCCCTTTAACGATTACGAATATATAAATTATGAAATATATTTTTTTGGGGTCCCCAAGACAGTGGTAGCCCTAAGCTATAGCTTGTTTATCATCATCATCATCAAGTGCCGTCTCCGCAACGAAGGTTGGCTGCAACGTATCTCCAACATCTCCTGTCTCTTGTCTTGGTGGTGCACTCTGCTAGACTGTAACCTGTCCATCGTGTAATGTTACTCTCCCACTTGTATCTCTGCCTACCTCCTGCTCGCTTCCCTTTGACTTTACCCTCAAGTAAGGTCTTCAATAGGGTGTCATGTCTTTTAATGTGTCCAAAGTATTTTATTTGCCTGATCTTTATTTCTCTTAGTAGTTCTTTCTTCATATTAAGTGTTTTTAGCACCTCTTTATTTGTTTTCTTCTCTTTCCATGATGTTCTCCCTATTCTTCTATATACCCACATCTCAAAGGCATCAATTTTGTCTTCTAATTGTTTATTTAGTGTCCATGTTTCTGGGCCATACATTAATATGGAATAGATGTAGCATTTTATAATTCTCATTTTTAACTTGTTTGTAATTTGTTTAGATATTAATAATTTCCTCATGTCATTGAAGGTACTTTTAGCCATTCCTATTCTCCTTTTAACTTCTGTTTCACATCTGCCATCATTTGTGACTATGTGTCCAAGATATTGATACTGTTTTACTTGTTGTAGTTTCTCTCCCTGTATGTTTATGTTTACCTCCTGTTCTTCTGTGTTTTTGCTGATTATCATGGTTTTTGTTTTTTGAATGTTTATATCCAGTCCATATTCATTACTTGATTTATTGACTTGATCTATTAGTCTTTGTAGTTCATGTTCACTTTCTGCTAAAAGAACAGTGTCATCTGCATATCTAATGTTGTTTATTATTTTCCCATTGATCTTGAGTCCTGGCATTTCTTCTATATTTTTAAAGATATTCTCTGTGTAGATATTAAATAGGCTTGGTGATAAAATGCATCCTTGTCTTACCCCTCTTCTTATTTCTATGTACGGTGAGTAGCTGTTTTCACACCTTATTGATGCAGTTTGTTCCCAATATATATTTCTAATCAGCCTGATGTCTTTTCCATCTATGCCTATTTTTGAAGACATTTGATTAATTTTTCATGTTGGACTCTGTCAAAGGCCTTGCTGTAGTCTATAGCTTGTTTGGCTTATATGTAAATCCGGCACTGATGGTCAACATGATACACGTTACGGAACATGTGAGATGCATATGATCCAGTCTCAGATTGTATTTAGTTGGATTTTATTAATTTTAACAACACTCGTAGAATGTTAAATGTCTAACAGTACTAAGCGTTGTCGTTAAATGTCTGACGGTAACAAGCGATGACGTTAAATGTATAACGGTACTAAGCGTTATTGTTAAAAATCTAACGGTGATAAAAATTAACGTTAAAAGTCTAACAGTACTGATTGTTAACTTTAAAAGTGTAACAAGTACTAAGAGTTAACGTTAAAAGTCTAACGGTACTAAGCGTTAACGTTAAATGTTTAACGATACTAAACGTTAACGTTAAATGTCTAGCAGCCCGTGTACTGCCGGGGTCCGAAAAGAAAGCAAAGAATAGCAACACTGTTTACCATCCACGCATGTCGTAAAAGGCAACGAAGGAGATTATGGGATTGAATTGACTGTCGCATCTTATATAGGGTCAGTGACCCAAAGCCACGCTGAAGTCGGATGTGTCAGGTTGAAAGGCGCAGATATTGCAGCTATACTGTAAACCATGACACGACGCATTCCGTTCTCCGGACTACATTCTGCTAATCTGCAGGAGTTTGACAACGAACGCAGAAGAAGAAGAAGAAATGTCTAGCAGTACTAAGCGTTAACGTTGGGAGGTCAAGGTGTCAGTTCCCTTTATTAAGGTATTCTTTATCAAACAAAATGTGTCTTCAAATAAAGTAGTTTCCAGTGCCAATGAAAAACACATTAAATTGTCTCTGAATTAAGCCAAAACTTTCTAACGCGGGAATGGAAACGAAAAATAAGCCTGTATGTGGGAAAACGTATGAAAGATCATAACATTTTGGGAGACAAATGCAGTTGTTGTACAAAAAAGTATGTCGATTATACCTGTAAGAATAATGAGATAAGAGGGTAGGGTTCTACGACAAGTGCCTGGGATCTAAACCAAAGAGACAAAAGAAATGCTATTTAGTCTGCCGGGCAGAGACACAAGTATCTAACACAACAGTCAGAATTTATAGAGTCAAGTTGAAAATAAGAACAATTATAATGATTGACAAAACTACATGAAGGAAGACACTTTCAAACTTGCAATACTGTAGACTAAATAAACATATAGAGAAACTTGCAATACTGTAGACTACATCAACAAACAGAGAAACTTGCTAGCGGAAATAGACACAAAGTCATAGTTGAGAATTTTGGAGGAAAATCGTAAAAAAGAAGAGAACGTGATAGAAGGAAAAGAGGGGAGGATGTGAAAGTCAGACAATGATGTACACTTTATGCAGAAACTCTTCAAGATTATTGGGGGACAAAATTGGGACAAAAATAAGTAATTTGTTTGTGTTCAGTATAATATTTGCCTGTGTTCACTTATAGTGTGATAAGTACTTATATATAGGGTATCCATTTAGTGACATGGGTGACTGAAGTAAAACGTCCTTTTTACGTCATGCTTCGAGCTCCATTTAACTGTACTTCAGAATATTACTGCTATACGCAGATGTTTCAGTATTTGATCTTCTAACTAAACGGCGGCGAGTATTTCCAACATCTTTTGTGATCTGTAATGATAAACATTACCTAAGATAAGACAAACAATAGCAGTATATGTTGCAGGCGGGCGGTGAATATAAAAGTTTGAACAGCAATATTTTTCACAACAATGTAGTTATTAATTTCACAACACATACATCTTATCTCAGTTTTATGCAAGTCTCTTGTTAAATTTTCTTAGAACACATTGACTAAGCGGAAACCTGGTTTTTGCGGGAATAACGTCATCTGCGGTTTCGTCTAAGACAGGTTCTATTACATTTAAAGTGAGACACGCCCGTGTGTTGCCGGGGCCCAAATGGGGAGCAAAGAATAGCAACAGTGTTTATCTTCCATGCAAGTCGTAAAAGGCGACTAAGGGGGTTATAGGATGGAGTTGGCTGTCCCATCCAATATAGGGTCAGTGACCAAAAGCCATGCTGAAGTCGGATGTGTCAGGCCGAAAGGCGCAGATATCGCAGCAATGCTGTAAACCATGACACAATGCATTCCGTTCTCCGGACTACATCGTGCTAATCTGCAGGAGTTTGAGAACGAACGCAGAAGAAGAAGAAGAAAGTGAGACATTCGGCGAACTGTTGAAAATAATCCAGTACATATTTTGTGACTATTTTAAAAATAATCGTTATACTTCTTCTCCTTCTTCTTTGTTCGTTCTCAAACTCCTGCAGATTAGCACGATGTACGCCGGAGAACGAAATGTGTTGTGTCATGGTTTACAGCATTGCTGCGATATCTGCGCTTTTCGGCCTGACACATCCGACTTCAGAATGGCTTTGGGTCACTGACCCTATATGGGATGGGACAGCCAACTCCATCCCATAACATCCTTAGTCGCCTTTTACGACATGCGTGAAAGGTAAACAGTGGTGCTATTCTTTGCCCCCCTTTCGGGCCCCGGCAACACACGGGCGAACGTTATACAAGTTTAAATAGTTATTTGATATGGGTCCTCACTATATCCTTGATTTTTAATATTGTCGAGAATATTAGTAAAGCACGGTCGCCCAGCGG
Source organism: Meghimatium bilineatum (assembly GCA_034231615.1). Classification (NCBI taxonomy): domain Eukaryota; kingdom Metazoa; phylum Mollusca; class Gastropoda; order Stylommatophora; family Philomycidae; genus Meghimatium; species Meghimatium bilineatum. The sequence continues at coordinate 29,891,174 of CM067299.1, read as the reverse complement.
ATAGCTTGCTTATTATTCGAGTCCTGATTTCTCGCTTGACACGAAAGCTATTCCAGTCAACCCAGCAGTAAATAGGTACATTACCGTAATCAATTGACGGTACTATAAGACCTAAATGCAAAAAAGTAAACATACCTTCATTCGGCACCTTTTTTATTATTGTCAGGATTTCCATCTGTTACTATTTATATACTTGGAGTAGCCTTGCTATTTTTGGCATGCGATTCCAAGTGTATAAATTTTGACCACACAAAACACGGAAATAATCAAGAACATGAACGAACAAAGGCCTAATTCATTCAGAGAACAGGTCTTCTACAGCCGATCAGTCGCGACCTGACACTTGAGTTAGGGAAAGTAACCACAGCAAAGAAGTAAACTGCTCACCCCACATAGCAATTGCTGCAGTTTGTTTAATGAAGAATTATCTTCATCCCCGATGGCAGGTTGTTGCCTTGTGACCTACCTTTAGTGCATATGAAAACAGAGAGTTGATGAGGAAGACGCGCTGGCATATATAATTTCAACTAAAATTGGCATCGATCTATATAATATATATATAATGTGGATATGTCACGGACAAGTATGGGAAACACTAACCTAGATTATCGAACAAATCATACACAAATTTGAGTTCAACCCCCGGTACCGATATTTACCTAATAAATGTCATGGTATTTTGGATTAGTTATGTTCCATTGATTACAAGCGAATAACTAGATAATTTGATTTTAGTTCCCTGTACTGTTGTTAAAACAATAAATAAATAACCTATTTGATTTTAGTTCCGGGTACCACTGATGAACTAATAAACCACTAGTGTAATCGGCTGTAAAATGTAGGATCTGTCGATTATATTGGTAGCTAAGCTACAACATGGGTAATTAGGTTTTCGTAGTTGGTGTGAATTCTTAAATCGACCATTTAAGTATCCCCAAATTCACTGAATCTACCATGCCAGTAACTCCTAACTCACCAAATCTACCTTGCCAGTATCTCCTAACTAACCGAATCTACCATGCCAGTATCCCCAAAGTCACCAACTCTACCACGTCAGCATCCCCAAATTCACCAACTCTACAACGACAGTATCCCTAAAGTCACCGTATCTACCATGTCAGTATACCAAAAGTCACCGAATATACCACGTCAGTATCCCCAAAGTCAACGAATCTACCATGTCCGTATCCCCAAAGTCACCGAATCTACCATGTTAGTATCCCCAAAGTCTCCGAATCTACCATGTTAGTATCCCCAAAGTCTCCGAATCTACCATGTTAGTATCCCCAAACTCTCCGAATCTACCATGTTAGTATCCCCAAAGTCACCGAATCTACCATGTTAGTATCCCAAAGTCACCGAATCTACCATGTTAGTATCCCCAAAGTCACCGAATCTACCATGTTAGTATCCCCAAAGTCATCGAATCTACCATGTTAGTATCCCCAAAGTCACCGAATCTACCATGTTAGTTTCCCCAAAGTCACCGAATCTACCATGTTAGTATCCCGTAAGTGGAACATTCTTAAACAGTTGAGAAAAGGCATGGACCTATTGGAATACAGTGACCTAGATTCAAATTAAATATTTTGTAAAACCTAGCTAGTCTCAATTTAATTTTTTTTTTTTTTTTTTTTGCTATATTGATTTTTTTTCCTCATTTATTTCTACAATCTTGACCACATTCCTTATATGTTTACGACCTTCCCCATAAATATGTATTTCTATTTAGTAACAGATATGTGCCTCATTCGTTTCCTTATGTTCGTATATTTTATTATCTTATGTCAGAAGTGCCGTACTGACGAATTCATTCTGACCGTTTTTAAATTTCATTTGCCCTAACATTTTTGGATTGGTTCATTTAATGTTTTTATTTTTGTTGTTGTTGTTGCTGACAAATTTTAAAATATATCCCGGTTATACATACTGTCATGTTTGAATTGAAAAACAGCCAAAAACATTCTAGTCACACGAGCCAATAATGTTGTTATTGAAAAAATATGTTTCTTAACTGTTACCAACACAATGAACACAATGCAAATGAACATTCTAGATGCAGTTACAGTGTATTAGTATTTGAGATCTACATTCTAGATGCAGTTACAGTGTATTAGTATTTGAGATCTACATTCTAGATGCAGTTACAGTGTATTAGTATTTGAGATCCACACTGATTTTGCTGAATTCCAGCCCGGATTCAGTTTTAATTTTAATTTAATATTAATTATTTGTTATTTGCACAAGCTTAGCCAATTTTTACCCTAAAGAATTAGTCATAACAATAGTTGTAAATATCCAGTAATCCTGATAGTGAGATTATAACTTAGTTCATTGCTACACATTAGTTAGTTTGTTCCTTTCGTGCCGCAAGCGACACATAAGGCAGAGGTTTTGATTCTCCATTTGATGCGGTCCGCTGCCTGCAGCTTTAGTTCCTGGATGGTCTTACAGCCTATTAATTCCCCTTCTTTAAGAATAGTGCTTTAAAGGGTTGTTATAGGTATTCCTCTTTTTCTTTTACCCTCAGGTGACCATATAAGGGCTTGTTGGTTTATTCTGTTTACATCTAGTCGTAAAACGTGACCAAGGTATTTCCATCTTCGTTTTTTTATGAGCTACACATAATCGACACTAAAGTAATTACATCATTCTGGCGAACTTCCCATCCACTCCATGAATATTAGCACTGTCGTTACAACGGTTGACGTTACATCCGGTAAGGTCATCTGAAGTTAATACCTTAATGTGACATGTCATATGGTTCAGAAACTTCTAGATATATACTAGAAACCATTAAAAACGCATCGAACACGTGATTTGTTTTAAAGCTTAAAATGTGTATGCCCACAAGCGATTCTTCAGCACAGAACGCGCGCACGTGATGACGTTCGGCAACCCCATTGTTTTGTTGATGTGATGTTTGTTTCATACATAAGTTTAGCACGAGCGTCACAGTAAGAGGTGGATATTACTAAAAATTGATTGAATTTCACTTACAATATTCACCATGTCCTTCTGATTAGTCCTGTGTGCTGACCTCATATAACGCCACACATTTTGTCTGATACAACTGATTATTTGCTTTGCACATATACTTTATATGGTTAACGAATGGAAAAAATGAAAAAGTGAGATTTACCAAAATATTTGATTGTGCATGAGATACGTGAACTATCCAAATAACCATTTCTTTTCTGTGAGAATTGGTTCAAAACTGAATATCCCGGATATCTGAAACTAACACCGGCCTGTGTCTATGACTCATGCTACATCCATGTGTTTGTGGCTGTGTGTGGTTGAAACCATGTGTATCTAGAAGTCTGTGAATTCTTTTTTGTGAATTCTCAGGATCTCTTTTTCTTTTTAGGGCAAAAATCTAGTTCATTAATGACTCTTTTTGACCTTTCTTAGGTTAAAAAACACGTTTAGTGTCAATGTTTATATTTTTTTCATTACTATTTTAGTACTTCTAAAATTGATATCGCCATCAGAAATGATGTCATTTGGTATGATACACACCACCTTGTGACACAACTGGCAAAAATGATGTCATTCGGTATGATACACACCACCTTGTGACATCACTGACAAAAATGATGTCATTCGGTACGATACACACCACCTTTTGACACAACTGGCAAAAATGATATCATTCGGTATGATAAACACCACCTTGTGACACCACTGTCAAATGTGAGCCTTGACTATACAATGGTAGAAATGTTCCACTTTTAAAAGAGGCATGCTCCTGTGACAATTGATACTAGAACAATTGGGTTATATTAGGTCTGTGGATAATGGAAGAAATTAGCCTCATTTTGACGAGTCACCACAAGTTATTTCATGGCGCAATACTGGTGATTGTGTGTTCGAAGATTATTGTCTTATTTAAACAAATTAGGCCCCTCTCAGCAATGGGAAAGAAGTACCTCGGTAAAAGTACCAATAGTGAAACTATCGCCTTATCACTTTTAATTTATGAACCTTAATTCTTTCTTATATTGTCTTCTTCGTTCGTTCTAAAACTAATGCTTACTAATAATATGGAGTACAGAGTGTGTTCTATCGTGGCTTACTTAATATATGCGCTTTTCGGTTGATATATCCCCTTCAGTATTCCATTTTCGGGTTATTTTGACTCTCTAATTGGTGAGCTAATTGGTGACTCTAAATAGTAAGTTAATTGATGACCCTCTAATTGGTAACCTACTCCAAACCATATCCTCCATACTTGCATATTACAAGCTGTAGTCACGCGGTAACATGCGCGTGACTTCATTTTCTAATTCTCACTTTGAATTTTTCCGGAGATATCAGTTTCCCTCGTTCTACAATAGTGCGCTAGGACGGAGTGTTTTTTAACCTCTAGAGTGAGATGACACGTGGACAAGTTGAGCCGTGATTAAAGTTGATCTTCATGATTATAATGATAATCTCTCTTCAAATGGCTCCTTTGTTGCAATGTGGCAAGAATTAACATCCCATCGCTTCTGCCAAATAACTGGGAATTTAGCTAAATGTCACAGGGGCTGTAATCACACTGACAGAAGCAGAAAAATTTAATACAAAATACAATATCAGCAATTTCATTCACGAATTATGCTGCCAATGATTAACGAAATATGTCATTAACAACACCTCGACTTTTTACATACTTAATAAGAACTTTTGCTTTTAGTGGCATTTGTTTTTCACTGTCACATTATATTGTAATCCTTCATTAAGATACTATTTCTATTATCTCTCTTCTTTAATATTTCTTGAAACACATTTTGTTTGCAATGTACAATAAAATTTTCAATACAATTTACAATAAAATTTACAATACAATTTACAATAAAATTTACAATACAATTTACAATAACATAAACAATAATATTTTTAAAGTGAAACTGTTTAGATACTTATTAGTTTTAGCAATGTAATTTTTAAAATCTAATTTCTTAAAATTTTTATTTCTAGATGTATACACTGTAGGATACACCGTGTCTTACGTCGGTTGTGCGGTGTCGATCAGGGATCATCTATCTGAAGTGTCCAATTTGATTTTTACCGTGATTTTCAGAGGTCACTTTGTGTACACTCTGTGTCGACAGCCAATAAAAATCACAGGAACAGTCCAGTTAATTAGTAGAATTATTTCCAACGTTGTCCCATGTCTTATATTGTCGAATGTCAGTCATACCATGCTCTTAAACTCCGCTATATTAATGTGATATACTGGTGTAGTGGTTTAGTCGCTCGCGTTGTGCTCAAGAGGCCCCGAGTTCGAATACATCTTATGACGTTTTGTTTGCAAAGTGAATTTTGTTGTTGAAGATCTTTGAGAATTATCGCTTGAAGCTACGGAATTACATTTAATGATTGGTAACCTCGGTAGATTCCGTGCTGCATCGTTGACAACCAATCTACACGATTTTAATATAATCATATACACGTTCAAGTTATGCCTATAGCGACACAGAGAGCGGTAAATAAAGTCGAGCGAATTTGATTCTGGTTAACATTTAATGTATCTGTGACCAAAATGTATCTGTAGAAACCAATTCTCTTGTAGGACTTGCCTACTAGCAATATGGTTACATATTTCCTCTGTTCATTGGAAGTTGTTAAAAACGCTGGACGTATTAGTTACTACCGCCGAAGTGGAGTATGTTGGGCCAGTGACACTAATAATAAAAAGTTGACAAAACGATATTCTATAATGAGGGCTAAATTCTGCTAGAACTTTAGGACCATTGTTTTACTACAAAAGAGATCCAGTAAGAGTTTATGAACGAACACAAAGAAAAACACATACTTCAGACTTGTTTTTCAATCTTTATTGCTAGCTCTGAACTGATTAAATAAAATTTAGAACAAATGGTTTTCACTTCCTGTCATTAGATGTAGGAGAATGTTGACGCTGATGACTCTGGTATGAGTTTGACTCCTACGCTGATGACTCTGGTAGGAGTTTGACTCCTACGCTGATGACTCTGGTAGGAGTTTGACTCCTACGCTGATGACTCTGGTAGGAGTTTGACTCCTACGCTGATGACTCTAGTAGGAGTTTGACTCCTACGCTGATGACTCTGGTAGGAGTTTGACTCCTACGCTGATGACTCTGGTAGGAGTTTGACTCCTACGCTGATGACTCTGGTAGGAGTTTGACTCCTACGCTGATGACTCTGGTAGGAGTTTGACTCCTACGCTGATGACTCTGGTAGGAGTTTGACTCCTACGCTGATGACTCTGGTAGGAGTTTAACTCCTACGCTGATGACTCTGGTAGGAGTTTGACTCCTACGCTGATGACTCTGGTAGGAGTTTGACTCCTACGCTGATGAGTCTGGTAGGAGTTTGACTCCTACGCTGATGACTCTGGTAGGAGTTTGACTCCTACGCTGATGAGTCTGATAGGAGTTTGACTCCTACGCTGATGACTCTGGTAGGAGTTTGACTCCTACGCTGATGACTCTGGTAGCCTCTGGTACGAATTGTGATGAATCCTATCTGCTCTTTATAACTGCCGAAGGTGTTTCACACAATTTATCATACATGTATAATTGATAAGACACGCAGGTATTTTCTACAGCTGTTGAAATTCGAGACACAGTTTCTGTCAAATACAACAGAACAATTTTGCCACGTGTAAAATGCATGCTTGAGAAAAGTCATTGAACATGCAAAAATTCTTGAATATAGCTTTCATCACTGATCCCAAACAGCGGCAGTAATCTCCAATAGTTGGAATTTTCCAGGGATTATGGCTGGCGACATAAGTATACCCACATCGACCAATAGTCAAACGGATCCATCAGGACAGGTAATTATATTTTGGATCAGCGTATGTATGCTGGAGAAAAAGTTTGGAAAATGGTAGTTAATAGAGAAAGGGCCTATAACTTTCAATATGATAAGTTATCAACTATATCTTCCCTATCTTATTTATAGTTTTAAACATAAATTCTATACCGTTGTTTTACTTAGTTATTTCTTGCTGTCTTCATTTTCTATATGGTATTTCTTTCATTTCCATCATTCTCTGTAGAATTTATTTTCAATTCTACACCAGTTCAAATTGTGTATGTAAATGATACAAAATAATAGGATTAGAAAGAATAACGGTATGGTTAAAAATTGGTTTAGTTTCTATTATACAACATCACATCTCGCACAATCTTGACATATCCCGTTCTGAAATAGCATCACCTTCGGATAAATGTTCATATTAGCTCTTCATTTTTATAGCAAACGTGAGACACGCCCACAGCATTTCATCACTTAATCAGAGAATACATTTAGACATCACAGAAAACAGCGTTTAACTTTTAGCTGCTCAAATACTTCATTAAATTGAATTCAGTTGCAAGCCTTTGATTAGAATGTCATTTACACTGACTCTGGTTAAACTTATGATATTTCCTTTTTTTTTTTTTTAGGTCAATGACTCACAATATTGTCCAGGATCAACATGCATTTAAATACTAGTCCAGTGTGTCTGAAGCAATCGTTTGTAACAAAGAAATAGGAATGCTGTTTATGTATATATTATATTATATTTTACTTGTATAAATATACTATAGTATATTTTACTTATATATATATATACGAAGTGTGGTCAGAAATGAATACTTCACATTATTTTTCTAAAGTAATACTTGATTCTTTAAATACCAGAAATATGACACAGACGGGACATTCCCATAAGTGCTACGTTCTCCATTCCACTATTCAGTCATGAATATGCAGATTAAAAGTCCCAGTGAGATGTTGATTATGTGATCTTCGTAACTTTTCAAAGACTAAAACGTTCTTCTTTCACCCCTGGTCAACCCAATTTCTGTTACTCTGAGCATTGTTTATTGCACACTCTAATATTACATGCAAATAATCGACCCAAGCATCGTCTTCTTTAGTCTGTAGTAAATGAATGATTATCCTATTAGGAGGGCCCTAATTATCTTTAATACTGTGCCATGAATCACAGAGCTGCCCGTCAATGAGTCTGCTCTTTTGCTGCCTCTGAACCTCGAATTACCAGGGCAGTGTATCAATGTAATACTTTGAACAACCGAGTTTTCAGCACCAGAGTTTTCAGCACCCAAGTGACCCAATATTTTCTTAATATGTACCTTTATATCTTTCACTCGCCCGTGTGTTGCCGGGGCCCGAAAGGGAAGCAAAGAATAGCAACACTGTTTACCTTCCACGCATGTCGTAAAAGGCGACTAAGGAGGTTATGGGATGGAGTTGGCTATCCCATCCCATATAGGGTCAGTGACCCAAAGCCATGCTGAAGTCGGATGTGAAGGACCGAAAGGCGCAGATATCGCAGCAATGCTGTAAAACATGACACAACGCATTCTGTTCTCCAGACTACATCCTGCTAATCTGCAGGAGTTTGAGAACGAACAAAGAAGAAGGAGAAGATATCTTTCACCACATTCTCTGGTGCGTCTAAAAGTATCTTGTGTGAGCTGACATTTCAGTCATCAACCGAGTGCCGCAGTCACCGAGATTTTGTTTTCCATTTTCATGCTTGATGCTGTAGTGGTGTAGATGCTGTAGTGGTGTAGGAAGACGACATCCTGCTTGATCTTCTTCTTCTTCTTCGTTCTCAAACTCCTGCAGATTATCAGGATGTAGTCCAAAGAACGGAATGCGTTGTGTCATGGTTTACAGAAATTCTGCAATATCTGAGGCCTTTCTGCCTGATACATCCGACTTTCGTAAGGCTTTGGGGCATGTTGACACAATATGGTATGGAGCAGCCGACTCCATCCCATAACCTCCTTAGTCGCCTCTTACGACATGCATGAATGGTAAACAGCGTTGCTATGCTTTGCTACCCTCTCGAGCCCAACAACTCACGGACGATGCTTGATTTTGTAGTGGTGTAGTCAAGACGATTTTCATTCTTGATTTTTGTAGTCGTGTAGTTAAGACGATTTTCATGCTTGATTTTGTAGTGGTTTAGGCAGACGATTTTTACCATTCATGTAGCAAGAAAAACGTTATTTGTTTCTCTGTTGACTGAACCATCTGTATATATGATTGTGTCTTGCAGTTGTTAGTGCATTTGGACACGTTCTTGTACTGTCACCTCTCTATGTAAACCAGTCCATTGCCTACCCGCTTTCCCTAGTTGTTTTACTACATTTGCTAGATACTTTTTCTCTTTGTTCAACTTCACCTATTCACAGCTACTCAGCTATCAATGGAGAAATGAAATGAAATGTTGCACACTTCAAATTTGCTATACCTTGGCTTACAATTCCGAAACTGTACTGGATTCCAATAATAGCAAGATTTATCATTTTACCACTTAATGTGCACGATCTCTACTTTGTCCGCTTTATCTACACGATTTCCACATTGACCACTTTATCTACAAGTTCTCTCCTTTAACCACTATCTGCAAGCTCTATCTTTTGACCACTTTATCTGCAAATTGTTTCCTTTGACCACTTTATTCGCAAATTATCTCCATTTATTACTATATCAGAACGTTATCGCCTTTTTATTATTTTATCCTCAAGTAAGTCATCTCTTTTGATAACTATAGCTGCACGTTATCTTCTTTGATAACTATAGCTGCACGTTATCTTCTTTGATAACTATAGCTGCATGTTATCTTCTTTGACCACTATGTCTGCAAGTGATCTCCTTTGATTAATATATGTATAAGTTATCTCCTTTGATTACTATATCTGCATGCAAATTATCTCCTTCGACCTCTACATCTGCACGCTATCTCCCGTGATTACTATATATGTACGTTATCTCCTTTGACTACAATATCTGCACGTTATCTCCAGTAGTTTTTATCTCCAGTAGCTGAACCCGAATTTCCATCAATTGCTTTATGTCTGAAAGTATTCGTGGCTTTTGCCTCTTTTTGACTTAAAGGAAGCAATGTATCGCTTCATTATGATCTTTTGTTTTCCTTTTGCTCTGTCATTACGTTTCTCTTCTGTTTCTCATGACCTCCACGCGGATCAAAATTAATATTTTTATAATGACAAGTTACGAGAACATTTCGTTGATCATGTTTATAGACCTCAGAGAAATATCCTCGATTTACGCTTGGGAAAAATATATCAACCTGATATTTTTATCCATAATTTGAAGAACCTCGTTGAAAAGACGGTTCAAAACACGGAATCAATCTCGCTGACTTGTCTTGCGGCGGAATACGATGGATCGAAGATCATGTCGTAAAGAGTTCAATTATTTTTTAGTCTTACGATTTCTGACTTCAGTTAACGCTTTCTCTCTTGATAAAGAAATAAAAATAAAACGGATGGAAAACAAAGACATCCCTACCACAAACCCTTCACTTTTTTCTCTATCATTTACAAAACAATTTTACTTCATTAAGAATTCTCAGCCATCTGGGACATGAGAAAGATAGTTCTTGCCTCCTCATGGTAAGAGAATAACAGGTGAAGACTAATATGAAACCGACATTCAAACATAACACCTGGTATATGTAAGGAGAATGATAAACCTGCACTCTGTTGGAGTTTTTCAAACAGCACCATTAGATTGATATTTATGTAAGATCAAATAACATTAGCTATACTCTCGTTGCTTTGTTGGGCTTCTTCTGGTGTGTTACTATGTTACTAAATCTATAATAAGCGGTTCCTTATTATTCGTCTTGACAGGCGGTCTGAAACAAATCCTGAACCAAATAAATATAATCGGACACGAGCCAAAACGTGTCTTTTCATAGCTAAATCTGTCAACCCATGAGAAATTCGGTTTATTGAAGAATAAGCATGGGAACATGCATTCTATGGGTTGTTGCAGCTTATTTCTGAACCCTCGTTCTTGTGCTCTAAAGAACATTGAATTCTCACTTGTTTTAGTTACCACTACAAAGAATTGTTTTTCATGCAACGCGATCCGTGGTCAACTTTACCCACATGTCAAGGACACAGGTCAAGAAGCAAGGAAACATACAGTCATTGATGATTTACATATTGTATGACATTGTTCATCTTCCTCCTATCTTTTCTTCTAACACTCTGTGAGAGTTCCCCGCACATTATTTGTTTTGGGATACAGCTGTGGTTAATCTTTGGTTATGTCCAAGCTGCATTAGTCTTATGTGACCGATTGTGAAAAGTATAGTTGAAAGCCTTGCTCTCTGCAGGACCTCATTTTAGGTAAACTTACCCTGCCATTTGATGTTCAAAATGTAGACAGAGTAAATGGAAAATGTTCAATCTCTTTTCTTGTTGTGTGCATGCTGTTCATGTTTGACTTATACAGGACACTGAGTACACATGTCAGGTAGATCCATAACTTCGTTTCCATTGTTAACTTCTTGTTATTTCATGTTCAATTTGATAACTTACCAAGTTGTTGTCAGTGTTTCTTATTTGAACACTTATTACATCGTAAAATGAGAGATATGTAGCTACTGTAGATCCCACGTATTGGGAGATATGTCCAGACTGAAGTTGCAGGTTTTTCAGTTTTATATTTGGTACTGCATCAGTATATGCACAAAAAAGGACAGTTATCTAGACGTTTATTAATAGCGGAACAAGTCGCAGGCACTTGCCAAGTTGTTATTTAACCGAGTTATTTCTACATCTGCAGTTTCTCTACATTTGTAAATGTGATGTCGGTTAGTAAAGATTGATATCTTTTCTTTATAACTAGAATCTTTAATTATCCTTCTGTTTCCTATATTCCGTCTTTTTTCATATATTACCTCTATTTCAAAGTAATATATATGTTACTTCAATTCCTAAATTAATTATCACTTTTTCTCTAAAAAGGAAAATTTGGATTGTTGTGGTTCGGAAGGAGTCCGTGACATGTTATTACTTTTCGACGAGCTGTCTCCCTTTTCCCCCCTTTTTTAATAATCAATTCTTCTGGTGACAAAAGGTAGACTCTAACTCTGTATATGTCATGGACAACTTCAATTCATCCAGCAATATCCAAATCTATTTCAATTTAATCTTCTCATTATCCCTCTTACGCAATAAATGTACACAGAAGACCAGAATAAATAACCTGAGATAATTTAATAGCCTTTCTACATGACATTTGAGTTACAGTCATCCCTCGCTACTTCGCGGTTCATTTATCACAGCCTCAGTACATCGCGGATTTCTAAACATATTTACAGTATGTACACTTTAGTTACATCTACGTATGTTACACACACACACACACACAAACACACACACACACATCCGTATCATATTTATATTATTTATACATTATTTCATGTATGTTATTTATACTATTAATATTTTATTTACATGTTTGAAACTATTCTTTAATGTTCTAATGATAACATATGAACTTATATGGTTTCATATACACTTATTGATATTATAGATACACAAAAAATGTACGTGCGTTAAAAATGAGAGGATGACGCGGTTTTTCACATATCGTGTCCAGTTCTTGTCCCTATTAACCGCGATAACTGAGGGATGACTATATAGATTTCTTATGGGCTATGTAGCTCTTGTCTATACAATATCTCTCTCTCTCTCTCTAACCATAGGCGCATATTCTGGAAATGCATACACACTGAAACTTAAAAGTTAATCTATGCATAATACAACATTTAACATTATCACACTTAACTTCAATTTGAAACTGGACTCCGAGATTCCTTGAGTCATTCGATAGTTATTACCACAATCGAAGGTGTGAAACAATTGGGAATGAAATGTCATTTCTTAGAATCATATCTTTATCTTACCCAGAATAATTTTACTTAGAGACCTTGAAAACATAAGATGTTCGGTAATTTTATCCGTTTTTTTCCTTCTTTAGCGTTCATTCTCATACTCCCGGTGCATCTCCCTGTAGCAGGACCATTGTACTACTAGATTTCTAGCAGGATGTAGGCCAGAGAATATAAATGCGTTGTGTCGTAGTTTTATTTGCGCCACTGGCCCGACACATCCGTCGTCGACGGGATTTTATCCGTTTATAAGAACTTACGTAGTAGAATAATTTCCATTCAGTAAATATGAGTCCGAGGTAAAATTATAGTTCTTGAGACTGTTCATGAGTTCCGACGTATAATTCTTGGAGGTACTAACGTTTCTTCCTCATAGAATCGTAGTCTTCCTCTTCCAACTATTTGTAGAATATCTATTGCTTAATTGTAGGATAATGGTTTCAATATTCTTTTAGATATTCCGTTACATAGCTGATTAATTGTATGGAGTTTGTTTCTGTCTATAAATACACGATAGTTTATAAATTCTACTAAAAGTTATAGATGAGGTGTAGACCAGTAGTTTTCCTATATATAAATATATATATATCTTTTCCTTTCAGAAAATAACTCACATCGAAAAGTGCAGATGGTTCAAGAATAGTATAACAATCGTATCGAATAAATTCACACTGAGGTATATCTGTCGAAAGATCTTATTCAATTTTTCTCACATTGAGTTTTTCTTCCAACTTATTTGAAGTCAGTATATTCAGTTGAATGGATATTTTGGAACTTTCCTCTGGCTGCCTTCAATCATCTTCTGTATGTGATATCCATGACCTTGTCCTATGACCCAGTCTTTACCATTGCCGTTATTTTCTGTTTCAGAGTTAAGGTGTCTGTCATCATCATCAAGTGCCGTCTCCGCAACGAAGGTTGGCTGCAACGTATCTCCAACATCTCCTGTCTCTTGTCTTGGTGGTGCACTCTGCTAGACTGTAACCTGTCCATCGTGTAATGTTACTCTCCCACGTGTATCTCTGCCTACCTCTTGCTCGCTTCCCTTTGACTTTACCCTCAAGTAAGGTCTTCAATAGGGTGTCATGTCTTTTAATGTGTCCAAAGTATTTTATTTGCCTGATCTTTATTTCTCTTAGTAGTTCTTTCTTCATATTAAGTGTTTTTAGCACCTCTTTATTTGTTTTCTTCTCTTTCCATGATGTTCTCCCTATTCTTCTATATACCCACATCTCAAAGGCATCAATTTTGTCTTCTAATTGTTTATTTAGTGTCCATGTTTCTGAGTCATACATTAATATGGAATAGATGTAGCATTTTATAATTCTCATTTTTAACTTGTTTGTAATTTGTTTAGATATTAATAATTTCCTCATGTCATTGAAGGTACTTTTAGCCATTCCTATTCTCCTTTTAACTTCTGTTTCACATCTGCCATCATTTGTGACTATGTGTCAAAGATATTGATACTGTTTTACTTGTTGTAGTTTCTCTCCCTGTATGTTTATGTTTACCTCCTGTTCTTCTGTGTTTTTGCTGATTATCATGGTTTTTGTTTTTTGAATGTTTATATCCAGTCCATATTCATTACTTGATTTATTGACTTGATCTATTAGTCTTTGTAGTCTGTATAGAGCACATAAACTTTGGTGACCATATTTTATTATTTAATTTCATCTTTCTTTCTTCTTTATTCATACTTTCTTTATTTCTGATTGATACTATTAATCTCTTTTCCTTCCACCTTTTTAATTGTAGAACACATAGACTGTGTGGTTCCTTCTATTTTAACGATGGCTTCATCTTATGTCTGTTCGTCTGTCATATGATGATGACTATTTTTTTTACATCTACTTTTGAAAATTCAGTTTGAATTATATCCATGACTAATAGTTCGTAAGTGGCTAATGAGCACTATTCGAGCTGTAAATGTCATGTGACAGCTCAGGCACGGTAGACGGATTTTGGTCTATACGCAACTTTCTAGCTACTCTCCGCTTTTGAGCTTCTTAATTTCTCCTCTTTTCACAAGATGATGCGCTCTTTTTGACTGTAGAGCGCCATGTAGATCTATTTCATGCAAGTTCTCCTCATGTAACTTAGTCTATTTCAAAGGCTTTCAGTGAGGTCTTTAACGAGTCCTAGTAGCGCTTTTTTTTTGCCTCCTGAGATCGTGTACCCTTCTCCAGCTCACCAGAAGGTATTCTCATTTAAAGTCTGTCGTATTCCCCAGAGTTCTTCCGATTACATTAGCCTAAATCTTGATTCAATTGCATTATTATTATTGTGTAATTCCTTCATAGGCTTGCTCAGCCGCTTGTATTCATTTGTATCTCCATAATTTTTATCTTATCCCCATCAAAGGCAATCCAAAAACTGTCCCGTTGTTATGATATTTTCCAGGTTACGCGTTTTCCTTAGTTTTTCTCTCTTGTCATTTCAATGTTTTTGTTCATCTACCTTTGATGCGTTCCCGTGCAGTTTATTCTTATTCTGAGAAATACAAACTCTCCTGTCATGGGTTAGCGTTTACAGGTAATCAGATCTTGCAGTACAGACCCATTATGGACAACCAAGGGTAAATCGTTATCATACATACGATCCGTTAGAAGAATCTCAAGTGTCTTGGTTTTCGCTTATAATCGGACTAAAAATAGAGCCAGCATAGCATGTACGAATAAAGACATCACACATAGGGTTTTAAAAGGTTTAATGTAACACATAGAAGAAATGTCTATAGTTTTAGAGCAAGACAACATCCTTGTACACCACTCGTGACATCACAGCTGTGCTGTCAGAAATACAGTCATCAAACTGTATAACGTCTTCATATTTTCGTTATATTGAGTTTTAAAAGCTCAGGAGGACATCCAATGGATTCGAGCACCATATAGTGAAACGTTCTGCTAACAGAGTCGAATGCATTTGTTAGGACGACAGCTGCAACTGCAAGAGAGCTTTCTTGTTTTCTGAATTTTTCCTGAAGATGTCTAAGAGTTAAGATCATGTCTATGGTAGATGTATCAGATCATGTCTATGATAGATGTATCAGATCATGTCTGTGATAGATGTATCAGATCATGTCTATGATAGATGTATCAGATCATGTCTATGATAGATGTATCAGATCATGTCTATGATAGATGTACCAGATCATGTCTATGATAGATGTACCAGATCATGTCTATGATAGATGTATCAGATCATTTCTGTGATAGTTATATCAGATCATGTCTATGATAGTTGTACCAGATCATGTCTATGATAGATGTATCAGATCATTTCTGTGATAGTTATATCAGATCATGTCTATGATAGTTGTATCAGATCATGTCTATGATAGATGTATCAGATCATGTCTATGATAGATGTATAAGATCATGTCTATGATAGATGTATCAGATCATGTCTGTGATAGATGTATCAGATCATGTCTATGATAGATGTATCAGATCATGTCTGTGATAGATGTATCAAATCATGTCTATGATAGATGTATCAGATCATGTCTATGATAGATGTATCAGATCATGTCTATGATAGTTGTATCAGATCATGTCTATGATAGTTGTATCAGATCATGTCTATGATAGTTGTATCAGATCATGTCTATGGTAGATGTATCAGATCATGTCTATGATAGATGTATCAGATCATGTCTATGATAGATGTATAAGATCATGTCTATGATAGTTGTATAAGATCATGTCTATGATAGATGTATCAGATCATGTCTGTGATAGATGTATCAGATCATGTATATGATAGATGTACCAGATCATGTCTGTGGTAGATGTATCAGATCATGTCTATGATAGATGTATCAGATCATGTCTGTGGTAGATGTATCAGATCATGTCTATGATAGATGTATCAGATCATGTCTGTGGTAGATGTATCAGATCATGTCTATGATAGATGTATCAGATCATGTCTGTGGTAGATGTATCAGATCATGTCTATGATAGATGTATCAGATCATGTCTATGGTAGATGTATCAGATCATGTCTGTGATAGATGTATCAGATCATGTCTGTGGTAGATGTATCAGATCATGTCTATGATAGATGTATCAGATCATGTCTATGATAGATGTATCAGATCATGTCTGTGGTAGATGTATCAGATCATGTCTATGATAGATGTATCAGATCATGTCTGTGGTAGATGTATCAGATCATGTCTATGATAGATGTATCAGATCATGTCTGTGGTAGATGTATCAGATCATGTCTATGATAGATGTATCAGATCATGTCTATGGTAGATGTATCAGATCATGTCTGTGATAGATGTATCAGATCATGTCTATGATAGATGTATCAGATCATGTCTGTGGTAGATGTATCAGATCATGTCTATGATAGATGTATCAGATCATGTCTGTGGTAGATGTATCAGATCATGTCTATGATAGATGTATCAGATCATGTCTGTGGTAGATGTATCAGATCATGTCTATGATAGATGTATCAGATCATGTCTGTGGTAGATGTATCAGATCATGTCTATGATAGATGTATCAGATCATGTCTGTGGTAGATGTATCAGATCATGTCTATGATAGATGTATCAGATCATGTCTGTGGTAGATGTATCAAATCATGTCTATGATAGATGTATCAGATCATGTCTGTGGTAGATGTATCAGATCATGTCTATGATAGATGTATCAGATCATGTCTATGGTAGATGTATCAGATCATGTCTGTGATAGATGTATCAGATCATGTCTATGATAGATGTATCAGATCATGTCTATGATAGATGTATCAGATCATGTCTATGGTAGATGTATCAGATCATGTCTATGATAGATGTATCAGATAATGTCTATGATAGATGTACCAGATCATGTCTATGATAGTTGTATCAGATCATGTCTATGATAGATGTATCAGATCATGTCTATGATAGATGTATCAGATCATGTCTGTGGTAGATGTATCAGATCATGTCTATGATAGTTGTATCAGATCATGTCTATGATAGATGTACCAGATCATGTCTATGATAGTTGTATCAGATCATGTCTATGATAGATGTATCAAATCATGTCTATGATAGATGTATCAGATCATGTCTATGATAGATGTATCAGATCATGTCTATGATAGATGTACCAGATCATGTCTATGATAGATGTACCAGATCATGTCTATGATAGTTGTATCAGATCATGTCTATGATAGATGTATCAGATCATGTCTATGATAGATGTATCAGATCATGTCTATGATAGATGTACCAGATCATGTCTATGATAGATGTACCAGATCATGTCTATGATAGTTGTATCAGATCATGTCTATGATAGATGTATCAGATCATGTCTATGATAGATGTATCAGATCATGTCTATGATAGATGTATCAGATCATGTCTATGGTAGATGTATCAGATCATGTCTATGATAGATGTATCAAATCATGTCTATGATAGATGTATCAGATCATGTCTATGATAGATGTATCAGATCATGTCTGTGGTAGATGTATCAGATCATGTCTATGATAGTTGTATCAGATCATGTCTATGATAGTTGTATCAGATCATGTCTATGATAGTTGTATCAGATCATGTCTATGATAGATGTATCAGATCATGTCTATGATAGATGTACCAGATCATGTCTATGATAGATGTATCAGATCATGTCTATGATAGTTGTATCAGATCATGTCTATGATAGTTGTATCAGATCATGTCTATGATAGTTGTATCAGATCATGTCTATGATAGATGTATCAGATCATGTCTATGGTAGATGTATCAGATCATGTCTATGATAGTTGTATCAGATCATGTCTATGGTAGATGTATCAGATCATGTCTATGATAGTTGTATCAGATCATGTCTATGATAGTTGTATCAGATCATGTCTATGATAGTTGTATCAGATCATGTATATGATAGATGTACCAGATCATGTCTATGGTAGATGTATCAGATCATGTATATGATAGATGCATCAGAACATGTCTATGGTAGATGTATTAGATCTTATCTCACACTGTTACGCTGGAAGTAAACGCTCATCGTGCAGAAATGTCAAAATTACACACGCGAACACCTTCTCTCTACCACACTTAATAATGATATTCCTCCATAATTATTGCACTCACCCTTGTCGTCTTTGTTTCTGTATAGTGTAGCAACTTCTTAATCTCGCCTTTCGTGGAGAATTATACTCTTTATTCAGCACTGGAGTAACAGCACATATAGATGCGACAGATTAGCTGCTTGCTTTTCTGTTATGACTTTTAGGGGAATATTATCTTTTCCTGCTGTTTTACCATATGCAACACTGCTGATGGCTTCACATAGTTTTTTTTTGTGTCGGTTCGTCATCAAGCGCGATCACTTTGGCGAGTTTTGGAATGACCTTATTGAGTGTTGGGTATGCTAATTCATCTACAAAATATAGTTTGGGTACTCTCTCTCTCTGGCTGTTCAATTTTGTCAGTGAAGCATTCGCCGCTTTCAGTTTTGAGTAGTGCAGATTTTTAGATATTTGGGCAGATAGCTCATTTCTTATTAAATCTATTGTTTAGCAAAGTACGTGATATTTATTAAATTATAGGCCTTGCATTACCAATACCCATGTGAAGATACATCTCAGAGTTCTCAGAGTTATACTCAGAGTTCTATTAAATTAAAGTGTTAATACTGTTCGTCAATTCGAGCTAAGTATAGATGAGATGAAAATGATTTTAGCATAACAAGAACCATTGATTGGGTGCAGAGATTGGGTGCAGAGATTGGGTGCAGAGATTGGGTGCAGAGATTGGGTGCAGAGATTGGGTGCAGAGATTGGGTGCAGAGATTGGGTGCAGAGATTGGGTGCAGAGATTGGGTGCAGAGATTGGGTGCAGAAATTGGGTACAGAGATTGGGTGCAGAGATTGGGTGCAGAAATCTGTAATATGATCTAAAGAGAAATTTAGTGGAGTCAAATCAAAGACTTTATGAGATTTTGTACAAGCTAAATATAGAAATATGGGAACAATCTTGGTAATAACGTATATTCAATGTGATATGAAACTTGTTCTGATTCAGAGATGCAAGTGCATTAAGAGAAGTTAGTGAATTCAAAGATGTGAGAGAATTAAGAGAAGTTAGTGAATTCAAAGATGTGAGAGAATTAAGAGAGTTTAGTTAGTTCAGAGATATCAGTGCTTTGAACTTTGAAAAGTGCTCAAGAAGCACTTTTAGCAGCGGTGAAACGTCATAAACTTGTTTGGTTTGAACATGTAACCAGACACGACTCGCTTTCTAAAAATATTTTGCAACGAACAGTCGAGGGTAGAAGGAGGCGAGTAGGAAAGAGAAAATATTAGATTGATAACATCAATGAATGGTCTGACCGTGATTTTTCTACACATCTCCGAACGATTGAGGATAAAGTCATTTGAAGTGCTTTTTATTGCTGATGTACACAGTGTAGCATTCTTACAACACTGACGGGCTATGGGTCTTATATTATAGAACAAAGCAACAAATGACATACACATGTAGATATCTCTACTTCGCATAGAGCCAGACGGAAAAAGACCACTGGGTCAATATTGAAGAAACCATCATCATCAAGTACCGTCTCCGCAACGAAGGCAATATTGAAGAAACCATCATCATCAAATACCGTCTCCGCAACGAAGGTTGATTACAACGGACTTCCAACATCCTCTGCCTCTTGCTTAGGTACTGCACTCTGCTATACTGTATCCAATCGATCTGGGGATGCTCCTCTCCCACTTGTATCTCTACCTACCTCTTGCTCACCTCCTCTGAAATCAACCTCCGAGTAAGGTCTTCAACAAGGTGTCACATCTTTTCATGTGTCCGAAAAT
The DNA here is from genome assembly GCA_034231615.1 of Meghimatium bilineatum. NCBI lineage: Eukaryota > Metazoa > Mollusca > Gastropoda > Stylommatophora > Philomycidae > Meghimatium > Meghimatium bilineatum. The sequence goes on along the minus strand of CM067299.1, from coordinate 29,870,612 downwards.
AACCTTTATTTGTTTTCTTTTTATGTACTTTCATAATTCTCTCTTAATATGATGTATTGTCAAAATCTCTTTTTTTAAACTTTTCTTTCCATGAAAGTGTCTTTATTCTTCAAAATATTCACATCTCAAACACATCACTGTTGTCCTGTAGCTGTATGTTCATTATTGGAGAACTATAGCACAGCTGATTAATTTGTTTCTATTACCTCTTCTGTATCGTTTTCAAACTCCTGCTGGGTTAGCACGGTGTTGTCTGGAGAACGAAATATGCTATGTAATTATTTATAACTGAGCTGCGATATCTGCGCTTTTCGACTTGACACATACTCCTTCAGCATTGTTTTTGAGCCGTTATAACCTATACGATGAAACAGCCAACTTTGTTCAGAAACCTCCAAAGTTGTATCTGACAATATGTTTAGCAGATCACAGCCTTGTTTTTCTATGCCCATATTTTAAACACCCTTTAATCCAATGGCGAGTTTGATACATGTTGCAGTATTAACTATGTATTTGTTGATCGCGGTCCAACCCCTGTTGCGCAGTTTATGTTTATCATGTATTAATTTAAATATAATTATTTTTAGGGTTAGGGTTAGGATTAGTTATATAAAACATAACTAACCTTAACCAATAACCCTATCCCTAAGAAATTAGTATTTCAATTTATTATTGATTCTTCACAGATATAATATTTAGATCAATTAACCACAAAATATAGGTAGGCACTCATAGGAAACAAGAACGAAAATTGGGGTTGGGTTGCGATCATAGTAGCATGTATTTTCTATCTGAAATCATCTTTGTATAAAATAGATATGGCATCTTTTCCTGAGTTCACATCGTCACTTAGAAAATTAGACAAAACGTGTAATATTAGGAATATAGTCAAAAGGATGGTTACCCCCTTCTGCAGGTATTCAAAATAACTCTCGTCAAAAACTCCTGAGGATGAAAGAATTAGAATTACACACAAATGTGTGAATTATCTTCTTTATTAGGTAAACCCCAAAATTATATTACTGAATTGATATCTAGAGCACCGTCAGTGCATGAAATAATTGTCAATATGGAGGGCCACTAAAAATATCTTGCCGTGCCGGATTTGGTTCGTATTTTGCTCTTCACTGTCTTTTCTTTCCTTCATTTGTTCATTTTGTATTATTTTTCTATTCACGAAGAACTTCACTTAATACCCACCAGAGAAAAAAGAATAAGTGTCAAGTCACTAGCAATCTATTTATTTTTCATTTCTTTGGTGTCACTTCCAGCTCATTTCATCCAATGCCACTCAAAAGTTCTTTTCTAACTGGTTATTGGAGTTCGTCTTTGTGCTCCTACGCCCACGGTCTACATGCCGGGAATACATGTCTAACCAGCTGTTCCTTAACGTGTCTCTATAACAACAAGAACTTCTTAGCGATAATAAATATATCAACAAAACATCGCGATGTTATTAATTCGGAGACATTTTTTTTAGACTTAAACATATAAATAAAATATGATTTTGTGGAGTTTTGTCTTGTTCTAAGATTATTGTCATGTGCTTGCTTTCATAATTGTCTATCTTTTTTTCCTTTTTTCTTTTCTTTTGTGCTTATATTCATATCCACGTGTATCTATCCTCTAAATTAACACTTTCTACCAATCTCTCTCTCTCTCTCTCTCTCTTCCTATATTTAAATCAATTTATCACTATTTATATTTATTATTATTTATGTAATCGATACCTGTACGCAATTTGAGACGATAGCACGGTTGCTGTACTGTAAGACATATAATCTACGATACATTTCAATGATGAATATAACTCACAAGACCAATCTGAGCCACAATAAACGTCCACGGTATGTACAATAAATAATATATATATAGGTCAGGAAGTACATAAAAAACGTAAATATATATGGAAACAAAACAAACAAAAAGATGAGTAAATGACGGAACAAAAAGAATACAGACAAAGACCACGATGGTCTGCAGACCATCGTCTGCATACATTAGAAGACTACTATCAGACAGCGCACCACAACAAGCTACGTTACACAGATACAGTGAAGGTAGACCTAGAGGACGGCCACGAAAACGAGGCAACAATATGTGCATATATATATACACACACTAACAAGAACATATACTAACATATGCTCGTGTTTCATATAGTTATAAATAGGTATAATTAAATCACTAAGTACCACTACATACTAGAAACAAGACAATGGGTTGAAAGACAGTCGGCACAAACAACACACACTACATATAGACACATATACGGTATGTTGATGATAGAAGGAAAAGAGGCAGAAAAACGATGCAGAAATGAATGAAACGTAGGTAGATGTGCGTGTAGTGTGTGTGTTTGTGTGCGTGTGTGAGTGAGTGAGGGCGGGAGTGAGTGAGTGAGTGAGTGAGTGAGTGAATGAGTGAGTGAGTGAGTGAGTGAGTGAGTGAGTGAGTGAGTGAGTGAGTGAGTGAGTGAGTGAGTGAGTGAGTGAGAAATAAATATAAGAAGAAAGAGGGAGGTGGAAGACAAATCCCACAAGTTTGACAGAGAAAAGCAAAGAGAGGTGCAGAACAAGGATGGAATAAAATTGAGATCTTAAACAATAATGAGAAAAAATATGAACGAAGACCCAGCTCAGGGTCGATACACACAACCAGTTAATGGTGCGAAACCAAAAACGAACTAGAAATCCAAGATCCGGTTTCCTATTGTTCTACTTCTTTATTTCTTTCGTACTAATCTCCCTGGCATATTTTATTCTCTTAAATGTCTTTGTGATATGGACTGTGCGGTCAAGTGTGGCCAGCACTGATATTATAAAATGCATGTCGTCTCTTATGTGTGATTGGGATGGTGGAACATGCCATCTTTTTTTAGTCCGTTCTCATACTTTCACAAGATCTCTTCTGTTCAGAGATAGCACTGAGAGAGAATTCACTAGATCTATTCTGTTGAGAGATAGCACTGAGAGAGAATTCACTAGATCTATTCTGTTCAGAGATAGCACTGAGAGAGAATTCACTAGATCTATTATGTTGAGAGATAGCACTGAGAGAGAATTCACTAGATATATTGTGTTGAGAAATAGCACTGAGAGAGAATTCACTAGATATATTGTGTTGAGAGATAGCACTGAGAGAGAATTCACTAGATATATTGTGTTGAGAGATAGCACTGAGAGAGAATTCACTAGATATATTGTGTTGAGAGATAGCACTGAGAGAGAATTCACTAGATCTATTGTGTTGAGAGATAGCACTGAGAGAGAATTCACTAGATCTATTCTGTTGAGAGATAGCACTGAGAGAGAATTCACTAGATCTATTCTGTTGAGAGATAGCACTGAGAGAGAATTCACTAGATCTATTGTGTTGAGAGATAGCACTGAGAGAGAATTCACTAGATCTATTCTGTTGAGAGATAGCACTGAGAGAGAATTCACTAGATCTATTGTGTTGAGAGATAGCACTGAGAGAGAATTCACTAGATCTATTCTGTTGAGAGATATCACTGAGAGAGGACAATGGTCGCACTAAAACTCCAGCAGCATACAGCCCAGAGAGCGTAATTGCGTTCTGTCGCCAATTTATTTGAACCGATGGTCTGACACATCCGAGCTCGGGGTGGTAACTAATACGTTCAGTGTTTCACCACTTTCACTGAAATGGGTAGGTCTATAGCTAGTTATAGCACTAGCAAATTAGCCGTACGAGATAACTAGTTCCAGTGCTGTACACTGGACAACAACATGAAAGCTAATCGCAGTAAATCATGATTGATATTATCACAGCTGTAGGTATTGCTATCGACATAGCTAAACACAACCACACGTGTCATACACACACACATACAGAGAGAGAGAGAGAGAGAGAGAGAGAGAGAGAGAGAGAGAACAATCCCCCTTATCTAAATACGATGTTTCATTTCAGTAAGCATCAGGTACTATAGAGAGAGAGAGAAGGAGAGAGAGAGAAGGAGAGAGAGAGAGAACAATCCCCCTTATCTAAACAAGAGGTTTTATTTCAGTAAGTATTAGGTACTATAGAGAGCAGGAGCCTTTTAAGTAGGAAAGAAAGATTTGGAGAATTCAATTCCACCCCCGCCGCCGCACCCAAACTAAACATAAGATACCTCCTCTTCTTCATCGTTCATTCTCAAACGCCCACTGGATCTCCCTTGTAGCAGGACAATTGTCCTACCAGATTTCCAGCAGGATGTAGTCTAGACAATAGAAATGTGTTGTGCCGCCGTCTTATTTGCGCCAATGGCCGGACACATCAGTCTTCGGCGGGAACATAAGAAACAATAACTTCCTTACACGTAAGTTCCGTTGATGGTAACACAGAAACCGAAATGGTTGAATATCATTCTATCCATATTTCACTCGTTTTCCGTGCTCTCTATCCATTGCATTTTATTACATATTCAGGCAATCCCTATATTCAACTACTTATTCCAGTGAAACCATATACTCAACTCCTTATACTCCTAATTCCAGGCAACACCTATTTTCGATTGCTTTATTCCAGTAAATCCCTATGTTCAATAGTTATTCCAGTCAACCCCTATAGTTAATTACTTATTCCAGTCATTCCCTATAGTTAATTAATTACTTATTCTAGTCAACCCTTATAGTTAATTACTTATTCTACTCAACCCCTATAGTTAATTACTTATTCTAATCAACCCCTATAGTTAATTACTTATTCCAGTACACCCCTATTGTTAGTTACTTAATCTACTCAACCCATATAGTTAATTACTTATTCCAGTCAACTCCTATATTCGATTCTTTATTCCAGTCAATCCCTATATTCAACAATTTATTTTTTTCAGTCAACCCCTATATTCGAGTGCTGTATTCGTCATACCCGTATATTGGACAGTTTTAATCCAGTAAATCCCTATTTTCAACAGCTTTATTCCAGTTAACCACTATATTCAAATACATTATTCTAGTCAATCGCAGGTAGACATGAACAAACAGCCGGCTTTGTCTTGAGAGACCCAGCAGACGAAGAGATGAGAAACAATGTACCATAACCAGGAATGCAGTAATTATAGGCAACGCCGCATTCACTGCGCCCTATAGCCACAAGAACCAGATGTTCACACAAGCACACACAAAGGGTTCAAACGTCGTAGAGGATTGACTTCACTGTGCTCGATTTCCCATATGTACTTTGTCACTATCAACGAAGCGGCACGCCGCCTGCCATGAGTACCACTCATAGCACGTAACTCCGTAGCTTCAAGTGATAATCCATAGGGATCTCCGAAATATTCTACCTTTTAAACAAGACGTCACGAGCCTATACCAACTCATGACTCTTGAACACACGACGAACAGCTTAACCACTACGCTAGGGAGATATGCACTCTACCTGGTACGCAGACATTTATGACATGATAATTTCGTGACATTTAGACCAGAAACAGTCACATCAGGCATGATAGCTGTCCATGGCCATCAACGCGGAAACATCAATACTGACAGCAACAATATCAAAGTCGTCGCGTCGGACCACCCTGAAGACGAAAAGGAAATTTAACTCAAGCGACGATCCTTGCCTAACATTTGCCCAGAGTCTGACATTAGCCAGTTTTTTTTATTCTGTTACTTCGAGCAGCACGTTCTCTGTGGGTATCTACAGTTTGACACTACTCAGAGACAGAAGTGTAGTGATAACTTTGTTGAATATAGGACTATATGACTGCTGCTTTTTAGTTTTATATGTTTCGTCGTACATTTCTATAGTCTAGTGTATTAGAACATTGTATTGTATTATATTGTATTTGTATATTGTATTGTAATGTAAATTTAACATGACACATTGATTCTTGATCATGCTACGGAGCTTCGTGCATAGGCCGAGATCCGCTTAGGTAATTTCTCTCGTGATATTTCAGCTGATATAATGGTTGACATAGAAAGCAACGACGACCACCGAATTTTTTATTTTTTTTTTAAAGCGGGGGCAAGAAGACAACAACTTGGTGTGACAGGGTTGTTTGCAGTCACATGCGCAACCTGTACTGGAACTTAACGAGCGTCAACCAACAAAGAACCACTCTCGATAAGCTCATACTTACGTATTACACGGGTTTCGATCAATCGCTTCAATCAAACACGACAGACTATATCTAAAACTAGTGGGAAATGATGTGCACACAAGAAAACATAGAAATTACAATATACAAATCATATTCAACGTTTCAACCAAACGGTCTTTATCAAGATACACACAAAACATCAAAAGACGACGAATGGAAAAATTATCACAACAAACAAACGTATCCAACCGAAATATGGAAATGAGATGTCGGAAGATCAGGAAGTACATAAAAAACGTAAATATATTTGGAAACAAAACAAACAAAAAGATGAGTAAATGACGGAACAAAAAGAATAAAGACAAAGACCACGATGGTCTGCAGACCATCGTCTGCATACATTAGAAGACTACCATCAGACAGCGCACCACAACAAGCTACGTTACACAGATACAGTGAAGGTAGACCTAGAGGACGGCCACGAAAACGAGGCAACAAATTTCGCAATACACTCAGCACACACGAGGGCATCTCTAGAAAAGTCTTTTACCCCTGCCTCTGAAAGGCAATAAAGGGTTTAGCGAATAGATAGATCATCATCATCAGGTGCCATGCCGGCTGGCGTAGGCGATCATGGCTCTCCACATCTCTCTGTCTCCAGTATTATATATCAAGATCGTTGTTGTTGTTTCCCTGCCGTGCCAGGTTACAAACTGTGTAATATTTTCTCACGTTGTCGCCCTATGTCTCTGATGCCTTCATTCTTGCCTGTTGTGACTATGTTCTCCAAACCTCGCTGTCTCATGAATTGGCCGAAAAATGAAGATTGTCTCTTTCTTATATTACAGGTTAAGGTCCGTTTCGAATTTGACTCTTTCAACTCTTCCACATTAGTTTTTCTGGCAGTTCATGGTATTCTCATCATTCTTCTATATAGAACCACAAATCTATTGTCTCTAATTTCCCACTTCTAGTATATTTATTGTCCAAGACTCGCATCCATATGTTAGTATAAGAGTTATATAGCACTGCAGAATTCTCTTCTTCACCTCTAATGACAAGGTCATATTACACAATATATTTTTAATTTTTCTGAATGTTGATTCTGCCTGCCCTAATCTGCTTCTTATTTCTGTTGAACTTCTTCCATCTGCTGTGATCGTTGTACCTAAATATTTGAATTGGTCGGGCTGTTTAAAAACTATATCATCCACTTTGATCTTGCAAGGAAGATAGATAGACAGATATATAGATAAAAACACATATCCATTGTGAGCGTTCGAAACTTCTGTTTTTATTTTGTTTTAAGTACAGATGTTCATATCAAAATCATTATTCGTAAGATCTGTTGACCACTCTGCTGTTCTGACACATTTAGCGTAGCCCGCTCCAAGGATTTTGCCACTAAAACACAACGGTCAATGTTCACTTGTCAGTATTTCACCATCACTCCTAAGGACATTTTGACAAAAGACATCAGTACGACATCGATGCAAGACATGCAGAGACAATTAGCTATGACTGAAAAGCTATGACTGAAAAGAGGGCTATGGCATTTTATTCTTTACACCGTCAACTAGAACATCAGGCTTCTGGATGGCACATAAAAGAATCATCATCACATGTCAAGATTGTAAAATGGTTATTGTTTTATTAGTTACAAAACATACAATGTTCGCCATATCTAAAGTAAATAATTACGTTTCAATTTGTTCACTACATTCTGCTGTTCACGGATGGTATCAGAGTTCCAATATTTATTAATTGTTTTTACAGGTGACAGCAAACTGGATATGCGGATTTAATCTAGACGTAAGAAAACAAATGCCGTGAACTGTCGCCAATACACAAAAACCGAATAATCTGTTTACAACAATCACCCAAAACGGAAATTGATAAACAGTATTTGTACACCAACGTGTATTACCAGTGCCTAATATAGCCCTTGACAATGACACTAGCGAAAAAGATCAAAATGCGTGAATTAATATGCTTGAGTGAAGCTATAAACGTCACCAGAAAAACCAGCGGAGACATGAAGATATCAGGAAAGAGGGGTGCAAAGGGAACGCAATGCTCTAGGCGGACCCAGGGTTAGCAGATAACCAAGATCCAAATCTACCTCCACGCGGTGCACCCTGGAAACAGAAATACAGCACTTCGAGCTGATTCTGGTCAAATCATTTGGGGATCGTGTCCGAGAATGTGGAGGTAGCAGATGGAAAGAGATTTGACTGCACAAGAGACAGACAATATCTCCGACACCACCACAATCACCACATACAGCGACACTGTCGACATACAGTGAAGCTAGTCAGTCCAGTCCGAACATTGGAGGGGCGGCCAATGTAAAATGCACGTAAAGGTAGATGCATGGCTAGAGACAAATAGATTTCATACCGAGTACAATGAAACAATGAAAGGGCAGAACAGCGCTAGAGGGCAGCGTGAATTGCAAATAGAAAGTGAAAAGTCCCTAGGAAAGGTGAACTACAAGCTTCGTCAGCTCGAGTCGAGCATCTAGGTACCTGTGTTCCTTACATACAGAGACCCAGACCCATTCATTAGCGTCTGGTAAAGCAAGAAGATCTAATCCAACTCTAATGTCGAGCCTTCCTAAACCGGAAATATGCTCGCGAAGAGAAAGGGTTCTATACCCGATGGGCTTAGGCAAGAAAGGGACAACGATAGTAGTCCTGGCCCAACTCTACTGTCAAGGTTTCCTATACCGGAAGTACACTTGCAGAGAGAAAGGGTTCCATACCCGATGGGCTCAGGCACAAAAGGGACAACGATTTAGCCCTGGCCCAACTCTACTGTCAGGTTTTCCTACACCGGAAATACACTTGAAGAGAGAAAGGGTTCAGTTCCTGATGGGCTCAGGCGCTATTGGGACAAGGACGCTCAGCTCGAGAGCGCCTTGCTCTCAAACGCGTGGTGTGAGACTCGAACTTGGACAAGGGGTACACGATGTCGGTGAATGACACCTCGGCTAAGAGGGCGAAAGAGCCAGGGTCCAACTCCTCTGTTGAGTTCTTCCCCTTAAGGAACCAGGCTCACAGATGAGAAACGGTTCAGTACCCAATGGGCACAGGCACAGCACGTCCAATTATACGAGGCAAGTTCATAGACAGTGGAACACCTCGTACTAGTCAGACGAGAGCAAAAATCGTCTGGGCGAAGAGTCTCCACTACGCGTGCCTGGAGACAGATATAGAGGCTGTTACAGGCTAATGGTAGCCCACCCGAATTGTCAAGGCATGCCGAAATCGGATGTGCTAGGCCTACAAGGCGCATAACGGTGGCACAACGTAATCACGCTCCCGGCGGAAATCGCACGGATATCCGTGATGGTTACAATGGAGCGAACGCAAAACAAACAAACAAACATCAGGAAAGAAATAAAGACCGTCTCATGACAATAGTATCAAGAGACAGCAGGTGGTTTTGCCACCTCATGAAGATGGACGCAACGCATCCGGCCTTTAGCGCATACAACAGCAAAAGATTGGGTTCCAAGGGGCAAGAAAGATCAATAATTGAATGGGTGGAAACAATTAAAGAAACTCTAAAGAGATACGCAATGACCATGGCCAATTCGACTTAAATTTGCCAAGGACAGAAAACTCCAACTTTCCCCACCACAATCAACCAACCAGGTAAGTATAAATGACGATAGATAAGATAGATTCTTCTGTTCACATCTAGTGTTTGCTTACTCGAGTAATATATTATTCCGTCACAAATTATTCACTCCCAAATATTACAAATAACTTTCAGAACAAAATGTTACCAACTTGTGACAAGGTCAGGATTGTATAAAACGATGTGAGCTAGACTCACTTTGTTCAATTCACCTTGATCTTAGGATGTTTCTTCTTTACCGCCCTCCGCTTACACATACAAAATATATGTCAAATTGATTCTGTGTGGTCCAAACTGGAATCCACAAATACAGCTTGATGTTTCATGTTTCAATGTTCTAGAGTCTATCGCTGGATACACACAGTGAGAACATCTCTGATATCCATGATGAAACCGGAATAGACGAACCTGACAATGTCGTGTTTTCTCTGACGCGTATCCTGCGTTCTTGAAAGGGCGTAACTTCCGCACAATCGAAAATTAAGTTATCGTTACGCACCTGAAATATTTGGGTAGAGTTTACCAGACGACCTCGTAATAACAGAACGGTCCTAACTGGGGATCTTTCACGATAAATATATTGCAATCACTTCCTGAATGCTTTTGTGGATAAGTGTGAGTACGCAAACGAATGAAAAAATTAATAGACACAGAAGTACTGCAAGACAGATATTAGATAGGCAGAAATGGAAAGAGGCAGACAAAATAATGTAATCTGCTTCTCTGTCTCCACAATAATGATAGTCGTAAATACACACATAGACATTGAGGCAGACATATTTTGTTTCATGAGACGAAGAGTAGGAAACTAAATGGGTAAATAGATGGATGATTGGTGAGTGAGTAGTTGAAGTAGATAGTAAATAGATGGATGATTGGTGAGTGAGTAGTTGAAGTAGATAGTAAATAGATGGATGATTGGTGAGTGAGTAGTTGAAGTAGATAGTAAATAGATGGATGATTGGTGAGTGAGTAGTTGAAGTAGATAGTAAATAGATGGATGATTGGTGAGTGAGTAGTTGAAGTAGATAGTAAATAGATGGATGATTGGTGAGTGAGTAGTTGAAGTAGATAGTAAATAGATGGATGATTGGTGAGTGAGTAGTTGAAGTAGATAGGTACAGTGGTTGCAGATGCGATGCGGGTTGCACGGGATGACAACATCTCACCAAGTCAAACTAAACTGAAACGTTAAAAATATTACTGTAAAAGATAACTCCAAATTTGCATGTGAGGCTAAAGAAAGCTCTTCAAGTGTCAACCAACTGTTACTATTGATAATAACAGTAATAATTGATAATAATTATAATTGATAATAATAATTGATAAATGTTACTATTGGGAGCCGCGTTAGCGCAGTGGTTAGCGCACTGGCTTCGCATATGAGTGGTCCTGGGTTCATTCCCCAGTTGAGGCGGAAATGTTTTCAGATCGCAACGGCTCCCAGGTCGACCCAGCCTTAAATGGGTACCGGATTAATCCGGGAAGTAAAGACTGCGAGGGAGAGGAGATGGCTACCGCCCTCATTTGCAGAGCATGTGAAATGTGAGATCGCTAACATCTCACACCCCTACGGCATTAATAAATGCTATGGGTTACTTTACTTTTATTTTTACTTATTATTGATAATAAAACAGACGACAATGTTAATCAGCTTTCACATTAAGTGTTGATACCATGGTAATACTGGGATGAGACTATGTTAATACAGGAATGATACTATGTCAATACATGGATGATACTATGTGTCAATACATGAATGATACTATGTCAATCCATGTTAATAGAGGGGCGACACCATAGCAAATGAAATAGTTACGTTATACAGGGGTAACAATATGTCAATACAGATGTGGCTTTGTAAACATATAGCATGATGTATACCAACTCTAGTGACTTGTCTCGGTCGGTAGAAAGGCTATATATATATATATATTGGTAGCATATCATATTCAGGACGTAGCTATCAACCTATCAACCATGCATTTTTTGGCTGTGGGGATTTTCTAAGCAATATAAATACGTTTAGTAGTTTGTCATTGCTTTCTGAACGGTCTGAATGCACAGTTGCCTATGGCGAGGATTGTACTCGGTACTTTGGCCGTCACACTTCGCCACAGATCCGGACATATATGTATATATAAATAAATATATTTGTATTTGTTATATATATATATATATATATATATATATATATATATAACAAATATAATGCCAATCCTGGATTACATCAGAAAACAAAAAAGATTATGTTGTTTTGTCATGCTTTCAGACCACCATCATGCAGTGCCCCTCAAAAATTTACTATGGAGACACGGTTGATACAAAATCAGAAGCAGATATTGTAAACGATGGATTACTGAAATAAAATAGTATCGAAAAGAAAAACATATCTATCTATATAAACCCGTCATCCGTTAGGGTCGTACGTGTACCACATTGGATTCTTGAGTCCTCCAGCAATTTCTATTTTCAACGATGCGAGATGAGTGAGGAAAAATCTTCTGTCCATTCCTTGCTGTTGTCTATCCATGTTTTTTTATCTCCTCTCCTCCCCCCCCCCTTTTTTCGACAGTTCCTTGCAGTATTGTTTTTTTTATAAGGAATCATTTCTGCATGCATTTCAAAACCAGGCTAATTTTATGTTATACCAGGACGTTGTACTATTTTATGACCAGGCTAGTTTTATTTATATTTTGATATTTAATCGTGCTCAAAATTATCTAATAATTCTATTTGTTTCATTTTCTGCTTTAGATCCCAACATGTTTACTAAATTGTTTGTAATATGATTGTTGTTAAAATGTTTTATAATCTCCTCTCTTTGTTTATTGTTTTATATTTAATCAATATGTATTCAATAGTATTTTCCTTATTGCACTTGACACACAGTGGTTCCTGTCATGTACATTTCTCGGTTATTCAGAATCTAAGTAAATAATAGTTTCTAAATAGTGGGATTTTAAAATCAAGTTTTATTTCATTACGTCTGCTTGGATTGTTAATGAGCTTATGAGTGTGTCTACATTTATTGATAATATTGCATACATTTGTTCACTCTTCATTAATATTGCCTTTTATTAAGTATAGTTATTCTTTCTTGTACGTACGGTTCTACTAAGGTTTGTATTCCTTTATTTTTTCCTACTTTAGCTTTTCTATTCATTTCCTTCTTTTCCTACATTTTCCGATACCCATGCTAGCTTAATTCTATTGTCATTAAACATGAATCTGGTGACTATGCATACAACTTGTTCTATGGTGTCTGGTCGCATTCTGTTTTGTCATCTCTCAAGAGTCTTATTCGCCGCCAAAGGGTCTATTAGTATTGTACACTGAGTTCGTGGGTGTTCTAGTAAACTTTCCAATGTTTTGGCTATTGCTATTAATCCAGCTCATAATAATGATATATGTTTAATTAGTATATAACTTATATATATATATATATTTGTTGTTTGTTTGAGAACCCCAGGAAGTACGAACGATTAGCTCATACCCAAGAGACTTCACCTTTCGGCTTAGTGCAATGCCTATTGGATGAGCCTTCTACTACTTCTTCTTCTGCGTTCGCTCTTATATAACCACAACGAATATATCGTGTGATTTCCGCCGGGGAGCGTGAAGTGCGTTGTGCTGCAAGTTCCACAGTAAAACTCTGTTATTTGCACCTCTTTTGGCCACTCTGTGGTCTGAACGTCCGAGGTCCAGCACATCCGTTTTTGTCATGCCTTTAATTCGGGTATGCTTTCCTAGTTCGTGACAGCCTGTCTATCTGGCGCCGGGCACGCGGATGTGTAGTGACGCTTCGCCGGGGCGATTGTCGTTCACGTCTATCTCGCACGAGATGTTCCACCGTCTATGAACTTACCTCGTGTAATTAGGCGTACTGTGCCTGTGCCCATAGGGTACTGAACCATTTCTCATCCGCGAGCCTGGTTCCGTATGAGGAAGAACTCAACAGAAGAATTGGACCCCGGCTCTTTCGCCTTCTTACCGACATTGTGAACTCCTCGCCCAAGTTTGAGTCTGACACCACGCGTTTCTAAGCAAGGCGCTCTCGAGCTGAGCGACATTGTCCCAATAGCGCCTGAGCCCATCGGGTACTGAACCCTTTCTCTCTGTAAGTGTGTTTCCGGCATAGGTAAAACTTGACAGTAGAGCTGGGCCAGGGCTAACATCGTTGTCTCTTTTGTGCCTGAGCCCATTGGGTACATAATCCTTTCTCTCTGCAAGTGTACTTCCGGTATAGGAAAGCTTGACAGTAGAGTTGGGCCAGGACTGCCATCGTTGTCCCTTTTTTGCCTGAGCCCATCGGGTACGGAACCCTTTCTCTTCGCGAGCATGTTTCCTGTATATGAAGGCTCGACGTCAGTGTTAGGCCAGGTCTTCTTGCTTTGCCGGCCGCCCATGATTGGGTCTGGGTCCCTGCCTATAAGGAGCACATGTAACTAGAAGCTCGTCTCGAGCTAACAGAGCTTGTAGCTCCCACTTCCTTTGAACTTTTCACTTCCTATTTGCAGTTCACGCTGCCCTCTAGCATTGTTCTGCCCTTTCATTGGACTCAGTATGAAAACTATTCATCTCTCGCCATGCATCTACTTTTTTGTGCCTTTTTTATTGGCCGACCCCCCAATGTTCGGACAGGACTGACTAGTGTCACTGTATGTCGACAGTGTCGATGCATGTGTTTGTGCTTTTGGTGTCGGATATATTGTCTGTCTCTTATGCAGTCAAATCTCTTTCCATCTGCTACCTCAACATTTTCGGACACGATCCCCAAATGATTTAGCCAGAATCAGCACGAGCCGATGTATTTCTGTTTCCAGGGTGCACCGCGAGGAGGTACATTTGGGATCTTGGTTATCTGCTAACCCTGGATCCGCAGAGAGCATTGCGTTCCCTTTGCACCCCAGCCTTCTACTATATACCGGCAATAATATATATACCGGCATATATATGTATATAATATATATATACCTTCATTCGAATATTGCTATATCAGCGCCCAGATATCCCCTCTGCTTCCGCCTCGTAGATTCATCTGTGTATATTTGAAAGTGAACTTTTGTAATATTTGTTATATATCCCTCTATTCTTGATTTTCTTCTTCTGCGTTCAGTTTCCTATGCTCATAAGTCTGTACAGGGAAGTGGGCCGCCTCCACGAATTCAGTCGTCAGCGGGAGGTCCTCACGGTTGCCACACAGCTTTACCTTCAGATCTGTCTCTTGGGGCCATATTTTAGTTCTCACGTCATCAAAGAGTGGGCGTCTGTAGAATATGTTCTGGAGTCTGGGGACCCTTTTGACATGGGCATTGTTCAGTTTGGACAGCCTTAATTTTGTGGAGATGTGCTTGTAGCCTGCAGTGTCATGTGCGAAGTCTAAAAATTGTGGTTTGTTGTGACCTGCTTAGCTTTAGAATAGGGTCATGTGGAAAGTTACTGTCTGTTCTCTGACTCCATGTATGTTGATATTTTCTTTTGATGAGGGTTAGTTCCCAAAATGGAATTGTCATATTATAGGGCATACTATTAGATAGCATTTACCTTAAATTCGAATGTTGTTTTATATCATTTATTGGAAATCCGATAATTTCAATATTTCAATCACACTTCTCTTGTTTACCGACGGATGGCAGCTCGTTGGTTGACTATTTATTCGCTTATCACAATGAATGATGGCATCAACGCGATTTAAAAGTGATTAGGTTGATGACTGTGTCAGGTGTCCAGAACATGGTTGATTATATAACTCCATCTTTCAACTACAAGCTTTAATTCAGTCTAGCAATCAAGGATACTTCTACCGACTCTACAACTTGTTTACGCATTAAACAAACATTCATGAATAATCACAACAGTTTCTTTTCCCTCGCCGATTAATTCAAATACAATTTGATGTTTATAATTATATCTATATATCTATATATTGTCTTTTCTCTGCGTTTGCTGTAAGGCGTCGCATTATGTTTGTTCACGATTTAGTACAGATGTATCATGTATACTCAATCATACCATAATTATGCTGCCAATGTCAAACATGGACACTAACATTAGAATTCAAACGAAAATTTGTTACAGCAGAAATGACATTTCTACGTAGAATCATCGGAGTAACAATAAAAGACCGAATCAGGAACGAAAACATCAGAAGACTAACAAACACAATACCAATCTTGGATTACATCAGAAGACAACAGATTAAGTTGTTTTAACATGCTTCCAGACTACCATCAGACAGTACCTCTCAAAAAGCATTACTATACAGACACGATGGATACAAAGCCAGGGACAGACTTTCCAAACGATGGATTACAGAAATAAAAGAGTCAACTAAAACAAACATATATGAAGCACACAAAAAGATATCTCCTCTATTCTACCCATGACGCTGCAAGGCATAAGGGGTATAAAGCACAAAAAAGAGAGTATCGTATGTCCTAATACGATTATATTTCAGGACGCACAATTCACACAATCCAAATTTGAAGTGTATTAAATGACATTATTCTATATTAATTATTACCTGAGAATAAAATGTATTTATGTCCAACTATCACTCGTAGTAATGAAAAGAAAATTATTGTGTGAAATGATAAATCAGATATTTGGTTTACATAAAGACATGCCACCGTGTTGAAAGCCATATTGGAAGATAAATGGGAAGACCGGAGGGTGAAAGGAATACAGCCCTAAAAGAAGTGTGCATCAAGAAACCTACAGTTTGCATCATCAAAACAAGAGCCAGAGAAAGGCAGAAGTTCGCTACAACTAAACATTGATGAAAAGACCGACCTTCATATCATCTGAACTTCTAATTACACTTTCTAAAAGCTGAACGTTTTTTCTAATATTGTAACGAGTATAAATGATGTATCTCAAATATGACACTTTCCATCGTTATTCACACACAGAAAAAGCACTTATTTTGCTAAATATAAACATAAAAGATAAGTTACCTGATCTAATTAATAGAACGTTTTCACTGCAGCAAGAGTATCAACCTGTCTAATTTACATTCACTTAAAAAACTTCGTATGTACAATTTCACATTACGTGTTGCAGAAAATACTCGTATATCTGTTCACAAACATAAAAAATTTGCTCTTTCACAAGTTCCCAAAATATTGTAATGTTTTTGCTGAATTTTTAAAGGGGGTCGATATTATGAGAGAATATACAGCTGTTACGAAGTTAATCATTTTAGCAATTACTGGTTTTGTTTATTCCTGTCTGCAAAATCAATACGAACCTACAAATGAGCTGCACACACACAAAAAATGACTCCTTGTAATCAGTGCTTGTTAAAATGAACTTTCAATTCTAAAATTCCATAGGTTAATTACAGTTTCCTTGGATTATACAGTGCCAAATCTCAAATTCGTTTGAATAAAGTGGTTTGGAAAAGATGCCAAGGAACTTTAATTGATTTTTTTATCCTAAGTAAACAGCGATAATATATATTCATTATGTTGTCATAGAGTTCACTAGCTTCAGCAGAGTGCCCAACGGTCTATCCTTACACAAACTACATTATTTGTCTGCTAATTGAAGCCAAATTTTACAAAAAAATCAATTGACATTTACACAACAAGCTTCCCAGCCTCCTCTTCTTGTATAATTACTGTCGTATGTTTACTAAAGCAACAGTTAGCCAGAAAGTGTGTGTCTCCAAGTAACATATCACACAAGTACGATTACTGCTCCTATACTTATTAGACACGCTCTTTGCACATTATATCTTGTCGATTTTTCAGCGGATGATCGACGGCCATTTGACTTATATTCTAAAAGTTGGTGTCATATCATACTCAGTAAATAGTGACCATCTAGAATGTGTTAGTTGCGGTGATTTTCTAAACAATATTTATTCTCACTAGGTTACCATTGCTTTCTGAATGGCCCGGATGGACACATATCTGCGATGAAACTTCTATTCTAATGTCACGTTTATCATAATTTTGGATTTTTAGCGTGTTGAATAAGTAGTCTCTCAGTAAATATTGTGATCGATAAAAAATGTGAATATCTTGGTACACTCGTTTCTATTGAGATGGAAATATGCATCATCTGACCTGTATCTCTGCAATATGGAAGAATAGACATGGAATAAGAAATACATTGCCTAATCTAATCTATATCCTGGAGCACGTCAATGCCGAAAATAGTTGTACAAACAACCTACAATTATAGCAAGAGTTGCTAAGTATGTTCTATGGGACGCAGGTAGTGATATAAATGTTGCTCACATAAATTTTACCACACACTGCGTGAACTCGATGAGTGCAATAACTCATTATCTAAGAAGGTGGCATGTGATTGAGGAAAGCCCTGGAGATGCAATAGTTTCTATAGCATCACCTCTGACTTTAGAGTGTAGACCTCACCTGACATAGACGATTAAAAGACAATGTTTTTCTGTTTTTACACTTGAGACTAGATTCCGAATTTATGTTTTCACACTTGGCACTAGATACCAAATTTCTGCTTTCTCCGAATTTATGTTTTTCCACTTAACATTAGAATTAGATTCTGAATTTCTGTTTTCACATTTGACACTAGATTCCTAATTTCTATTTTCACACTTGATACATTCGGAATCTAGTGTCGATAACACTTGACATTAGATTCCAAATATCTGTTTTCACACTAGACACTAGATTCCGAATGCCTGTTTTAACACTTCACACGAAATTGCTAATTTCAATGTCATAACTACCAAATCCGATTTTATATTTCTCCATGCAAAGTTAAGATTTTTCGCTAGAATTTCGTATGGTTCTTTCCATTTTGAAAATATTTCTTAATTTGAGTTAAAACTCAAAGAAGATCCAGTACTAAGTCAAGCAGTCTTCATATTAGACTTATGACTTACTCTCATATTCCGATATAAGAAAGTATAGTATATTTCAATTGAAAGAGTTTCACATGGTCTCCAATAATATAATCAATACGATGTTCTAACTCAGTGTTTCTCAACGTGGGCACACGCCCCACAGGGAGGAAATTTGATTGTTCAGAGGGGTTTATGGGGGAAGCAATTTGGGGGGGGGGGAATTCAAATTTCTTAATATAAAAAAATTTATGAATGCACATAAGGGGTATCATAATTTTAGAAAGACTTAGGTGGGAATGGTAACAAAAAAGTTGGGAAACACTAGTCTAACCTATATTTATTCTCTCTATGGATAGTGTCTTGTATGAAAGTTTGTCTGATGCTGTATCGCAAGTTCTTGATGTGCTAATTCACCACTATTCTAATCACCATATGTGACATTCTTTCCATAGCGTGGCCTGCCTTATTGCTTCTCTGAAACACTCCACGATTCTGGGCGAGACTATTCTAATATAACCTTGATTAACTGTCTCTTCTAAACAAAAAATACAATTCGCATAAATTACATTTGTATATCCGGCTGTTTTTTTTTTAAATATAAAATAAAATGCATTGCTCACAAGGTTGACAATTTTCTGCAAAATAATCAATCCAATTTTCAGTGAATTAACCTAAAAATATGTAAACATTACATTTCAAAGATGTATTTTTCATAATTCTTTAATAAATATACAGCCACCCAAATCACTACTTACACTACATATAGTCAAATTCAATGTCTTTTTGGTGGGGGCGGGGGGAGGGTGTCACCCTGATTGTAATCTTCTTTGATTTATTTATTATGTGCAAATATATGTGGATTATGGTATGTGGATTAATTATTATATATTAATTATGTATGCATGTATATATATATATATATATATATATATATATATATATATATATATATATATATATATATATATATATATATATATATATATATATATATATATATATATATATATATATATATATATATATATATATATATATATATACTTATTAAACATTAATTATTTTTTTTTTTAATTTTTATTGATCATTTGGCATGTTACAGAGGCATGGTGATGGTGATTTACTTTGTGGAGTGAGGTGATGCCCGTGAAGTGAAATGGATGAGAGGTGGGCTTTACAGTGAGGTGAGATGAGACATAGTTATTTAACAAAAATTTGACACTTCAGGCATTTCATATGGTTATATATAGGAAATTATTAAATGCATGTTATTTTTAAAGGACACCTCAGGCATTCCATATGGTGCGGACATGACATTTATAAGTTCATATTTTAAAAAAGATTACATGTGTATTGGCAGTTAAAAAAGGTAGAGTATGTGTTGCAAATTGAATGTCTGTAGATTTGGTGGAAAGTCTGTGTGTTGTAAACCCTTCCATCGTGTGTTGCTGCGTTTCTGCAGTTCCATACTAGCAGTCTAAATATAGCTAGTATGGTCAGTATTTTGCAATGTATGTCTGGTGTTGTTTTTGGTAGTGTGTTTAACATGATTGCTTTGTATATGATGTGGATTATTATGTGGAATGTAAATATTTTTTTTTTTTCTTTTGTGGGTGTTTGCGAAGTTGAGGGTGAAACAAAAATGTATTGATTTAAATTTTTACAGCCCCTAAAAAACAATCTAGAAGAATCTCACTATTATATCGAAGTTGTGTTCTTTTGCAAACATAAGTGGAGAAACCAATGACTAGAAGATTGAATTTTTGTGTGCAAACAGAAATGAAAATAACAGTTAAAGGGATGTAACTACATTTGAACTGAATGCGTACAATGTTATTATTATGTCCCATTGTGATCGTAAAATAGTTGTAATCTTTAAGTCAGTCCAGTTCGCGTTGTGCTCAAGAAGTCGCTGGTTCTTAGAGTGCTTAGTATTATCATTTGAAGCTACGGAACTATACACTATGAGTGGTAAACTATACAGGCATATGGGGGATAACACAAGTGCATTGATGTCCATTATATACGTGTTTATAGTAAATATGTATTGCAGGTCATATTCCTTGTTTCCATGTCATGAAGAAGTGATATAGAACCTATTCTGATGTATGGAAGTTAATCTTGCACGCTCAGCAGAACAGTAGAAAATGATATTGAGGCAACGGAGATATGGATTTAGAGAAGAATGTTGAGAACACCATGTACAGATTAAAAGCGTAATGAATGTATCTTGAAAGAAGTGAATTCAAAAAGAGAGCTGCATTCGCGCATCAGACAGAGACAGTCCACATTTTTTAGATACATCATGAGAAGAGGAAAGATGGAACACATTGTAACAACAGCTAAGTTGAAGAGCAATAGAGACAGGGGAAGACCAAGAGAGAAGATGCTTGGCAATCTCGCATTATGACATGAGAGAAAATTGGTATCAGAAAAGATTGATAGCACACGAAATAGAAGTATGTGGAAAGACATGATAACCAGCGCCACACGGCATGGACCACAAGAAGAAGATATATATATGTATGTATATAGATGTCAGGGAATACCGTCAACACGAGTGTTGAGTTGATTATTGTTGCTTACAGATATGGGAAAGTCACGCCTCGAACATGATATAGATGTATGATAGAACAATAGTGAGATATTCAGATATTCCACATGCGGGATTGAAGTAATAGAGAGGGATACGGATTTAGACTGTTTTAAATATAAAATAGTAAACCTGAAACGACATAGAAGATTGTTAACTCGGTGGTAGAGTGGTTAGCAGACCTTCATAGCAAGAACAACTTTGTCGAGAGTGTTATGTTGTGCAAAGATATTGTTCACATTATACTGGTCATACTGTTGGATGTGTTAGTGACGGCTACACGTTCAGCAATAGATGAGAAGTAATGCTCTATACAGGATATGCTTCACCTATATAAAATATATACGCATAAAGGAATTAACCGATTCGACTGATACTAGTTTAACGGTATTCACAGTTCCAACTCTAATCATTGAAGATTATCAATAGCTTCTTAATATATGACATTTTTAGTCACGTAGACCAGTGGTTTTCAAACAGAGGCATATGGTAAACCAGACTGTTACACCGTATCGCTCGTGGACCACGAAGAGAAAATGGACAATTGCGCATAGGGAACAATGGTTTATCTCAGTAAGACTGCATGAAAATATCTGGTAAATATATCGTTATCAATAAACCCATAATCCTTCATGGTCTTAGACGTAACTTCATTGGATGCATCAACAAACGGAGTCAGCGCCCTAGATACAACTTTGGTTAATAAGAGAGAGTGTTAACTAGCAACGGGATAACAGAAAGAAATGCTTGCGTCACAGGAAGTTGGCCAGCATAGTATATTTTTGAGACTAATAATATAACGATTTATTACGATATATATATATATATATATATATATATATATATATATATATATATATATATATATATATATATAAATATATATAATATGTAAACGCTTAGGTAAGCATAATTCAAAATTATTCATGGCGACATATACATTATGTAGGTCGGTTCTCACTACCCAACAGGTCCGGATAGATTTCATTGATGTATCTACATAAGAAAGTAACCAACATACAGTAACCAATTCAAGAAAAATGTGAGGTCACCAATTAAGAAACATTTTGTAAACATAATATAAGGTTTTTTAAAGTCACATAATGTGCAGTGAATTTCTTCCATTTCAGTGCAGTGACATAGCTTTCTATTCCAATTAGAAGCTTGCATAAGTGCCGCAAATAAGAATAGAAGGGCACAGGTTTTAGCTAAAGCAGGGTTTCTCAAAGTGGAAGGAAAAACTTGTGACCTGGTAAGACCGGGTGATGCAGATTCAGGAGGGGGCGTAGGAGTGCGGTATAAGGTTAGGGAGCAAATAACCTTTAAGAAACTCTAAAATTAAAAAAATTCACACTTCTGTTGATGTTAAATGAAATATGTTTAAAACTTGGACCAACTTGGATTAGTAAAGTCAGTGTTAGGCTTCTGTTGAAAACGGGACGATTTTTAAATGTATTAAAATGGGATTAACCCAAACCATTTCAACAATATCAAACGTTGTCTTACATGTGCAGTGAAACCTGGAAATTAACTTTGTAGAATAAATGCTCCGAAGAACGTGTTTGTTATTATTTATCTTGAAAAAAACCCACATATTTAAGTATCTTTCATTAGCGAGTATAACCGGGAGTTTTCGTAAATCATACTGTTGTTTGTTAAATTTCAATCCTCAATCATGGCAGAAGAAACTGCGTCAAAAAAAAGAAGTGTCGTCAGTACAGTACCTACAGGCAAAATAGCAAGTGGTAGACCAAAAGAAACACTCAGAAGAACAATACTTAGAGAAAGTAAAACAACCAATATTCATACTATTCAAGAACTGCACAGAATAGCTTTGAACAGACAGAATTGGAGAGATCTGACCTCTGCCCTATGCGCTAACTTCAGCACAAAAGGAAAATGAATGAAATTACTCATAAAAAACATTTGCTATTATGTTTCATGTGTGAAAACTATTTGGACAACTACGAAGCCATCGATATAAAATGACCATTTGTGGAAATAGAAGTTCAACAAAAAAAACCCACAAAACATGGGTATTACCATTTTCTGTAAACCCTCTCCATTGTGTCGTAGTGTCATGTCTTTCCAGAACGAAGTCTTTCTTATGAATCTCCTGAAATCTCCATGGTCTCTAGCAAATTGTCCCGCTTCCTCTAGAGACATGTGCATTCTTTCCTGAATATCTCTTGTCCAACGACGTCTTTGTCTGCCTCTGCCTCTACTGTCTTCTATCGCCCCCTTCAGCAAAACCCTTTATATGTCATCGTGTCTCTTCGCATTTTTTAAATAAAACAAAATTCCCTTCTTAATCTGGTGTTTAAAAGCCAGGATTCTTGAACGTTGATTTTTCTTGCTGTTCATAGTAATCTCATGACCCTTCTATAGCACTTCATTTCGAAAGCCAATATTCTCTTGGCTGTAGTTTTATATATTATCCATGTTTCGTAACTGTTAATCGCCACTGGAAACATTGTTTTCACTTCGTCGGTTGTCATTATTTTTGTCTTTTTCATATTTAGAAACAAGTTTTGTTGTTCGCTAAATCCTTTTGTTGATTTTATTGTGTTCATTTAATCTTTCTCATTTTAAGCTATTGGCACTCGCCTGCGTTCTAATTTCTGGAATCATTATACCTCCGATGTTTATGGGGCTTAATTCTTTATGCATTGTTTCGTGTTTCACATTTCTCGTTATGTTCTCTGTATATATGTATATATGCAACAGGTATGGTGACAACGTACACTCTTGTTTTACACCTTTTTGAACTTTAAACCACTCCGATGTTACCCCTTCCACTTTTAGGGCGATTCTTAATTTTTGTACATCTCTGCAATTATCCGCATAATGTGCTCTTGGAAACACATGTTGCTCACTATTCCCGAGTTGGTCATGGTTCACATAGTTCACACAGGCAAAAGCTTTAGTGTAATCTATAAAGCATGTATGCGGGTCGATGTTGCATTCTCTGCATTTTTTCTATGATCCTCCTCATATTAAATATGTGATCTCTAGTTCCTCTTCCGGTTCTAATCCCTGCCTGAAGTTAAGTGAATCTCTTCTTTCATTTTGTTTCCTATTCTCTTAATTATAATGTGTAGTAATATTTTGCTATCTTGATTAATTACTAGGATTGTTCATCTTCTTCAGCGTTAATTCTCAAACCCATCCTGAATTCTCTTGTAGCAGGACCATTGTCCTACTAGATTTCCAGCAGGATATAGTCCAGAGAATAGAAATGCGTTGTGTCGCCGTTTTAATTGCGCCAATGGCCCGACACATCCGTCCCCGACAGTCAAAAGTTTATATTAATGCGCTTAATTCTTCCTCGTATATCCTCGATTGTTCTATGGTTGGAGCGTAATTGCAGATATCCGGTTTTTGGTATAAGTATATATATGGATTTTTTTCAAATCGCTGGACCAGTTTTCTGTTTTCTAGATCTTAATGAATAACTGATAATAGATGTTATCGCCTTCTGCTTAAGTCATTGCTGCTGTTATTTCATCGTACTCTGCAGCTTTTTCCATCTTCAAGCTGCAAATTGCTGCCCTTCTTCTTTTAATGATTCCTGTTCATGTGTTTATTTCAATGTGTGGTTGGTCTGCTCCGTTATGGAAGATATATCTATGGACTTGGAGCAGTGGTCTATAAAAACTATACGAACAGGGGGCATAGAAACATTGAGCTAGAGCCTCACTTCTATCAATAGAATTGCACGAATTTGTCCTCTTTTCTTAATTAACTAAATAGCAAGAAACAGTATCACTTTCTGTGCTCTTGATTTTGTTTATTGCTAATTAAAACTTCATTTCTTTCTCTTTTTTTCGCTTGGTGTATACATATTGAGTTTTGCGTAGTACTATGGTTGGAAGTGCGCCTATTGGTCCAATATAGCTGACTTCAGACCTGTGCTTGCTTGGGCAGGACTGTGGACCTACTCGATATAGGTAATGGCCCGATCACTCTTAGTTTCCAGCCTCTGTTGGTTGGACTAAGACACATCTCCACTTCAAGGAATTGGCTACGATGGTGCTAAAGCTTCATCGTCCGCTATTGACATGTTTTTCCCCCCTCAATCTCCCCTCCCCTCAAGCGATATCGCTCACTTTGAGAACCATGTATTGGAGTTTGTAAGCGTACTGTATGGCCACATATACAAGAGAGCGTGTTGTGCACATTGCAAAAAGATTTGGAACAGTGAAATATTGCCCGAAAAAAAGGGAATAGGTCAATTTACAAATACCAAAGAAAGGAAATTTAACATTTTAACTAAAGGACCCTTTCACTTACCAGCAAATAATACACATCATCATTATGAAAAGATTACAAAGTATACTGGAAGAAGATTTAAATGTAGCACCGATAGATTCTAGACAAGGCAGAGGCCCCCAATATCACATTTTTAACATACGACACATCATAGAGAAATGTAAGGAGTTTAATATTAAAATCTACGCACGTATCATTTACTATAGTAAGGTCTTCGATTGTGTACAGCATTAGGAACTTTTAAACATTATAAGTGATATGGGTTTTCCCTCTACACTTAGTTCACTTCATTAAAATGAACCACGACCAACAATCAGCCGTACGAGTAGATAGTGAAACATCTGCTTTGTCCAGTGAAGAAATAGGAGTCAGACAATGGTGTAATAGTCAAATGCGAAACGGACCTTAATCAACAATATAAGACAAAGACAATCTTCTTTTTTTGGCCACTTCATGAAACAGGCAGGTTTAGAGAACATAGTCACAACAGGCAAAATTTAAGGCAACAGAGACAGAGGACGACAACATGAGAAAATATTAGACAGTTTGACAACCTGGCACGGCAAGGAAACAACAACGACTTTGATACATAATACTGTGGACAGAGAGCTGTGGAGAGCCATGACCGCCTACGCTAGCAGGCATGGCACCTGATGATGATGATGATCTCTATAAAGCTTATGCAGAGCACATCATGAACATGATCGCTAATGTATAACTGGAGTCTGCAAGCAGAAAAAAAATAGAGCACTCGTTTGTAACTTGTTCCCGCAAGGAAGCAATAAATCAATTGCGTGTGCGTAACTGAGACCGCACGGGACTAAAAAATAGTGAAGGCAAAGGTTTGATTTGGGATGCATATTGTAAGAGTCTACTAAAGTGTATACCTTGTTGTCTATCCCCATGTCATAGATGTACAAGACGACGAAGAACCCATGTTACTGTCAGATATGGTTCACAGAATGTCGCAGATATCACAGCTTCGTTGCAAACACAACCAGTCCGTTCTGCAGTCTACAACCTGTGAATACGACAGAGTTTGAGAATGAACGAAAACAAAGAGAAAAATATAGAGATTAAGTCCTGGATGGCCAGAGGCTCTGTCTATAATATTTTCTTGATATTAATATCGACTGATATAATTAATTAATGAGGGTTTTGGTAGATTTCTGCACAGTGTGTGTGATATAGTGCCTACTACGAACGAGATTTCATCTCTGACCTGCAGAGCCACGCCGTGTTTTATCGATTTGTGCAGTGTCAGAATACCAGAATCCATCTTGCGTATACTGCTGTCAAAGGAATGTGCTGCTGAATTTAGGAATAACACGTTGAGAGAGTACGTGCGTAAAAAAATCGATTAGAGGCCGCTGATATGTTTCTGCAGTTGTTATTTATCCGGTCTGAATAGTTCATTTCTAAAACTTCCCAATATGGATGTTATCGATTTGTCATGTAATTTATCCTTTATTAGAAATTCTAGATTAATTCTAGCGCAGATTCGATACAGATGTATCAGTCTAGCATAGATTAAATACTTAGATGTTTCATTCTAATGTAGATTCAATACATGGATGCTTCATGCTAGCATAAATTACTTAGATGGTTCATTCTTGCATAGATTATAGTATAAATTAAATACCTTGACTTTTCCTTGTAACAGATTCAAAACTTAAATATTTCATTTTAGCATAAATTATTTAGATTGTTTATTCTTGTATTGATTATATACTTAATGTTTTATTCTGTGATTTGATTCAATACTTAGACGATTCTGTTTCCTTTCATTATCTTGTGACCTTGCTAATTTATAGAATACTGTTATATTGGTAATGAGTATATACTATAATACTAACATTTAAATCAATTTGTAACTTACGAAAGTTCATGTTTTATTGTCTTTGAGTATGTACATAGAGTGGTGAGATTAGAAGAACAGAAACTAGATATTTTGGTGCTATGAGCACGTTCTGGGCACATGCACTTCTAATTTGCATAAACTTAATTCATTTCAATTGTTGTGCCCCAGGGAATTGCTTTTGGTGATCCCAACCGGAGCAGCCATCCTGGCTCCCGTTTCTCATTTCACTACTGGAAATTAGTTAGGAATATAAGT
Organism: Meghimatium bilineatum; assembly: GCA_034231615.1. Taxonomy (NCBI): domain Eukaryota; kingdom Metazoa; phylum Mollusca; class Gastropoda; order Stylommatophora; family Philomycidae; genus Meghimatium; species Meghimatium bilineatum. Next base: position 29,843,092 of record CM067299.1, on the reverse strand, counting down.
ATCGAGAATATTTTGGATTTGTTTCGCAAATTTTATATTCGACATAAAAACTATTTGTCCAGCAGGGGTTTCTTTTTGTTGTTGTTGTTTTTGTGTTTTTGTTATTTTTTGCTTTTTTTTTTTTTAATTTTAGAGCATTTTAAAACATGTAGAAATATTTAACTTGACATATAGCTCTAAAAAAATGTTTAGTAAATCTGGACATCTGCATTTCTGTCGTCAGATGGGTACTTATTGCATTCATTTATTCATTCATTTTCCTTTAGCGCTGAAGTCAGAGCATAGGACAGAGTTCAGATCTCTCCAATTATGTCTGTTCAAAGCTATTATGAATAGTTAGTAAATAGTGTGAATATTGTTTGTTTTAATTTCTCTAAGTATTGTTCTTCTGGGTGTTTCCTTTGGTCTATCCCTGGCTCACCTGCAAGTTCGCATCCATGCAAGAGATTGGTGGTGTATTCTATTATTGTCTGAACGTAGGACATGTCCGATATAGGACCAACATTGTTTTCTAATAACATCTGTGGTGTAGTTTAATGTATACAAACTACAAATATTGTCCCTGTTTCTCCCATTGATGATACAACATTACTTCAAAGTATAAGCCTATTAAGTACTTCAATGAAATTGCAATTGAACAGATTACAATAGTTTATATTCTTCTTCTTCTTCTTCTTCGTCTTCAGCGTTCATTCTCAAACTCCCACTGGATCTTTCATGTAACAGGAAAATGCTCCTACTAGATATACAGCAGGATGTAGTCCAAAGAATGGACATGCCTTGTGTAGCCATTTTATTTGCGCCAATGGCCTAACACATCCGTCCTCGGCAGTCAATAGTTTATATTAATGCGCTTAATTTTTCCTCGTATATCCTCAAACTTCTTACAACTCAGAAGAATTACCTGTTACTTCCCTTTACAAATATAAACACGTTTTCATAGGATACATGTTAGTATTATGTTTTTAGGACGAGATCCAGTTAAAAGCAGTTCTAACACTGAAACCCCCGTTGAGGTCATTGAAGGGGAAGCAATAAGATGTAAATTGTTTGTTTAGAACCGCCTAAGACGGATGTGTCGGGCCATTGACGGAAATAAAACGGCGACACAACGCATTCTATTCTCTTGACTACATTCTGCTGGAAATCTGGAAGGGTCAATGTCCTTCTAAAAGAGAGATCCAGCGGGAGTTTGAGAATGAACGCTGAAGAAGAAGAATAAGAAGTTTGTTTAGTGACACGATTTAGATCCAGTACCATTAACATTTATATCGTCAGTTAGAGAAAGATACACGTCTTCGGGTCCCCATGACGTCTAGCGGCACACATCGTTAAAACAAGTCAAGACATGACAATACCATTAATATTTTCTTATTTAATTGTTGTTTATTTAATAAAAGTAAATTTAAGTAGGAAGCATAATACGGATATTATGTTATGTGTTTGTTGTTACTGAGGATATTTCAATACCTGTACGGGATGTTTGTTGTTGTTGTAATAGTCCTTGTCTCGATTGGTCTGTTCGGGTGACTTTGTGTGCACGATTTGAATGGCTTGATGAATTCGCATCTTTTTTTGGAGATGCGGTTAGTCAAGTACTGAAAAACGCGTGTGCAATTGTTGCTAGGCGATTTGGTGCCGTAGAACGGACTGGTTCAATTCCCGTTAGTCTCAAGAATGTTTATTTAATATTAGAATTAGTCATCGAGATCCATGAGTGACTAATTTCTGTTAACAATACAGGAAAAATAACAGCATATGGCATGAATCTAGAACATTTATTCCAGAAAAGCTGCTGACCACTTACTGATGACAGATTGTTTGGATGTTCTATTGAAAACAAAGTATTATTATAAACACGTTATTACATGTCATATCTGATAAAATAGAAGCTGATTTCAGGAACGTGTGTTTTACCAATCTTGACGGTAGACATCTTCAGTTGATATGTCCTGCTACAACTACGGACTTCTGAGAGCTTTTCGTGTAGCAGAGCGAAGACCGAGAGTTGTCTACTATCCTGAGGTGAGACACGTGTTATATATATGTTATATGTCCTGAGATAAGACGCGTGTTATATATATGTTATATGCCCTGAGATAAGACACGTGTTATATATACGAGTCGTATGTTTATGTCCTGAGATAAGACACGGGTTATATATATGTTTATGTCCTGAGGTAAGACACGGGTTATATATATATATATATATATATATATATATATATATATATATATATATATATATATATATATATATATATATATATATATATATATATATATGTCCTTAGGTAAGACGTGTTAGATTTTATTATGCTTTTTGTTATTAGTAATAATCCAAAGCTTTTGCAATATACGTGCGATTACTGTTGACGTAATCGAAAAATATGTGTGATTACACGCAACAGAAAGATGATATATGTGTGATTACTGTGGATATAATTTAAAAAATTATATATGTGTGATTACTGTCGACGTATCAAAGATGATATATGTGTGATTACTGTCGACGTATCAAAGATGATATATGTGTGATTACTGTCGACGTATCAAAGATGATATATGTGTGATTACTGTGGATATAATTTTAAAAATGATATACGTGTGATTACTGTCGACGTAATAAGATAAAATATGTGTAGTAAAGTAAAGTAACCCATAGCATTTATTAATGCCGTAGGGGTATGAGATGTTAGCGATCTCACATTTCAGAGGCTCTGCAAATGAGGGCGGTAGCCATCTCCTCTCCTTCGCAGTCTTTACTTCCCTGATTAATCCAGTACCCATTTACGGCTGGGTGACCTGGAAGCCGTTGCGATCTGAAAAACATTTCCGCCTCAACTGGGAAATGAACCCAGGACCACTCATATGCAAAGCCAGTGCGCTAACCACTGTGCTACGCGGCTTCCCGTGTGATTACTTCAGAAGTAAGAGAAAGATGATGTGTATGTGTTTGTGTGTGATGGTGGTAGAATTAAGAGAAAGATTATGTGTGTGTGTTTGTGTGTGATGGTGGTAGAATTAAGAGAAAGATGATGAATATGTGTGTGTGTCTGTGTGTGTGATGGTGTTAGAATTAAGAGAAAGATGATGTGTGTGTGTTTGTGTGTAATGGTGGTAGAATTAAGAGAAAGATGATGTGTATGTGTTTGTGTGTGATGTTGGTAGAACTAAGAGAATGTGTACATGAGTGTTGTAGAAGTAAGAGAATGTGTACATGAGTGTTGTAAGAGAAACAGGATATATTTGAGTGATCATATAGTCTTTCTATTGCTTGCCTCCCCCTCAACTTTACATTCAAGTATTGTCTTCAGTAAATTGTCGTGTCCTTTATTATGTCCAAAATATTTGAGTTTTATTGCCTTTAATAGTTTTATTTCAAACACAGTATGAAATCAAGAATAGTTTGTTCTTATTCGTTATCTTTTCTTATGTCTATTCTTATGTCTATTCTTATGTCTATTCTTATGTCTATTATTATGTCTATTCTTCTACGTCTACTTCTCAAATACATCAATTATGACATCCAATTGTTTGTTTATTATCTATGTTTCTGGGCCATACATTTATATAGAATAGATGTAGCATTTATAATTCTCATTGTTGGTCTGTGTGTGATTTATTTAGATGTCAATATGTTCTTCATGTCATTGAAAGTACATTTAACCGTTTCTATTCTACTTTTAACTTTTGTTTCACATCTACCATCACTTGTGATTCTCCTTCTAAGATATTGGTAATGATTTATATGTTATAGTATCTTTCCATGATTTTTAATGAGGCATGGGTTTACTGCAGGTTAACATTAGAGCACTCCGTACTATTACAGGGAGTGCAGCGGGGAGGCCTGACTCATAGAAGTAGGAGGAACAAAAGTCCAGGAAGATATCCTGGAAGATAAAGGATATAAAAACAGATCAGGAAAATAGCCAAGTGGGTGAATAGGAAACTGTGGAACAGAATAGCTGAAAGAACGAAGCATTGTGCACCAAGACATGAGGTAGCTGGCTACGGCATTTTTTCAGACTGAAGGATGTCAGAAAGGCCGTTAGACGAGCTAGGTAACGGTAGAGATAAAACACCCGGGAGTGCTCTGGTGAATAGCGACCAGCAGAACCTTTCAAATTAACTAGAGATCCAAAGATGGAAAAAGATAGTGTAATGGGGCTGGGAACGAGATAGTTACTCTGCGACTATGCTGATTATTATGGTTATTGTTTTCTCTATGTTTATATCTAGTCCATATTCTTTACTTTATGTATAGATTTTGATATATTAGTCTTTGTAGTTCCTGTTCATTTTCCACTAAAATTGGAGTGTTATCTTCATATCTCAGGTTGTTTATTATTTTTTCCACTGATCTTGAGTACTGTCATTCCTTCTATATGTTTAAAAAATTTCTCTATGTTGAATATGATGGGAAATAAAAATACATCCTTTTAGTTACCCAGATTTTATTTCTGTGTATCGTGAGTTAATTTTTCACACCTTATTGAAGCAGTGTGTTCTCAAAATATATACTGTTGATAAGTCTAATGTATTTTCTACCTAAACCTATTCTTGAAGACATTCTATTAATTTAGTGTATGAAATAAATATAGATTTCTTGGACACTTCTGTGTATTTATCTATTAATAATCTGACACTAAGTATACGTATTATCGCCTTCCTTTGCTTTTTCTAAAACGAAAATGTTTTTCTCCGACTTCGATGTCTACCTTGTGTTATTTCTTTGACGCATTATCTTCAATAGAATTGTGGCCATGTAGCTCATCAAACCGATTGTTCTCTATTCTGTAATATTTCACAGTCCTGTGTTTCTTAGCTAATGTATGAATACTGATAATTTTAGATATTTGGGTATGTGGCCTGTTCTTATCTCATTACACATTTCTGTGCTAGTTTCCACACCAAATTCATGTTGAGTTTTTATTATGTTTTCCGTTTTGTTGTCAGCGCATGGAGCTTTTAAAAATTTCATAATTTGTATTCTATTTTCTACTTCAGATGTTAGTGTTACTGAACCAACATTGTTTTGTATTATTGGTTTTTTACTTGGTTAATCCTGATACAATTTATTTATAGACACTTTTAAAAACATGCACTGTCCTTCGATGTCTTATATTTTCTACATGGAATTGTACATATGTTTCATGCTATACTTTACTGTTTTTCGAGTCTTTGTTATTTTATATTTTATATTTGTTATTTATTCTACATTTGTTAACAGATTCAAAAGTGTTCATTTTTCTGTTGTTAAATAATCTCTTTAATTGAATACCTATCATTCCCACAACCTAAACACTATCCTTATTAAAATATGCACTTTTTGATGTTTTGACAGATTTCTAAGTTTTTGAAAATCTACTGTTGCTCATAATGTAATAACCAGAGTGAGTGTTATCTTGGCTATTTCATTTCCATATTCCTCTTGGATGTAGATAGAACCATGTATATATTTCTATATTTATAATGTATTATAAAGCCTTGGTTTTATAGCACAGATATTTTACTTACAGTATATTTATGTATAGTGCATTATAATTGTCTGTCCACACACAACAAACTCCTCCTTCCTCAAAGATGAATGTTGGACCGTCCAGTTCGGAGACCGGCGATCTAATCACACTGCCATGAAACAAGACTTATCCTTATGTAAAATATTACTACGTAATTTAATTTACATAAGTTTTTCTTAAAAAATGTAAATCAAATTGAGTGACAAAGTGTGTAAATTTTGACAATTGCTTATAAACTTTCGTTAACCTGATGACATTTCTCCTGTTTTGAAGAAACGTCACACACATATTGTATTATCCGCAAGTTGCAAACGACCGTAGAAGATGCTTACAAAATACAATAACTTGTCATAGGAAGAAATGCCTATGTTTTCTTATTTTTTCCCCATGCGCTATTCAATTATTGTTCAAATATTAATATTAACAGGATTTATACTCTTTAAAAATGAATGCATGCCGATATAATTGTATAATATGTTTTGTTACTTTGTAAGAAATATAATCAAATTTAAATGTATATTCAATGCTTATAATGACACCTCACTGCTTCTTTGAGGTGATATGAAGTTGCATACATCATTTCTAATTACCCCCACCACCCAATTATGTTCAAATTGTCCCGCTGTGGGGGCTTACCTCCCACTTTGGGAAACACTGCGCCAAAACATCACACTTACATATTCCTACATCAATTTTCTACTTCTATAATATTCAAACGTCTGTGTGGTTTTTTTTTTATGTCTCACAAGTGTGGACTTTCTCTCACTTTCATCTGTACGTGCAGACGTAAGGTTGAACAAGGAAAAATCAATAAACATCTAGATCAACAGAGGCAGTAGCTTTAACCTTTGACCTAACACGGATCTCTTGATATAGGGATATGGCAAAATAATTCCTGGTATCTGCTACGCCTTGGTAACAGTTGATTGCAAAGAAACGTAGCACTCAGTTCTTTCACAGAATAAGCGGGCAATCATTTTGAGTCGGCGGCCGGATTGATTTTTTCTTGTTCGATACGAGGGCCTAAAAGTTTGTTTTTTTTTTTTTTTAAAAACGTTCTTTGAAGCTCAGATTATATTTACTGAGCTCAATGCCAGTGCATATATAACACTTTTAGATTTGCTTGGTGGGACATAAAAAATGGCTTGGCCAGCTTACCTTATTTTACTCACTTTTTTTAAGTATTACGAATACTGATGTTCATTGTTTGTGATCCTGGTGATACTGTAATATAGATTGGACCTGGTTCAATTTATGTCAGTCTTAAGAATTATTTCATTTATTCTCATGCTTCCTACTGAAGTGATATATATAAACTATTTTATTGAAGCAAAATAGTTCCGTCTTTATGTTATTTATTTTCACAAGTAGGCATATCGGTCTTTGTAGTACGAATACCGATGTTTGTGGTGCTCATGATACTTCAATACTAGTACCGGATGTTCGTTTTTGTTGCAAAAGCACGTGTCTCGATGAGTCCGTTCACAGTGACTTGAGTGCACAGGTTGAATGTCTTGACAAGATAACATCTTTTTGAGGATGTTGTTGGCCAAGTACGAAAAACCTGTTTACTTGAGTTACAATGCGATTCGGTGCCGCTACAATGGACCTAGTTCAATTTCTGTCAGAACTAAGAATATGTTCTTTTATCCTCATATCTCCTACTTGAAATTAATTTTACAGTATTAAAAGTTTTCTACAGGTTTTTAAACAGTACTGGTGAAACGTTCATTACTAAATATTTGACTTGATCTCTCCAACTCATGCATTGTTCATTGTCTGTTCTATCTCTCACAATCTGTCCATTGATTGATCTATTTTTCCCAATATATTAATTGTTAGATCTAAGTCTCCCACTTTATTTATTGTTCACCATCTGCTCTATATCTCACACTCTATTTATTGTTCACCATCTGCTCTATATCTCCCACTCTATTTATTGTTCACCATCTACTCCATATCCCCCACTCTATTTATTGTTCACCATCTACTCCATATCTCCCACTCTATTTATTGTTCACCATCTACTCCATATCCCCCACTCTATTTATTGTTCATTATCTGTTCTATATCTCCAACTCTATTCAACGTTCTATAGTGTTCTTTCTCAAACTCTAACCCTTTTACAGGATGTCGTTCAGTGAATGGAATATATTCTGATTTCCACTTTCACCACGGTACTGTTCTTTTGGTTTGATATATTCAACTTCAGCATGCACTCTGTGACTTTGACCTTCTCCAGAAGACCCACAAATAGACCCTATTATTTTTCACCTTTTATTACATGCATGGAAGGTTCTCATAAAGTACCTTCTTGGTATAAATGTTTGACTACAGTGAACTTTCAATATCCTTTGTCTCTTGCCTTAAAGGGGGGCTCCGACAGAATATTGCGTCTATCTCATATTTACTTCCCACCTCTATCTACTTCTTACTCATCGTCCCTAAACTTTTCTTTCATCAGAGTATCATGTATTTTTATGTTCCAAATATTTTATCTTTGGGATGTTTATTCCTGTAACAGTCAATTGTATATATAGTGTTAGACCATTTTTGTTCTCTTCTCTTTCATGAATACCTCATTGTTTGTATACATCCAAGTTTCAAAGCCTCAATCAATTCTAACCGACCATAACTGTCTACAAAACACTATAATGGGAAATCAAGACTTGTAATGACTAATTTTTTACATTCTCGTGTTTTCATTGGTCGCTGTGACTATACTTTGTGTGACAGCCAATGAACATCAAGGGAAAAGTCAAATGAGTCATTTTAGAAGGCTTTATTTCTCCTTAGCGAATATGTCTTATATTGCCAGGCATCACTGTTCTAACTATGCAGCACCTAGTTGTTGTTATTGTTTTGATCCCAGTAATTACGAGCTATTAGCTCTTACTTCCTATGTGCAATGGCGTGGTTTCACCATAGCTTTATTTAAATATCCAGAAAGCTCCATTTCTCAGCGGTATGCAATGTTTTGAGAAGGAGTCTTCTATTCAAACGTGTTAGATTTTCAATCAATGGATCTCCATAGTGTTTTGACGGGTTTTTGTCTAGGGTCAGCGGTTGCAACATTAAACTAAACAGTACTATTGATTTTAAAACAATTTGTATTTTAATCAGTGTCTTAATGTTTTAATTGCTGAACTTTGTTACTCTGTGTTCTACACATTTTATGTGATTTAATTTTTCAACCCTTCTTCTTTTGAAAACTAGAACATGAAACAGGCTAAATATTGAAAATGACGAGGTTGTCAATAACAAAACTCAACCTACAATTTTGAAGTTTGTTAACCAGTTACAATATCAATATACAATACGATTTCAGTCATCGCATTAAATCAATTGTTAATCAAAATTATACGAGAACAATATTATTTCAATGTTCCATGTAACCACATTATATATATATATATATATATATATATATATATATATATATATATATATATATATATATATATATATATATATATATATATATAGGCTACTGGTCATATTGATTCTGTAACATGGGATTATTAAATTAAAAACAATTGTAACCGTTTGGCCCAGTAGTTAACATGCATATTTCGTGGTATTTTCCTATTATAAAAGACAAATAAAACTTCATCCATGTAACTAGATGTATCTTCTCTGAGTAAACGGCTTTTTAAAGCAGTGTACACCACTGAATATTTCTGAAATTAGATGAAGTTCTTCACAACCCGCTATTACACAAAGAGTTATATTACTCGTAATTCATTAGGATACAGACAACCATCACGCTACAGTGCCAGAGGAAGACCAAGAAAATAAGACATACATAATATGATAAACGTTTTGAACAAGCATGAATATTTCACAACCGAGCCGCAACATCTAGCTTTGGAATGAAAAGAAAAGGTTCCACCCCAACCGGTAAGGTTGTACAATTACTGCAAGGTTTGACCATTGCTGTCAACATTCACCAGGAGCTAGACAATAGACGGCCAAAAAACAAAACCCATCGTTGCAGATCACCTCTCTCCCACTTTATATATCGTTCTATGCAGGTTGTAATATTGACTATTTTATGGCCAAATTTAACACGTTTTGCAATTCTTACAGGATACTAGCCATGAAATTTATTTTACCAATTTGGGGGGAGGGGGGGGGGCTCTTTTTGGATCTTTTTTTTTTAAATGTATCTACTTTCCCAGTTTGACTTGTTTACGTGTTGGGTACAGATTGTATGGTAGATTCTTGTTTATATTTTTTTTAAATTAAAAACACTATCAATTCTACTCATGCATAAATGTAGAAGAGTGCATGTTGCAGACAAGTATTTGATCATGCTTTTCTCAAGTCAAAGTTGAAGCTTAGTTACGATAGTAAGATCTGATACAACCAACAATAAATATATACATTTTTGTGATAGAAAAAGCACTTGATAATAGATCAAACAATAATTTAACTGAACATTTGGGTACTACATAGTGAAAAGTAACATTTACAATGTTACTATGCACACAAGTTTTAAGTACCCTTTAAATTTTAAGTTTATTTCATGTCTAGAGATGGCTCAGACTCTTAAAATAACATTAGAAGAATTAAAATTAAGTTAGCAATAACATATATTTGTCATTGTACAATAGGTTCAGTTGATAATTGGAGAGATGAAATATATGTTTATAGAAAAGTAGCATTGCTGAAAATTAAGCTTGCTTTAGTAGATTATATACAATTTTAAAATGTGTCTTTTTGGCCATTGTATACCAATAATTTGGCCTAAACAGTTTTCAACTACCTGGCAACCCTAGTTTTATGCTATAACCATAACCGTCTCTGTATAAATGCATTCCAACATAATTAATTAGGACCCCATTCGTTTCGTCTTTTAATTATTGTTGGGCTTTTGTTTGGACACTATTTACATATTTGGAATCGCATTCCAAAAATAGTCCAGGCGACTCTATGTATATATATAGTGATCAACCGAAATACGAACAATAATAAAAAAGTAACTAATGTGGTCCTAATTAATTCTGTTGGAAGGTCTTCGAAGTATGATGGACTCGCTCTAACTCCTACGATATCCACTGTTCAATATCTGTTATGCTTCATTTCTATATTTCCATTTGTCATATGCCTCAACCTACTATAATATGCTGCCTATAAGCCTATGATAACATTGATAATACCCGACAGCCCACACACCCATAAATAATTACAATTGTAGCGTCGACATGTCGCAGATTAAACTATATTAAGAATCTTCTAGTACAAAGTACAAACCTTGAGAATACGGAAATATCCATATTTGGCCAAAGTGCTTCCGTAGCGATTTTTACCGAAGAGCGATATGACGAAGATTTTTTCTGACCTCTGCATATATTGTAATCTAATTGCCTATGGGATTTACCAGTTTCTGAAAAGTTGCCAACTGTGGACTATGTTATAATTCATAGTATGTCGATGTCAGTAACACACATGATAAACTCTGTACATGATGGTACATTTTATTACCAAACCATAGTTTTATTTTCAGATAAATAAAAGTTTGCAAGAGTTGTAGAACCCAGATAGATAGAGGTAGTGAGGGTGCAGCTCGTACCTGGAGATCGGGGCACGAATAGGAACATGTAGGGTTACCATTCCATCCCCCTCTTCTTAGGAAAATATTATATGACAACTGACAAAATCAGATATGTCGGATAATTTTCGCAAATAAAACAGCGGCTCAGGGTATCTGCGTTCTATGGTAAAATGAAATACCCACTCGTAGTCTAGTATGACCATTGCCCTGCAACTAGAGTCCAGGTAGGAGCTTCAGAACAAACTATCAATATACAAAACATTGAAAGCAATAATATGAAACAATATTTGAAAAGACCTATAATGTTGATAGAAAACCCCAATGTAAAGCTTTTTTATAGGAACCTTCCTCCCCATCCCTTAACAGTCTAAGAAATTAGTCTAGACCATGGGTCGGGAACCCATGGCTCGCGAGCCAGATGTGGCTCTATTGATGGCTGCATCTGACTCGCAGACAAATGTTCGATTATTAAAAAAATATTTCTTTAGACTCCTTTGATCTACATATTAATTGCATATCAATATTTCATTCTACAAATGAGCTAAAGTCTAGTGCAGCTCAGCATCAGAAGTCGCATTAATGGTAAGAAATACTCATTATTGATTAGCAACAGCATAACAATGTTATTAAAAAGAATTCAGAGACATAATTATTGTACTTTTAGTGTTGAAATTACACAAAATGCACACATTTACTAGAATTTTTAGTTTTAAACATAATGTATGGCTCTCACAGAATTACTTTTCAAAATATGTGGTGTACATGGCTCTCTCAGACAAAACGGTTTCCGACCCCCTGGTTTAGACCATATCTAAGAAATTGATCACATAATACAAAGAGAGATGTTGATATAAGTAAATGTAAATAATATTAAAAAAAACAGCAAATTATACGTTTCGGTTTTTAAAACTTTGCCGTTGACCATATCTCTTTGCTAGATCTTCTATGACATTCTAGTCACATAAGGACCATCTAAACGTGTATCTCACATCAGCTTTAATTATTATTTTAATATTTAGATAATAGTATTCTTGATAATTGATTAGGAACCAGGATCACATTACTGGTGAAAACTCCCATATATGCTCAGCTCGTCAATCTATCACATATCTAAGGGTGTTTAATATCATTGTGCCAGTCTCTTGTTGATTGTGATCTTTCTAGAAAGGAGTAACTTTCTGTCCTTTCTCTTTGGTTACAGTGTTACAAATGGGAAGACACTATCGGGCGATTTAAATAATGTAACACAATGGAAAGACACACTCGTGTGATATAAACAGTATTATACATAGGGAAACACAAATCTATCCCGGTTGAAACCAAAATACATATCATAAATTCAATCCTCCCCGTGTGTTGCCGGGGCTCGAAAGGGGAGCAAAGAATAACAACACTGTTTACCTTCCAAGCATGTCCTAAAAGGCGACTAAGGAGGCTATGTGATGGAGTTGGCTGCCCCATCCCATATAACGCCAGTAACCCAAAGCCATGCTGAAGTCGGATGTATCAGGCCAAAAGGCGCAAATATCGCAGCAATGTTGTAAACCATGACACAACGCATTCCGTTCTCCGGACTACATCCTGCTAATCTTCAGCAGTTTGAGAATGAACGCAAAGAAGAAGAAGAATTCAATCTTTATACATATATTGTGTTTTCAATGTCAGACATGGACACTAACAGAAGAATGAGAAAGCTTAAATATTAAAAAGTTAAAAAGTCAAGAACAGCAGCAAACAGAACAAGAAGAGATGGAAGAATGAAAAGATTATAAAGACTGATGCAACAACGGATGCGATCAAATACATTGGGGAAAAAAAAGAAACTGAAACGGTTCGGCCACTTAATAAGAATTAACTTTTTTTTGCCAGCAGCAAGAACATACAACATGAAAATGAAAACAGCAAGATGCAAAGGAAGACTAAGAAGAAGGCAGATTGCTGGAGTTACCAACATTCTCAGACGTCACGTTATTACTGCATATCAAGCAACGAAAGGTTCCATAGCCTGAAAACCGATTGTCATTCAATTATGCGAGGAGTTCCAAAACAAACAGAGAAAAAAACAATAGAATAAACACAATGGGAAGACACTAACAGGAGATAGTGTTACACGATGGGAAGACACTAACAGGAGATAGTGTTACACGATGGAAGACACTAACAGGAGATAGTGTTACACGATGGGAAGACACTAATGGGAGATAGTGTTACACGATGGAAGACACTAACAGGAGATAGTGTTACACGATGGGAAGACACTAACGGGAGATAGTGTTACACGATGGAAGACACTAACAGGAGATAGTGTTACACAGTGGAAGACACTAACAGGAGATAGTGTTACACGATGGGAAGATACTAACAGGAGATAGTGTTACACGATGGAAGACACTAACAGGAGATAGTGTTACACGATGGAAGACACTAACAGGAGATAGTGTTACACGATGGGAAGACACTAACGGGAGATAGTGTTACACGATGGAAGACACTAACAGGAGATAGTGTTACACGATGGGAAGAAACAATCGTCGAGCGATATTACTGGTTGGTAGCCATCCCCAGGAATTGCGAGCTATTTGCTCTTGCTTTCTATGTGCAGTAAGGTGGTTTTTCAGATCTTCTTTCATACCCAGAAGACTTCAGCTTTCGGCTTAGTGCGATGCCTATTGAAGAAGCCTTCTACTCAGAGGGGTATATCGAGCTATATAAACAGTGCTACATAATGGGAAGACACAACCGAGCAATATGTTACACAGTGGGAAGACACAGTCGAGCGTTATAAACAATGTTACACAGTGGGAAGACATAATTCAGTCATATTAAAAAATGTTACACAATGGGAAAACGCAATCAATCGACAAAAATAGTGTAACACAATGGGACTTCAATGTAATCATCAAGCTGAAATAGCCCAGAAGTTAAGTTGACGACGAAATTAAAATGCCGACGGGAGCAGATATCGCAGCTAAGCTATAAACTGTGGCATAACGCGTTCCATTCTCCGTACTACAACCCTAAAACGAAGTATCTTCACTATAACAAGCTATTTACAGTACACATTTTTCCATAGAAAGAATGGGTGTTCCCTCGACTTTAACCGAATTAGACATCTGTATTCAGAATAGCTTTCCTAGTAGTCAGTCAGAAGGTTCTTAAACTGTTGACTGTGGCCACACAACTGTAAACTAGGACCTACATAATATCTTAAATATATGTAATTTATCTCTGTGAATGCTCAGCTTTTTCAATATTTTCATTTGATCATTTATTTATTGGAGGACTAAGAAAGACGCAAATCAACAGGTTAACTTGCACATATATTTATATTATAAACAAGATAAGAATCACTGATTAATTGCTATTTATTTTTAAAAAATATGAATAGATAGAGCAGGCGGAGGCTTGGGTATTTCCTGTCCTACGTATATATTCACTTTTAATACGATGCGTTCTATTACAACTGTAAACATACTGGTTTTAAGTCTGCTTGAATATACAGAAACAGTGTTGACAGCTGGAGCATATCGTTCTGTATGCCACAATATCTATTTAGCAAATAGGCCCAAATGTCATTTACTTATTTTCTTTCATTACTACACTTAGCCGACAGATCAGCTTCACTGCGCAGTGTTGCATAAACTTATTTCGCGAATAAAGATACCCAGGATACAGATCTCCCTCGCTGCACATCGAATCATCGATCCAGAACCTTCAAGGCTAGTGGATGGTACACATGGAAGGAATATAAAACTTCTTGTAAACAAAGCTTTATCACTATCTGTTATAAATATATATTTGTATCTCGTGATAATAAGCTGTACCAGAAGCAGCGAGCACGTAGTCGAGTGTAGTATTTAGTCGTGCGCACGTGTGCTTTATTCATTGATAACATCGGATGCATGTGACACACACTGAAGTGACACTAAACCTGGATGAAAACACGCCTATACACAGGTTAGTGAAACAATAAAATTACACTGTGGTGTTGTAGTTTGATACTACGTGTTTGTAAACTGATTGACTTCAATAAGGTAAGTAAATGAATAACATTGGTATGCACCATCATACTCAGACTAAATTGTATTGTTTGTTACAGATTTACTTTACTTTAATGGTGAGTCTTGCGCATGTATGAATGCTTTCGTATTTTCTTATTTTGAAAACTGTAACTCAATGTACCACACATGTTAATAGATATGACATGAGCTGATTTCATTTTTGTACTTTATATGCAGGTTAATAGTAGATCACAGAGCGGTATATTACTTAGTTTATTTATGAGATAGTAATTTTTGTAAGTGTGACATTTACAATGCTAGTAACTATTTTGGTTGTGCCATTTAGGAGTACATTACTAGTAGGTTTATTTGTGTGTATCAATGTACACTACTGGTAGATTTATGTGTGTGTATCAATGTACACTACTGGTAGATTTATTTGTGTGTATCAATGACACTACTGGTAGATTTATTTGTGTGTATCAATGTACACTACTGGTAAATGTATTTGTATGTATCAATGTACACTACTGGCAGATTTATGTGTGTGTGTCATATGCACGATAATGGCAGATTTATTTGTGTCTCATATGTAATTAAATGGTAAATTTAATTGTAACAGTGTCATGTGTACGCTACTGATAGATTTATGTGTCCGTGTCATGTG
This sequence comes from Meghimatium bilineatum, assembly GCA_034231615.1. Classification (NCBI taxonomy): domain Eukaryota; kingdom Metazoa; phylum Mollusca; class Gastropoda; order Stylommatophora; family Philomycidae; genus Meghimatium; species Meghimatium bilineatum. The sequence continues at coordinate 29,827,345 of CM067299.1, read as the reverse complement.
TACACTACTGATATATTTATTTGTCCGTGTTATGTTTACACTACTGATCTATTTATTTGTCCGTGTTATGTTTACACTAATGATCTATTTATTTGTCCGTGTTATGTCGAAGCTACTGATATATTTATGTGTGTGTCATATGTAAGATACTGATATATTTATGTGTGTGTCATTTGTACACTACTGGTAGATTTATATATGTGTGTCATGTGTACACTACTTAATGTGTATGTGTGTCATGTGTACACTACTGAATGTGTATGTGTGTCATGTGTACACTACTAAATGTGTTTGTTTGGTATATAAACTGTGCACTGCTGAATGTGTGTGTCATGTGTACTCTACTGAATATTTATGTGTGAAATGTGTACACTACTGAATGTTTATGCTTGGGCGTCATGTGTAAGCTACTGAGGTCTATGTGTGTGTGTGTGTAATGTGCGCACAACTGAAGGTTTATGTATGTGTGTACCATGTATATGCATGCCATGTGTATACTGCTGGAGTTGTATGTGTTTCGTGTGTATACATACTACTGAATATGACCGTCCTCACAATCATAATTTAATTAAACTTGTTAAAAACCCATCATGTGCTTGTAATTCAACAACTGTTGGAATAGTAGTTTCTTATGTAAGATGCTTCAATCATTTTATATAGGTTGTCTACAAAGTCACTGTGTACTGAAAGTTTGCATATGACATTAAACACTGGTTGTAAACAATAATTACCTGGACTCCCCTCACAATCCTCCTATATTTTCTAACATTCGTAGCGTATACTATTCATAACTTAGCCATAAACCCAGCATTTTTTGGCTGTAGTGATTTTCTAGGCAATTTAAATACAATCAGTAGTTTGCCATTGCTTTATAAACGGTCCGAATGCACAATTGACTGTGTCGGGATTCGAACCGGGTACCTTGGCCCTCACAGACGCTCTGCCGTCACGGAGCCGGATAATTAACATTAGGGAATGATGTTTCTGTAACTGGTTTGTTACGTTGCTATACGCTTGCGACCGACAACGTAAGTCTTTGGAATATCAACTGATTTGTCATATGGGAGTTCTCCAACTACACTGAATGAACATCAATCACATATTTTTTTTTATTTACATACTCCCTTGGGTGAAGAACGTGATATCCAGATTACTATATTTTCATCAGTAAAGCTAATAAAAAAAAAAACGTACAGAAAATTAGCAGTACTATAAATTAAATTTCCAACAGGAACCACTTGCTACTATGACGTGTAAATCTCGCAGTTAGACCTTGATTGTATCTGGATGTCTTTTCTGGGAATCAGACAGGAAGTTCTGAGATCGAATCGGGTATGTTACCTGCTGATTTCTTATTCTATATTATAGGCAGTTGTGGACTGGCAGCGTCGAAAAAGAAAAAACAATTCACCTACAAACTTACATATATTATTGTACTGTATAACATGCCATAATTGCTGTGCTACTAATTTGCAGAGTGGTAACGAGAGCGTTTCATACGGCAAATGTACCAGTTTTATTCAGAAGGCAGTAGATGAGATTTGAACCAGGTCCATTCAGCTGACACCTTTTGGCCACGCAAGATCAGTCAACACGACTTTCGTATTCTACAAATCCGTATCTACAAGGCACCTGGTTCAAACCTGTACGCAGAAAAAAAGTGCACCTGCACCGTTCAGAAAGTAATGGTAACCTAGTGAAAGTATTTATATGGAATAAAAATCACTAAATAAGGTGCTAAAATATCACCTACCAACCATAGTTTTTTTCCGACCAATTTTTTTTTCCCCCCCGTTTGTTCTCAAGCTCCCACTGACTGTCTTTTATAGCAGGACATTGATCATACTAAATGTCCAGATAACGGAAGAGAATGGTCATTCTATAAATTAAGTTCAACGAACAGAAATGTTCTGTGTCGCCTTACTATTTTCGTGAATTGCTCGACACATCCGACTTCGGTTGTAGAAGGCTACCTCTGATCATAGAAGATTCTTATTAATTCATACATAATCGCTATCCTCTATATGTCTGACCGATTATGTGGCGGGGTAGTACATATCGCGTTTTGGACGACCAAGGCACTAGGTTCAAACCTATTTCAAGAAACTGTGGATCCGAAAATTCAGAGAGCAATGGCAATCTACTAAACGTATTTATATTGCCTAAAAAGTTACTATAGCCACAATTTCTGAGTTGATCGCTACTCCCTGAAATAGATATGCTACCAGCTAATCCATAAACTTGCAGCAGTTTCAGATTTGTTTCGTTTGTTCTTCAAAGCATAACAGTGGGAATCAGTCACAGGGTAATTAAAAAATATATCACCTACTTTTAGTAACATGATCTGAATACCTGACTTCATGTCACGCTCTATGATTAAACGACAGCAGTAAACATGAAAGTATTTTATCATTCAGTGTGATTGTTACACAGAAATATTTTGAAAAGCCGTTTTAAATGAGTACAATATTCAACAGTTTTCTATATCGAGGTCTGATAAGCAAGTTGGTTTTTAATATTACGTTCTGATAAGCAAGTTGGTTTTTAATATTACATTCTGATAAGCAAGTTGAGTTTTAATATTACGTTCTGATAAGAAGGTTGGTGAATACATGTCAACTATCACGAGAAAAGTTTAAAATTACGTCATTTTAGAGGGACGATTACCATGAGTCCACATAACTGCATAATCGACGAGAGACTCATTTCAGTGCAACCAATAAAGTATTGAAACGTAGATTAAAGTTTCCATCTCCGTGTGTATGCGTTGTACGACAGCTACGCGATCCACCTTGTGTTAGACATTACATAATATAGCACAGTATGCTGTAGGCCATTTTATTCTATAAAACATATATATACCGCCATATATCTTAGGCAGTTTATGGGAGCAATTATTGATTATTTACTGATCGTGTAAATCAAAGGCGGGTAAAATACGGTACGATAGGGCATTTTAATGGCCGCCCAGACTGATTTAAACTATTTGTTCTGGCCAGAAAACATCACTTGTAACTATAAGGGGCTGGAGAATGAAGCTTACAGACCCATTCCCTCGCAGAAAATGTTCAATTCGGTCAACCAACACAAATATATGCCTACTTATGGTGTAAATGTTTGAGTGGGCCATCATATGATTGTCTAAGAAACACTTCTTTCCATTACACCAAGTGCCTATGGATTGGGTCATTCAGGTGGTCAACTCCTCAGATAGAAATATTGTTATCTACACTGATGGATCCGTGGTTGGATATGTGTGTAGTACTTGGGCATTCACAACTCAATACACGGGAAAGTATATTAGGGAACAAAGTTGTGTTTTCTATATAACCACTTTCCGTCGAATACGGATTTGTCGGGCCATTGGCGCAAATACAACGGCGACACAACGCATTTCCATTCTTTGCACTACATCCTGCTGGAAATCTAGTAGGACCATTGTGCCGTTATAAAGGAGATCCAGCGGGAGTTTGAGAATGAACGCTGAAGAAGAATATAACCACTATAGTGTGATGATTGATGTGGTGACAGTAATCAGGCCAGTGCTACGACAGAGATTCAGAGTATTGCATGTGTATTTTTTTCTGAATGATTCTATGAGTACGCTTCGATAGATTCATCTGGGCTATATACGAAGTCATTGATTCAAGTCGATGAAGAAGTCTGTGCCGAAGAGTTACCTTCATTTATGTACTTCAATACTTTGGCATTAGAGAGATAAAACATTTGATAGCTTGGCCACAGTACCTAATGGTAGTTCAACGAGCTGTTCTCATGTTGTGTAGGTTGACATCAAGGAGTTTGCCCAATTGGAGTATGTGCAGCGTATTTCTTCTTCCGTGTATAGAATGCAGGACCTGGGAGTGAAGCATAGTAGTGCAATAAATGAGTGAGCGACATATAAGAATCAAAAGAAGAGTTAACACAGAACAAGAAGAGTCAGTTACCGTATCCTAAAGGGTATTCTTCATGAGATTGGAGCACCTATGGGCGTGTCTATCAGGGCAGTAGATATATGCCATCCCCATGGGGAGGGTAAGTGGGTTAGCAAAGACAGAAAAAATTATGCCGTTTGGCTTTTTACCCGCCTGTTGCCCGAGTTCCTATTACTAAATGCGGTGCTCTAATTTAAACTCGCCACTCTCTTCTTCCCCTCCCCGCCTTATCTACGGCCCGAGCCTGGTGCCCATAGTGCCATGATGATACCCAAAAGACTAACTAACAAGATACTTCATGATTTAGAAAAAGTAATACATTAAATACATTTAAAGCTAGAAGAAAATGCGGTGTTACGTCAATATTTTTTGTTAACTAGCAACATACTTGGGATTGATGTGGTTCAAGCACACACTTTGCCTTTACTTTCGCGAAGTCTCGTACCCATATTCTTGGCTGGGCTGATCTAGAAGCCGTATGTTATCTAAAAATTGTTTCAGTTGAACTGGTAAATCGAGCCTGTACCACTCAACTAAAAGGCCAAACCTCTAAACTACAGCTACTCCCATCCAATAGTTAGTGAAACGTAGCGTAAAATGATTATGTTTTTGTTATGCCTTACGTGTGTGGTACAACTGGATTGGGGAATGGGGAACTCAATTATTGTTCAAGTTAAGTTACGACGCACTAAATAAGGTATTTTCGCGATGACTAACCACTTGCCTGTTCGGTGTTGCACATACAAAATACGTCAAAGGTAAACACCATCCCCCGTTCCTTGAACAAAAGTCTAGTCAAGATAGATAAGCAATCTTGACAGAGTAACATGCCCTGCACCTTTGTTGTCTTAGAACATACCAAGGACATACACGCATTGTGTAGGATGATTGAGCGTTTAACTAAAACTAGTGCACTTTTCTAACATTTTGCTATATCTCTATTAATAGTTTCATGAGAATATCATAAAGGATTAACTGGAGGCATTCAAAATCAACTGACCAGATCGTCTGTGGGCACAGAACACATCCTACAAACCGTGAAGAGTAATAATAAGTTACCCAACGGTTTTCTGTTTGTCATTGAACGCTCCAGTATTTCACCCGGCAAAATTTGAGGTGTTTAGGCTTGCCCTGTGCGTGTAGGTAGCTGTCTATGTATAATCTAAATCAGATCTCTTTATAAATTGTGTCTTTTATGACTGTCCTATATATTTAATCATCGTATATCTTGACAGTCTCTTACCAAAAGCGCAGATATGGGACAGGTGATTGCTTTCAACATGTTTATTGAAGTGTTATACCTATAGTAAGGTAACATAGATAAATGTGTTTTAACACCAGGTATATTGTGTAAATTGCCACCAGAGTGTGTTTAGTGTTTCTCTTACTTGAAAAGTTGTATATATAAATATTATATTTAAATAAGAAAAGTGTTAGTTGTGTTGGTAGATTTTTGGTGAGAATAGTACTTTATAATTCAGTGTATCTGTTTCTCTATTGTGGATTAACAAAGTTAGTCGGAATATTTTTACGCTGTTTTCACATCCTTAAGTATAGAAACGTGCGTGAAACTGTACATGTATTTGTAAAGCAAGAAGTGTTGTGTCGATGAAGTACCAGATGTGAACATTGTTCAGACGATTGTTACCGAATGAACTGAAAGACGTTAGTAGTTTCGACAACCACTGCACAAGGTGAATCAATATACCGTAAATGGAAAGTATGAAAACACATGTACAGGTATGCTAGTCTAACTTTCCCACTACCGATATTCATCATAACATAATCAACATCTTTCATATTAGCGTCACACCGGCTCTTTTACTTACATAGCTATGTATGTGTATATATGTATGTGTGCATGCTATTTCTTTCGGTCACAGTGTATTACCCATTATGTCAATGACTTTGAGGGTTCTCAAAGGGAACGAGTTGGCCCACCATTGAAGACGATATGCTGAGGGACGGGGGCATAAATTCAATTGCCAATATGGAGAAGTTGAATTCACTCATACCTGACTTATAAAAAGTTCACTCGGAATATATAGATATTTGAAATCAATATCACAAAATTTTTGAAAAAATTAATTTTATCTCAATTAGATAACATTGTGTTATCTGTCTATCTATTGTCATTTCCCCTTGTGCTGTTATGCGTCGTGGAAGGAATTCTGAGGTTTTTTATCTTTGACCATTTGAGTTGCATTGGCCATAGTAAGCCCATGTCTATCTATTGTGTCTGCCCATCTTTTTCTTGTTCTTCCTAGTACCTTGTAGCCTGGTCTTCTGCTGATGTATGCACGAATGGCTGGTTGCGCAGGTTCCATTCTCATGACCGTGACAAAACCATATGGTTTGGTACCTCTCGATGTAGTTTTGACTTGAGATTTTACTTCTTTCCTGATATCTTTATTTCACCGGTAGTCCCTTCTCCGCGACATTTAATTCTCGCCTTAAACATCTCATTTCGCAAACTGTGATCTTTTTCGCAAGTGTCTTTGTCAGGGGCCATGTTTGACATTGTGTTATCAATAAACAATAAAAAGGTTCGGAAACAAAGGTTCACTAATTAAATACGGCATCAAATATAACCCATGGAGGTGCAAACTGAATACATTTAGCTGGAAAAAAGTTGTGGAGATCATAAAGGGAACACATTGACAGTTACTGCTCTGGATGTTATATTGAGTTAATCAGAAATTATTAATACTTTTCAGACATTGAAGTCAAGTCTTTCTTGAAAATAGTAATGTACGCAGAAATAAAACAGCGTCACATATCGTGGCTGATTCGGAAAGGGAAATTGGAAGTAAACATGAACGTAAACATTGACCATATAACTTACTTCATTGAACCGTAAACATATCTTCCGATACTCATTAACCGTGGAAAGTAACATTTGTTTCCGTTTGTACAACAATGTTTTAACTCGCATGGCAAGAGCACAGCCTGGTATTACTAGAGCACCACTGTGATCTTGAGCTTCAGTTTGAGAACACCTGCTTTAAAGAAGTATTTATCATATTATATTACTTAGTAAAGTATTAAGTATAATTCATGTTATATTACTTAGACAGCAAAGTTTTAATTATACTTCATGTTATGTTACTTACTTAAACAGTAAAGGGCCTCCCAGAATTATGTCAATAATTTGGGAGTAGGGGGAGAGGTCTGAAAATGTTTGATAGTTGTTGACAAGGGAAGAAGTGATGAATGAACATGACAAGACACAATACTTAAAAAATCTGGATTGTAATGTTAAGAAGTGGGTAGATTGTGAACATCATCTTTTTATGGGGTTTGACAAACGTTGACGTTAACCAAACGGATTTTTTAACACCAATTTTATTTTGTGAATTGGAGAAAACTCTAAAAATTATTCTGTGTTTTAGTCACTTTAAAACCCCCATTTAAGTTGGGGGGGGGGGGGGTGTGACATAATTCTGAGAAAATGAAGCAGGTTGTCTCTGGATTCTCGAGATGTTTTTGATATGGGGAAGAAGGGAATAAACAATTGGCAAAGAAATTTTTGAGGCTCTATATTTATGGACATCACCCAAATCAGTTATTTTTTTCTGCTAAGTTTTTTTAAATAATAGGATTTTGTTGATAATAATGTCAAAATATAATTTCAATCATCTATTCACATAAATTGTGAGGTCCCAGATAATTCAAATTAGCAGTAATATCTTAAATCATCTGCGATGTTCACAATCTACCCACTGTCTACATTTCAACCCACATTTTTGAAGCATTATGTCATGCCATGTCTTTCATCAGTTCCCGATCTTGTTCAAATGATCATACATTATGCCTAGGCTTTAACATTTCCATAATTAGACTGCTTCATATGTTTGATGAGCTAATTGTGTACAGACGTGTTCAACTTTTGTTTGAGATGAGCCACTGTTAAAACAAACTCTGTGTTCATTTGTCTTAGCAAACGGGGATTGAAATTCTTGACTATTCGCTATCTTGACAGCAGTGCTGCCATAATGGCTTATTAACGATGTTTTCCTAAATGTGGCTTTTTATAAAATTGTAATTAACGTCAGTAATTGACGAATTCTTTAGAGATCTCTTAGATTTTTTTCTGAAATTTTTACATAAAGGTATTTTATATATAATATTCAATGTTTTATATATAGTAAAATACCATTTGTACAAACATTATGTTGCATTTACAAGTACTCTATGTGAGCTTTTCCTAACTCACAGGCAATAGCTTCGGTTAAGGCAAGTTAATAGCATATCTTATTCTGGACGTAGTAATCAACCCAGTATGTCTGACTGTAGTGATTTTATCAGCAATGTAAATATCTGTGGAATGTTGCCGTTGCTTTGTGAAGGGTTCGGATGCACAGTAGCCTGGGACAAGGTTTTTACCCGGTACCTTGACCGACCGAGATGTAATGTGTAATACTCCCCGACAGAGCTGGACGCAAAAAGTAGTTTGATAGTAATTATATTTTGCAAGATAATTTATAAACATAACTGTTCATCCACGACGGGTTTCTTTCTGTGCTGAGTAGTAGAAATCAATCATAGCATGAAAATAATAATTTAAAAAAAAGCACAAGACGAAATCTCCAAATGTAACAAATCACAATTTACTGCGATAATAAGCAACATCATGATCACGTTAAAGCAGTGATTAGTTACTAAAAAAAAATACATTGAATTTAGAGCTTTTCAATGTGATAGGCCTAAGAGTGAGAAAACAATAGTTGAATTTTGGTTCATTTTTCCTGGCTCTCTATTTGCGGTATTATTTTGTCTTAAATCACACATTTACGTTGGCAACCCTGTTTTGACATTTGGGAGATGAGTAAAGATGTTTTGGTTTGTACGGTACAGTTCGTGGCAAGTAATAGTTTTATATCTAAAATATTCGTTGTCTGTTTCTAAAGATGAGCTGTTTAGATTGGGTATAGATAGTTCTTGTTAGAACGGATATTTTATAGCGAACATTGATATATGTGAGATGGTATAATTAATATGGACATCCACGCTAATGGCAGGAATATTGAGAGATGGATGGTCAAACATTAATAGAGTTTCTTCAGGTTTCTAGCCGTCCGATATTTGGTTCAGTGTTCCGCTGAAAGACATGTTGAATTTCTTCATTTTTGACATGCTATATCATTGACAGTATATATTATGTGCTCGAGTTTGTGTAAGTAGCTGTCCGTAAAGTAAGTCAACACATTTTAAGTAATTTTAACCCTCACCCTTGTCAACAACTTGTCAAGAATTCAAAAACCCTCTCTGCTTAACTCTGTGAATACAGAATGTTCTTTCCCCCCCCCCCTCCTCCCAGACGGAGTGCGAAAAACAACATGCAATATTTAATTTAGTTTTTCAAACTGATAAAATGTAAATGGTGCATAAAAACCGTTTTGTAGGTGTCAACATTTGCTAATCGCCCCTCCATCCCCCCAACACTAACCCCCCCCCCCCCCCCCACCCCCACCTTTTCAACGACCGTCAAACTATTTCAGACATCCCCCACCTTGTCGGCAACTATCAAACAATTTCAGACCGCATTTCCTGCCGTAATTTACAGAGATACCCTAAAACCAAACCAACAAAGATATCACAACAAATTATGTTGATTGATTGAATAAGATATCCAAATAAATTATGTTGATTGATTGAATGAGAAATCCAAACAAATTATGTTGATTGATAGAATACTCAAATAGATTTCTGGAACGTGTTAAAACAACAGACTCTATATTTCCAACAGGTTGGATTATAACTGATACCTGTGTGTATTATCTCTAAACAACAAATACAGCTAGCTACTACTAAAAAATCCAAGCTGAGAGATACAAGCTAGTTATTTCTATGAGACGCAGGCATAGCGTGTTCCATATCTCAGGCTAATAGCTAGCATCATATCCAGAGAATGAGAACTACAGGAATATACTAAAGAGAATCAGAGCTACAGGGATATACTAAAGAATCAGAGCTACATGGATATACTAAAGAGAATCAGAGCTACATGGATATACTAAAGAGAATCAGAGCTACATGGATATACTAAAGAATCAGAGCTACAGGGATATACTAAAGAATCATAGCTACATGGATATACTAAAGAATCAGAGCTACATGGATATACTAAAGAATCAGAGCTGCATGGATATACTAAAGAGAATCAGAGCTACATGGATATACTAAAGAATCAGAGCTACATGGATATACTAAAGAGAATCAGAGCTACACGGATATACTAAAGAGAATCAGAGCTACATGGATATACTAAAGGGAATCAGAGCTACATGGATATACTAAAGAGAATCAAAGCTACATGGATATACTAAAGAGAATCAAAGCTACATGGATATACTAAAGAGAATCAGAGCTGCATGGATATACTAAAGAGAATCAGAGCTACATGGATATACTAAAGAATCAGAGCTACATGGATATACTAAAGAATCAGAGCGACATGGATATACTAAAGAGAATCAGAGCTACATGGATATACTAAAGAATAAGAGCTACATGGATATACTAAAGAGAATCAGAGCTACATGGATATACTAAAAAGAAACAGACCTACATGGATATACTAAAGAGAATCAGAGCTACATGGATATACTAAAGAATCAGAGCTACAGGGATATACTAAAGAGAATCAGAGCTACATGGATATACTAAAGAATAAGAGCTACATGGATATACTAAAGAGAATCAGAGCTACATGGATATACTAAAGAATCAGAGTTACATGGATATACTAAAGAGAATCAGAGCTACATGGATATACTAAAGAATCAGAGCTACATGGATATACTAAAGAATCAGAGCTACATGGATATACTAAAGAGAATCAGAGCTACATGGATATACTAAAGAGAATCAGAGCTACATGGATATACTAAAGAGAATCAGAGCTACATGGATATACTAAAGAGAATCAGAGCTACATGGATATACTAAAGAGAATCAGAGCTACATGGATATACTAAAGAGAATCAGAGCTACATGGATATACTAAAGAGAATCAGAGCTACATGGATATACTAAAGAATCAGAGCTACAGGGATATACTAAAGAGAATCAGAGCTACATGGATATACTAAAGAATCAGAGTTACATGGATATACTAAAGAGAATCAGAGCTACATGGATATACTAAAGAATCAGAGCTACATGGATATACTAAAGAATCAGAGCTACATGGATATACTAAAGAGAATCAGAGCTACATGGATATACTAAAGAGAATCAGAGCTACATAGATATACTAAAGAATAAGAGCTACATGGATATACTAAAGAGAATCAGAGCTACATGGATATACTAAAGAATCAGAGCTACAGGGATATACTAAAGAGAATCAGAGCTACATGGATATACTAAAGAATCAGAGCTACATGGATATACTAAAGAATCAGAGCTACAGGGATATACTAAAGAGAATCAGAGCTACATGGATATACTAAAGAATCAGAGTTACATGGATATACTAAAGAATCAGAGCTACATGGATATACTAAAGAATCAGAGCGACATGGATATACTAAAGAGAATCAGAGCTACATGGATATACTAAGGAATCAGAGCTACATGGATATACTAAAGAATCAGAGCTACATGGATATACTAAAGAGAATCAGAGCTAAATGGATATACTAAAGAGAATCAGAGCTACATGGATATACTAAAGAATAAGAGCTACATGGATATACTAAAGAGAATCAGAGCTACATGGATATACTAAAGAGAATCAGAGCTACATGGATATACTAAAGAGAATCAGAGCTACATGGATATACTAAAGAGAATCAGAGCTACATGGATATACTAAAGAATCAGAGCTACAGGGATATACTAAAGAGAATCAGAGCTACATAGATATACTAAAGAATCAGAGTTACATGGATATACTAAAGAGAATCAGAGCTACATGGATATACTAAAGAATCAGAGCTACATGGATATACTAAAGAATCAGAGCTACATGGATATACTAAAGAGAATCAGAGCTACATGGATATACTAAAGAGAATCAGAGCTACATGGATATACTAAAGAATAAGAGCTACATGGATATACTAAAGAGAATCAGAGCTACATGGATATACTAAAGAATCAGAGCTACAGGGATATACTAAAGAGAATCAGAGCTACATGGATATACTAAAGAATCAGAGCTACATGGATATACTAAAGAATCAGAGCTACAGGGATATACTAAAGAGAATCAGAGCTACATGGATATACTAAAGAATCAGAGTTACATGGATATACTAAAGAATCAGAGCTACATGGATATACTAAAGAATCAGAGCGACATGGATATACTAAAGAGAATCAGAGCTACATGGATATACTAAAGAGAATCAGAGCTACATGGATATACTAAAGGGAATCAGAGCTACATGGATATACTAAAGAGAATCAGAGCTACATGGATATACTAAAGAATAAGAGCTACATGGATATACTAAAGAGAATCAGAGCTACATGGATATACTAAAGAATCAGAGCTACATGGATATACTAAAGAATCAGAGCTACATGGATATACTAAAGAGAATCAGAGCTACATGGATATACTAAAGAGAATCAGAGCTACATGGATATACTAAAGAGAATCAGAGCTACATGGATATACTAAAGAGAATCAGAGCTACATGGATATACTAAAGAGAATCAGAGCTACATGGATATACTAAAGAGAATCAGATCTACATGGATATACTAAAGAGAATCAGAGCTACATGGATATACTAAAGAGAATCAGAGCTACATGGATATACTATAGAGAATCAGAGCTACAGGGATATACTAAAGAGAATCAGAGCTACATGGATATACTAAAGAATCAGAGCTACATGGATATACTAAAGAATCAGAGCTACATGGATATACTAAAGAATCAGAGCTACATGGATATACTAAAGAGAATCAGAGCTACATGGATATACTAAAGAGAATCAGAGCTACATGGATATACTAAAGAATAAGAGCTACATGGATATACTAAAGAGAATCAGAGCTACATGGATATACTAAAGAATCAGAGCTACAGGGATATACTAAAGAGAATCAGAGCTACATGGATATACTAAAGAATCAGAGCTACATGGATATACTAAAGAATCAGAGCTACAGGGATATACTAAAGAGAATCAGAGCTACATGGATATACTAAAGAATCAGAGTTACATGGATATACTAAAGAATCAGAGCTACATGGATATACTAAAGAATCAGAGCGACATGGATATACTAAAGAGAATCAGAGCTACATGGATATACTAAAGAGAATCAGAGCTACATGGATATACTAAAGAGAATCAGAGCTACATGGATATACTAAAGAGAATCAGAGCTACATGGATATACTAAAGAATAAGAGCTACATGGATATACTAAAGAGAATCAGAGCTACATGGATATACTAAAGAATCAGAGCTACATGGATATACTAAAGAATCAGAGCTACATGGATATACTAAAGAGAATCAGAGCTACATGGATATACTAAAGAGAATCAGAGCTACATGGATATACTAAAGAGAATCAGAGCTACATGGATATACTAAAGAGAATCAGAGCTACATGGATATACTAAAGAGAATCAGAGCTACATGGATATACTAAAGAGAATCAGATCTACATGGATATACTAAAGAGAATCAGAGCTACATGGATATACTAAAGAGAATCAGAGCTACATGGATATACTATAGAGAATCAGTGCTACAGGGATATACTAAAGAGAATCAGAGCTACATGGATATACTAAAGAATCAGAGCTACATGGATATACTAAAGAATCAGAGCTACATGGATATACTAAAGAATCAGAGCTACATGGATATACTAAAGAGAATCAGAGCTACATGGATATACTAAAGAGAATCAGAGCTACATGGATATACTAAAGAATCAGAGCTACATGGATATACTAAAGAGAATCAGAGCTACATGGATATACTAAAGAGAATCAGAGCTACAGGGATATACTAAAGAGAATCAGAGCTACATGGATATACTAAAGAGAATGTATCGGACTGTATTTTGAATGTATCGGACTGAAAGGAACATATATTGAAACCCAGATATGAACTTTTAAGTAAGGATTAATGATAAAGTTACAGTCGGCTTTAAATTGTGTTAACTCTTTAATTTCGTTGTTGCTACTTAGACCCTCACAGTGGTGCCGGTATGCCATTTCGTACCCTATTTGAATAATGCGTTTTGATAATAGTATCCGGCTCTATGACTGCCATGGTGCCGGGTTTAAATCATGCCGTGGGCAATTGTGCATCCGGACGGTTCCTAAAGCAAACCAAAACTACTGTATTACATTCAGCAAAGAAAATCCACTGCAGTCAAAAAAATACTTCGCCGATGGATACATCCTGAATAGGACCTTCTGCCATACTTTACGTTTGAGCATATTACTCCAGAACATGACCCATTATCAGAGATAATGAGATGGGTACTGGGAATATACGCTTAAGCGAATTATAATCTACAGGTTAGAGCAAAAAGTATATGTAATAATGGAACTATCATTTTACATATACCTACACTTATCCTATACCTACAACTATCATATGCCTACACTTCGATATCTGCTGGAATGTAACCTATATTTATGTTACATTTTTAAAGTTTCGTTGTCTATTGTCTTTCCCCATGTGGTTTGTGATACACTCTTGGCGTTAAGCGTAGGGGTGATTGGAGTTCGAGCTTGTGCTTTAAAGCCAGATGTATGGTTTCTATTCTTTCCCATATATAGTCAATACGTAACCAATCGAGCCTGGTAACCCCGGCGGTTTTCCTCAAGCATTTCATCTCACATGTCACTATCTTTCTGTAATGTTTCGTTCAAAGTTTCGTTTTGTAGTTTTAATCTTTTATTATCTGTATTCCATTACAGCTTCAAGAGAATCCACCAACAAACGCTCAACCTACAACATCTACTAGCAACATCCACACAAACATCACACAAGATAACAGCTATAACAGCACCGATACCAGAAACACTGTTTCATTGGTATCATCTGATGACAGCTTAGTTGAAAGCCAAGACAACGTGAGATTATCGCTATCAGAACGACGTTTCAGCCTCCCAGCCAGTTCTGTAGCAGATCAGGACAGCACACCTGTCACTATCGCTATAGGCAGTGATAACTTAACCACTACCAACAGCGCTATTAGAACCACAGATCTACGGGAAGAAAGTAATATGGATGAGAACGTGAAAGTAGAAGAAAAACTAAAGCAGTTTAAGAATGACTCTAAAACAGGTATGATTTGGACGAAGTGATAGTATTGATAGTTTTACTTCTCTGCATGTTTCCCCCCCCCCTTCTTAATACTGCTTATAAAATTGCATGGTTTCTTTTAATACTGTTTATATAATTTTATATACTCTAGTATTTGGACATGTGTGTAGACATGATTCCTTGTCAAATACAATATTGCAGGGAACTGCCAATGGGGAAGAAGTAGAGGAGGGCAAATAAAGGTGTGGAAAGACAAAACATCTAGGAATGGACATGAAAAGATATTTCCACATCCATGAGGATAGAATTCGCTGGGGGACTCTGTGTGCGGAAGCATCCAATGTGGTACCCCAACGACCTTGAAGGGTTACAGGTTTATTGATTGATTGATATCAATTTTTTTTTATTTTAACTTTTTCTTGAGACCCTTTCTTCAATCGTTGGTTGCTGCTGTATATTTATAGGCTATTTGAAAATCCAATCACTTGTCCCATTGAACGGTTCGAAAACATAGTCGTGCCAATGGTTAGCATTACGGGGTAAATGAATTAATGCTTGTGAAGTAATTGTATATGAACATGGATAATCTCACCAGTGACCCACCAGACCAACCACCATACAATAACAAACCATTACAGATGATATGCGTATATAGTTATACCTCTCTCTCACTCTCTCACTCTCTTATGGGAATCATACAACACCATCTACATAACTATTGTTTACATCTCGTAAGTAGACTGTTTCTTCTCATTGTATGGTACACTGGCGAAAATTGGGGGTCTTCTGTTACAGCTCATGAATAGACGGCTTCTTCTCAATGCATGGTACACTGGCGAAAATTGGGGGTCTTCTGTTACAGCTCATGAATAGACGGCTTCTTCTCAATGCATGGTACACTGGCGAAAATTGCGGGTCTTCTGTTACAGCTCATGAATAGATGGCTTCTTCTCAATGCATGGTACACTGGCGAAAATTGGGGGTCTTCTGTTACAGCTCATGAATAGACGGCTTCTTCTCAATGTATGGTACACTGGCGAAAATTGGGGGTCTTCTGTTACAGCTCATGAATAGATGGCTTCTTCTCAATGCATGGCACACTAGCAAAAGTTGGCAGTCTGTTTGTGAAATAAACAGCTGGAGAAACCCCTCCCCCCCCATCCTCCAAAACATTGTTCACAAGGTCTAAGAGCTATAATGTTAGTAATTCATGGACACCAAACACACATATATTTGTATCTTTCCCACTAGTACTGTTTATATAATCATATATTTCCATCAGTAATGCTTATATAATCATATCTTTCCAATTACTACTGTTTATATAATCATATCTTTCCGATTAGTACTTTTTATATAATCATATTTCCCCATTAATAATGTTCATATAATTATATCTTTCCTGTTAATACTGCTGAGATTACTTCACTTTTATGTGTATTGCCATTAAATCATATCTTCGCAGGAAGATGTGTTAGCAGCATTGAAAGTGGAAGCATTATAACACGAAAATTAACATTTTTTGACCACATCAAAATGCAATAACACGACAACAATATGGCATGGTTTGTACATGACCCACGTAATAAACTTGTACCCCCCCCCCCCCCCCCACAATCAAAAGTGACCCGCAGGAACTTAACAGGCATGTTTTACTATCTGAAGAAATTAAGTTTTTTCGTGGGGGGAGAGTGCGTTATCTATCGACAGCAACAGGTCCACCCACGTCACTATCTCAGGTTACTCATGTGTTGCCTGCCAATAAAACTTAAAGTAGCCTCTCGCAGTGACACCCTATAGCGTAGCTGCACAAACCATGTTACTGTGGATAAATCATGACACAGCCTCTGAGAAAGAGGCTTTATCTTGTCAGCCAGGTTGAGTTACCATCATGACCGTCCCCTGTACAAGACCTCTGCATAGAATTAATTAGGCGTTCACTCAATCCTTTTTCTCGATTATTGCCATGATTTCTGTCGGTCAAAAATATCCAAGTGACTCCAAGTATACAAATAGTGATCAACGGAAACACAGTAATAATAAAAATAAGGAACGAATGACGGTCTAATTAAATCTGTACAGAGGTGTTTCTCTGAATGTCATGGTTACCATTGGCCATAGTTTAATGGAGTCTCAATACAGCCCTCTAGACTTATATGGAATCATTTTTATAAAGTGACACATTGACATTTACTGTGATTTTTATTGGCTGTCGACACAGAGTATATACAAAGTGACCAATGAAAATTAAGGAAAAAGTTTTTCGAAAACTTAGACTTCTTTAAGAATGTTCTAAACAACTCACGTTTCAGCACGATTTGAGCTGCTGTAGTCAAGAACATATTCAAACACTCGGAAATGTTTCATCGTCGTCTTGAGCAGTCCTTTTCCGTTACCAGCAACATTCATTCCGATACTAGTGTTTTTCATATTGTTATTTTTAAATTTTTTTTGGGTAATTCTTTTATGTCTTTCTTATACCAAGAGACCTCAGTTTTCTTGTTACAATATTGTTTACGGGTCAACTCTCATCCAGAATTAATTTTCTTAATAATTCTAGATTAGTTGTGGTTTTTTTTGTTGTTTCTGTCCATTGATTGTCCAATACCTCACTGTAGCATGTCATTTCAAAGAAAATAATTCTTTTTGTCACTACTTAAGATGTGTTGGTATTTTATAGTCATAAATAGATAATAGACAAATGCTTGCTCTAATCAGATTTATAATTCAGCGTTGTTTCTATTGCCGTGACACACATTTTTCGCGTATGTTAGTTTTGCTGTTGCTTTTTCCATTACTTTTAGTTTCTGCTGCACAATTCCCTGTACCGTTTACGTTCGCTCCTAGACATTAAATCTATATCTTCAATTATTGGTTATCAGTTAATACTAACTTCGGTGTTTTTCCTTTGTTGTTATGACTTTTGTTTTTTGCATATTAAAGTGCAAATGTTGAATGATCATATTAAGTGATCATATTATGTATATTAAAGTGCATCGTTGTGTTTCCTAGTTTGTAAAATCAACAGTTGACTCTCCGCGCTGTTTGCTCAAGTTAATATGCAGTCTGATTTCTGACATCTGTTGTACTCTGATATGGAGGCTATGGAACCCTGCTTAGATTTCGTTAAGGTTTTGGAACCCTGGTTAGATCTTGTTGAGATTAGGAAATTCTGTTTAGATCTCGTTGAGGTTATGGAACTATTTTTAGATCTCGTTGAGGTTATGAAACCATGTTTAGATCTCCTTGGGGGTTATGGAACCATTTTTAGATTTCGTTGAGGTTATGAAACCCTGTTTAGACCTTGTTGAGGTTATGGAACCCTGTTTAGATCTTGTTGAAGTTATGAAACCCTGTTTAGACCTCATGGTCTCTTGATTTCTCATGATATTCTTCTATGTATTATATTCTAGTACAGTGATTCTCAACTAGGGCACTTTAGATCAACAGGAGGACATAAGGTTTTGTAGGCGCCCACGATGGAAAGAAATTAAATGTGGGAGTCACGACCCCGCCTAAGTAAATCTCAGTGTCAACAATCTGAAATTATTCGGATGATAAATAGTAAGATGAATGATAATAAGACCTGAAGAAATAGAAAAACTTTTTAAAGATTCTAGCGAAGACACAAACAGTTCAATTGATCTGACTGGAAACCACAAACGCATTATTGCTAAGAACCTCTGTTCTAGCAAAGTATATGTACATAGTTTATTCAATAATACTATCATGTATATTGCTCTAAAATGTATATATATTCTTTTCAGATGATTATGATGACAGACAAGGTACATACACCCTAGACCTGGACAAACAAAGACGGCGTAACTTAATCTTTGACGAGGAGCGCTTCGAGGAAACATTTCTCAAGTGTCTTATCTGTAGAGAAATGTACAACGAAGTGGACAAACTTCCAAAGATGCTGCATTGCCATCATACTTTCTGCATGGATTGTCTCTACCAGATGTACAGAGTGGAAGGTGAATTCAGACAATCTCTTACAGGTGTTTTCAGAGGAATGCCGCTAACTGTCAAGATACAGTGCCCATCCTGCCGTGAAGGTCTTCTCATCTCCGAGGCTGAGCTACGACGTTTACCTAACGACCACACCATTATGGAATTGTTGTGTTTTGTTAATCAGACTGGAAGAAGTGACATTCAATACTGTACAAAACATCAAATGCAACCACTAAATTTTTTCTGTGAACCTTGTATCATGCCAGTGTGTTGTGATTGTACGGTCATTGACCACAAGGAATCTAAAGGTCACATCGTGGTCAACGTCGATGAGGCTATGGAAAAATATACACCCATTGTTGAGGATACACTGGGTGATATCAATTCGGAAAAAGCCTGTTTGAATGAGAAGAAGGAAGCCCTTGAGTATGCTCTTGAAGATCTAGATAATATTCAGAGAAATCTGAACACACAGATCCGATCTGTCTTCGACCAGATACGAGAAATTTTGAATGAAAGAGAAAAAGAACTATACGATGTTTCCGAATCTGAAATTGAGAGGAAGCGTGATATCCTCCATGGACACATGAAAGTCCTCTTGGACAGAGAATCTCATCTCAATTCTGAATTCAATGAACTACAAAAAGCTAAAGATGACAGAGATCTTAGTTTAATATTCACAGGACACAAATCTGCTCGTGAGATGCTGTCTACGCAGATAAACATCCCCACAAATTCCACCAAAGGATTTTCAGTCACGTTTCAGTTCAGCAGTCGATCTGACACTCTCATAAAACAGCAAGTTAGCAACCTAGGTGACATTATATTCCAGTCCTAGACCTGTATATTTATATCTTCACATATACTGTATATTTGCTATTTTTCATGTACATTTCAAATACTAACATTGCAGGAAAAGTACAAAAATAATACATTTCTTGTTAATATACAATGTAAATTAATAACGTCTTTTTAAAATGTGTACAAATCAAAGTGTGACTGAGCAGATAATACATTACATTATCTAAAGGTAGAAAGAAAAAAAGACAATGTGAGATGATCTGGAGTCACAGCATACGGTTTTCCTTACGTCCTTAGCTACCTATTCAGTTGTTGACAAGAAACCGCCTGACTAGAATTGCTTATCGCATTTGCTCAGTAACAGTGGCGCCATTCCACGACCTTCTCAGAGTATGAGTTTTGGTACCCTACTTCCTGGTTGATGGTTGATTTTTTTTTCTCAAATACGAATATGAGTGGATTAGAAACCCCAGTTTGCTGGTCAGTGGGTAGTGGCTTAACATGTGTCAGATTCGTTGGGCAGGTCATTTGGTGCGTATGCCAGACCATCGTCTGCCAAAGATACTTCTCTATGTTGAGCTAGAGAAGGGTATACGATCTCAAGGTGGCCAAAGGAAGCGCTACAAGGACTCGTTAAAGAACTCACTGAAAGTCTTTGAAATAGACCACGATACATGGGAATAACTTGCACAAAATAGATCTACATGGCGTTCTAAAATAAAAAAGAGCGCATC
This sequence comes from Meghimatium bilineatum, assembly GCA_034231615.1. Taxonomy (NCBI): domain Eukaryota; kingdom Metazoa; phylum Mollusca; class Gastropoda; order Stylommatophora; family Philomycidae; genus Meghimatium; species Meghimatium bilineatum. Next base: position 29,806,657 of record CM067299.1, on the reverse strand, counting down.
ATCTTGTGAAAAGAAGAGAAATGCAGCAGCTCAACAGCGGAGAGCAGCTAGAAAGTCACGGATAGACCAAGATCCCTCTACAGTCGTTATTCCATGTCCAAACTGTCCAAGGACATTTAAAGCTCGAATAGGGCTCATTAGCCATCTACGAACTCATAATCAAGGACATAACTAAAATTGAATTTACAACACAGTGGCTTAACATTACACCACTGAGTTCACCATTAGTTACGTTACATTAAACCCGTAAGCCTTCAAGTATCATATGGGAGCCAGTCTTCAAACATGCAGACAAAAATCTCGCCATGTATATATGTTCTCAGTTCCTTGTTTAAGTGTGGAAAATCTTAATCCTGTCCACTCTTTAATATTGCCAATCGATAATTTATATGCCCACTCTTCTATTTCCCCTTTAACTGTCCTTTGTAGGATAATTATGGAAAGGGAGTTCTACATCAGCACATGACCAAACCACACATAATTTCGACGTTCCACCAGTGCGAGGAGATGTTCTTGTTGACGCAAAATCATTTACTATGTTTCTTATATATATGTTAGTTTTATGTTCTCTATAATGGATGTGCAATGCTCGACTGTAATATTTGCTTTCGAAATCTTGAATTTTTCTCTATATTTCCGCTGCAATTGTCCAAATCTCACATATGTACAAAAAATAGTTATTATTTGAGATTCGTATAGGTTGATCTTTACTGATGCATTTATTCTTCTCTTCTGTATAGTATTCAATTTGGACATTGTGTCCGAGGCATTTCACGTCTAGTTTGTCACTACTTATACACGACCTTAGGTATTTAACTGTGTTAACTTCTCGTTTTTTATACTTTTGCCTAGATATTAACAGGAGTCTTGTTGTCATTCCCGGTTGGCATTACCTTGCTTTCCTTGGTGCTATATACCTAATAGATAAGCATAAGTAGATATCATAACATACTTTTCCATACCATAAGTAGATTAATTACAATTGTAGTTTTGAAGTTGTTAATTTTTGTTTTGTTTCATACTGCAAATTAGTTTTCTCTTTTTAAACAACCGGGTAACAGTTTCAGCTGTTAGATCAGACGTGGGCAACCTTTTTTGCATAGTGGACCGGGTGGATCATTTCTCATTAGGCATGAGTCAATATACGAGGCGTGTTCAAATGAAAACGGGACTTGTGGATTTATTTAAAAAGTATCATACGCAATTTAATATTTTCAACGGAATTGAACAAAGCAACCACTTGTGAATAAGAATGCACCTGGGTTCATCAGAAAAAATCTCCGTATGCATTTAGGCAAGCATCCCACTGTTTAGGTAGACGTCGAATGCCGTCCGAGAAAAAGTTGCTAGTTCAATTTCTTCCGAACAACCATGTGGGCTGTCCCAATTGACATATGGAATTCTTCTGCAAGCGAACGAATGCTCCGACGACGGTCAGTCAGTACTGCTTTATCAAGCACGGCTATGGCTTCTTCTGTTGCAACAATATGCGCCTGACCTGGCCGTGCAAGATCTGCCGTTAATTCACGTCCGTCTTTAAACATACGCACCCACTCCATCACTCTAGTCCTCGACAAACATTTGTCACCATATGCTGCCTTCATTCTCCGATAAATGTCTACTGCTTGACATCCTTCAAATGAAAGAAACTGGATCACAGCACGCTGATTCACTTTGGACGGGTTCGGAATCACACCCGCCATATTGTTAACAGTCTTCTGCAGCACATATGCATGCTGGGAAGATGAACACGTGACCGTATGTAAATTATTGGATACTCATTACTAGTGCAAAATGTCATCAATATCAGTGCGCTCTATCACGCGTGGTGTAACAAGTCCCGTTTTCATTTGAACACGCCTCGTACTTGTTGTTAGTGCTGTGAAGTTACAAGCAGGAATTTATGAATGCTGGAGCCTGAACCGGCTCTGTGGGGAAGTGGTACAGAGACCGTCTGTGACGGCCAAGATACCGAGTTTGATTTATCAGGCAATTGTGCATCCAGACCGTTCAGAAAGCAATAGCAAACTACTGAACGTATTTATATTGCCTAGAAAATCACCACAGCCAACAAATGCTGGGTTGATAGCTAAGTCATGTAAAGGATATGCTACTTATTTAGGAGCCTGAACTCTATATGAGTTTTCGATAAGTCTGGCCAGTTAGTAAAAATGACTTGATTGGCTAGATTTCGTCCATGAGTAGTATTTTTCCACTCCAGGTTAAATTTTAAAGTTCAAACTTTTAAGTTATCACAAACTGAATTGTATGTGTTGACAACCACTGTTGCATCACGAGATGTTCTTTAATAGATGAATATTGAAAAAACATACACATAACACACACTACAAAAGACAAAAGAAAACTTGATACAACAGAAATGACCTATCTACACAGAATTCTTGGAGTAACAATAAGAGACAGAATCAAAAATGAAAACATCAGTCGACTAACAAACACACTGCTGACATCTACATAAAACTTTTCTATCCCTGACGCTGCAAGGGATAAAGGGAAATAAAGCAAAAAGAAGAAAGACTACTATACTGACAACAGTTCCTTTTGGGGAGTGTCTGTGTCATCATTAAGAATAGAGTTTATTCGAACACCAATATTATTAACGCAAACTCTTCCTCAGACTGTCAGACTTGCTAGAACGGTACACTATATAAATATTTTTTCATTAAAAACAATAACAAACACACACTGAAATATAGAACACTTTCTCCTATTGGATGCTAAATTTAGTTCTAAAATGGTATTTCCAGGTTTCATTGCGTTTGTAAGCCGACGTTAAAAATCTTCAAGTTTTCAACAGAAACTTGTCAAATGATTCAATAATTCTAGTTGGTCCAGATTTTAGAGTTCAATTAATGTCACCAGAATTGTACTTCATATCGAATTGTACATAAAAAGTAGTAGGTATTTTCAGTATTTTGTGTAAATAAGAAGTAGTAAGTACCTACAATATTTTTTAAGTTGCAATTTGATGTATTCAAGTGTGTTCCATAAATCTCTATCCCCCCCCCCCAACCCCATATTTACCTACTGCTGCTCCATTGACTTGTTTCGCCCCTTGATCTCTCACCATCTGTCTTGGGTGGAGTTTTCGACTATATTAAGGAGCCATGTTCTAGAACAATAGGTGATGGTCCAAATCAGATGTGCCATATGTTATGTCGAACAAAACGAGGCAGTATTATGGTACAAATTATAAAGTTGTAAATAAATCCGTGCCTGCGCTCAAGTGAATCACATTCACACACACACAATTCTTACAGCTTAAATCTATCTTTAAACGATGTCATAAGAGAAATAAATACACCTTAGCTAATTTTTAGCACTAAAAATATTTAGCGACAGAGAGATGGTTTTGATGAAAACAACCTTATCAAGCATTTTTAGAATAAGTGAAGTTTTAAAGAAAATATCCATATTAAACAATGTAACATGATGCAAATATCCATGCCAAGAACTTTACAAGCAGGTGTAAGTTTCGGTAAAAGAACTTGATAAGTTTCGTATCAAAGGATGTAACAGGTGGAAATTTCGATGAAAAATCCTTGTCAAGCACATTAACAGCTTCTTCTTCTGCGTTTGTTTTCAAACTACTGCATTTTAGCAGGATGTAGTCCAGAGAGTGGTATGCGTGGTGTTACGGTTTACAACATGGTTGCGATATCTACGCCTTCGTGTCTATCATATCCGACTTCAGCATGACTTCTGTATCACGTGACCCTATATGGCATAGAACAGCCACCTTTATCCCCTAAAACTACTTAGTCGCCACTGGCGGCTTACAACGTGCATGGTAGGTAACAGTATTACTATTTTTTACTCCCCTTTTGAGCCCGCTATTGAGAGGCAACATCAGTACACCTACTTATTTCGCTGATAATATCTTTATCAAGCATTCTGAGTTTCAAAGAAAATTACTTTATACATTTTTTTTTCAGTTGCAGTGTGAATGCTTTGATTGAAATAGTTTTATGAATCACTAAGCAGGCTGAATAATCAATATACACAGGCGTGCTGATATACCGTGTTCAAGAATCAAATGCTTTAGTGAAAACACATTATGATTAATTACTATACAAAATTACAATGCGCATCAATCATCTGAAACCGGTGTCACAACACAGGTATATCACTTCACACGAAACCGTCAAATTGTAAAGACCTATTGGCTAATGAGAAAACGTTATGAAAGGACTCATTTGTCCCCGTGATTTTTATTGGTCACTATAATCATAGGTGGTGTCAACTGCCAGTGAAAATCACAGGAAAAGTCATACGAGCCATTCCAGAAGGCAGTTTTCCCATTAGCCACTAGGTCTTATATTGTCAACGGCCATCGGCCATACATAACATGTACTTAACTTTGTTTCATCACTACATCCATTAGATGTCAACAATGTACACACGACTAATATAACACCTTGTGACACCAGTGCACACACGATGGTTATAACAGTGTATATCGCCAATACACACACGATGGTTATAACACTGTGTATCGCCAATGCACACACGATGGTTATGACACACTACTTGGTTTTGATCTCCATGAGATACGAGAAATGGAGCGTGTGTATCCTTTTCTCCAGAGCTGTGTTTCATACTAAGAAGACTCCAACTGAAGATCTCCTTGGCGAAATAGTTAAACGATTTGCCTTGTGCTCAAGAGGTTGTGGGTTAGATCTAGATATGTGACGTCTTGTTAACACCAGGGCACTGTCGATTTAATCTACGGAGTTACCTCCTATGAGTGACACTCGTGGCAGGCGACCTGTCGCTTCGTTGATAGGGGCAGAGTTCATATGGGAAACCTAGGTACAATTAACTCAATCATCTTTGCCTTTAGATTTTAGACTCCAGCTTTCAACAGTCTGCATTGGTTTGAAACTATATAACTGTATGGATAAAGTGATATTTGTCTTTTATAAAAGAAACGTCTCATTATATATTGAGCCGTGCCATCAACCAGAGCAATAGTTCTCAAATTTGGAGGCCTCAGATGATTTCAAGAAGGGCTTAGAGCAATCTCAAAATATACTGCACTGAAGGCATGAATGTTTTTCAAGTTTAAAATATAAGCATGCTTGAAAAAATATATTTCAGAAAAAGAAATAATGACTATTGTTCCAAATATAAATAATTGTTGGAATTACGGTTCATTTTACAATGTCCTTATGACAATCTCGTACTTTCAGAAAGAGTGAAACATTTGTTTACCTACGTCACGCCGCATCCCCAGTTTGTCCTGTAGTTTTATAGAATTATAATATGATGTAAAACAGTGGAGGTGGCTTTTAATTGGGATATAAAGATGGGAGCGGGTGTACAGCTGTTGTAAAATGTCTTAAGAAAGGAGGGAAAGTCATCTGGGAAAGTTTGAGAACCACTGAACTAGAGGGTAAGCTGTTGCATGGTGGTTAGTCTGATGGGTCACTTATAAGTCATATCGCACACGGAGACAAACTTCAAGCCTGTAGATTCCATATGTGGTCAGTGGCTATATATAATCCAGCATGACCATTCTCTGATGTGGTCAAGTTCTTACTGGACATTATATTCTGAATGTGCTTTACTTGTCTTAAGGTATTTTTCTGACTCAAATTTCAGACAATATGTCGAGCTAAACGTACACTTTCACACACCAACTAACAAAAGTCGCACGTTCTCAAACTCCTGAAGATTAGCAGGATGCAATCTGGAGAGCGGAATGCTTTTTGGTTATGGTTTCCGACTTGGTTGCGATATTGCACTTTTTGGCTCGGCACATCCAACGTTTGCTTGACTACTTTGTAGTTTTGACCCTCTTTAGCATACATTCCCCACCCTTAAAACCTCCACAGTCGTCTATTATTCACTGCATGTCATGTCACAGTGTTGCTATTCGTTGCTCGCCTTTCGAACCCCCGACATCAAACTGACTCAACTATCAGTCAAAATGTCAGAGATACATATGTCAAGTGCACCACATCGTAGCTCGTGAGACCTTAAGTTCAGATGTACTTAACAATCTCAATCCCAATTGTCCATATTAAATATGTATAGTTTCTCAAATACGGATTATTTTTTATTAACATACATAATCTATATTATTTAATATTAAATATAAACATACAAATATTTATATGTATATGTGTCTATTGTCAATCATTAACTCATCTTTTCTGTGTATTACAGATCCACTACCAGACATAAATAATTTACATTTTATTTCTATTTGTCAATAATTTTTTTATAATTAGAATTCGTAATTTTGTAAAATTATGTACTAATAGCTATCATCTGTGTTTATTATATTTATGAAGACTATGTCAGACACGAGAGAGAGAGAGAGAGAGAGAGAGAGAGAGAGATGGATCGAAGAGGTGAGAAATTCTCCTTAAAATTCAAATATACAGCATAAGTCATTCATTCATCCAAATGAAATAATAATTATATGCAAATGTAAATCTAAAACAAATGTGTTTCAATTTATGTGTTCTTTATGTTTGTCACCCGACAACACAAAGGTCCAATTATTACGTGCAGAAAGCCAGACTAATCAGTCTTTATTTAAATGTTTTTGGTCCATGATGAATGTATACATGCTTTAAATATATATGCTGCAAAGGTTAATAGATCAAGTGATAAATGTTACATAAATTACAAAAGTTTCTAAAAAGGTTAATCAATGTTAAAAATAAATAAACAGTAATAAACAAAAGAACAAGGACTATTATCCACGTTACGGTCCAACTGGGAGCTTTCTCGGGAAGCACGTAACCCTAAAAATAACACACAAAACCATAACAATATTTAAAATTGTGGTGACTTGGATCCAGTTTTGTAATTTATGTGTAGCATTTATCACTTATTAATTTGGTAACTGCGGCACTCTATATTTTGTCGGACATCCCCAGACATTTTGATTTTTTTATCTAATAGATCATCGATAATTCAAGTAAAGAAGAGGGACTAGATATAAACATCCAATAAACAAAAACCATGATAATCAGTAAAATAACCCATCGAGTCCAGCACCTTGAAGTTGTGAAGGGGCTTAGTTCAGGAATCAGGGGCTGGAAACTAAGACTGGTCCCACTCGATCAGGACCACAGTCCTACCCTAGTAAGCAAGGTACTGAAAACGGAGGCAACCAGCCAAAAGGCACACAATTAAACACTGTGCCACGTGCAAAACACAATATAGTGAACGAAGGAAGAAGTAAAATAGCAGAACACTTGTTCAATATAAAAATACATAGAGAGATACTGCAACACGTAGATCATTACCAATATCATGAACACCTAATCACAAATGATGGTAAGTGTGATATAGTAATAAACAGGTGAATGGCAATGGATAAAAGTACTTTCAATTTTATATATATATATATATATATATATATATATATATATATATATATATATATATACATACAGAAAGACAGACAGACATACGGACGAACAGACAGATATGATACACATCTGTATGTTCTATCTCCTTTGCTGTACACTACATATATCATATTGTATATGTACAATTGCTAACACCAATAAAGAAGACAACCTACACAACCACCCGAGATAACTTATTTTTTGCAGACGGTCAAGAAATATTATCAACATCAGAAGAACAACAGCAGCAACATATAAAAAGATTCCACTTAACATGTCGGGACTTTAACACGAAGATAAACACAGAAAAAAAACGCGGTAATGATAATAGCAAAAATATAAAGAAACACTACTATTTTTATCGATGATCAATAGGTAAAACACAGGTGAAAGAATTCACTTACCTTGGAAGCATCATATCATCAAATGGAAAAATAACATCAAAGAAATCCAACATAGATGCAGCATAGCATACTAAATATTAGGACAGATATCTCCTATTTAAAAAAAAAAACATGTGAACATGAACACAAAAACTGCACTGTATAAAATGATCATCATATCATCATTATGGTACAAAAGTCAAACGTGGACACTTACAACAAAAGAAAAAAAAAAGCTTGTTACACCAGAAATGATTTATTTTCGTGGGACTTCTATGAGTAACAATAATAGCCAGAATCAGAAATGAAAACATCAGAAGACTGACAAACACAATGCGAGTCTTGGATTATATCAAAATAAAACAGATAAATTGGTTGTCACATGCTTCCGGACTACCATTAGATAGCGCCCTTCAAATAACATTGCTATACACAAACGATGAATACAAGGCGAGGGGCAGACCATGCAAAATACGGATCGCAGAACTAAAACAATAAACTCAAACAAACATAAAGCATACAAAAAGGCCATCTCCAGAAAAGTCTTTTAGCCCTGACGCTGCAATGCATAAAGGGGCCGGGTATAACGCTAAAAAAAGTAGTTTTCTGAACATCCGGATGTAGAATAGCCAGCGACGGGATTTGAACACGGTACGTTGACCGCCACAGACGCCTTGTACCTCGCCGACACAGAGCTAGGCATGCGCATATAACTATCCTAAAATATAGAAGCACTGTTGTCAATCTACGTTGGAGACTCATTAACGTGTGTAAATGTTAACTGTACACCGGCACATTAATGTCAGTTACTGTCAAAGCCTTTGCTTGTGACAATTACTGCCATAGAACACGTCAGTCATTTCGAACCGCAACTTATTATTAGCATGTGCTGAGTAGTGATGTGTGTGGATGAGAGCTGTGTATAGATGTGAGATGTGTGAATTCGGAGAAAAACCTTAGAAATTAGTTATAATAGGAAAGTGAAGGGTAACTTTCAATTAAATATATCGATAGCGTCTAGTAAACGATGCTACCTTCCAATACTGTTGTCTTTATCGGATCAAGATTCTGACATATTACCAGACCACATTCATGGCCATAGGTGTTTTACTTCAATCATATTCCCAAATCTGAACAGGTTCGGGTATGGAACAAACTCAATTCATTCTCATTACACTTATAATATGCTTATAATTTGCCAGGTTCTGTGGCGGTCTGGTACAGAGCGCGTCTGTGATGGCTAAGGAATCGAGTTCGAAATCGAGTTCGAACGGATCGCATGGCATTCAATACCACTTATAAAGGCATAACAGAACTGAAGACTACGAAATACAATGCCAATCCTGGATTACATCAGAAAAAAGCAGAATAAATGCACTTTCACATGCTTCCAGACTACCATCAGAAAGTGTTCCTAAAAAAAGCATTGAAAAGACGCACACAAACAGGCCCTTCTCCCGAGAATTATTTTACCTTTGACTCTGCAAGACATAAAGGGCTATAACGCGAAAATAACGAACTGAAGAACTCTGGAATTCGGTGTCCCCACCTCTGTATGGGATATTTCATACCTTTATTTAACTCTCTAACAATGATTTCAGGGGAAGCCGATCAACATTTTTCACACGCAAGTTGAACAAATCATTTCTTCTTCTGCGTTCGCTCTCTTATAACCACAACGATTAAATACTGTGTTTTCCGCCGGGGAGCGTGAAGTACGTTGTGCCACAAGTTCCACAGTTGAACTGTGTTATTTACACCTCGGTTGGCTTACATTGAGGTTTGGACATAATGACGTGTAATGACTCTTCGCCGAGACGATTGTAATTCACCTCTATCTCGCACGAGGTGTTCCACCGTCACTAAACTTGTTTGTGTAAATAGACGTTCTGTGCCTGTGCCCATCGGGTACTGAACCTTTTTTCATCTGCGAGCCTTGTTCCGGTTGGTGAAGAAATCGACATAAGAGTTGGACCCTGGCTCTTTCGCCTTCGTAACCGAAGTGTCATTTACCGACATCGTGAACCCCTCGTCCAAGTCCGAGTTTAACCACGCGTTTGGGAACAAGGCGTGTTCTTGAGCTGAACGGCCTTGTCCAATTTATGCCTGAGCCAATCGGGCACTGAACTCTTTCTTTCCGTGAGCATGTTGCCGGTATAGGAAAGCTCGACATTAGAATTGGGCCAGGGCTGCTTTCGTTTAAATACTCTTAAATGTTCTTTTTAGACTCTTAAATATTGGTTGGGAAGAATTCAAGTCAAACATGCAAGTAAACGACACCAAACAGCAATATTATTTTACAACAATAATAAGAAAACGATGAAATTATAACAGACATGTACTTAGAATAAATGAAAACATAATGAAACTACAGGCATTAAAAATTGCATCGGATGCACACAAAAAAAGAGAGGAAGACCAAGAGATACTTCTTCGCAGAACAACTATCAAAGAAGGTATGTCTCAACAACATATAGGACTTAAACACAGTAACATCACATCGCTCGAAATGAAGAGCTCTGATTTCTGCCCTAAGCTCCATGTTCGGAGCTGAAGGAACATAGACAGATTTACTCACTAGTAATGATATAATTTCATACTTGGGGCCTATATTGTAGTAAATTATTAAGCAACTGTTGAGTACTAGTCAAACCATATGCCTTGTATTCACAAGCATAGGGGCCTGTGTATTCAAATCAGGTTGTGAAGTCTTGTATAACGAAACATTTTCTTATAGGTCCCTGAAGGTTGTCGCATGAACTACATATGTACATACTCTTGGTGATGCCTTTGGCAGACTGCATGATGTTCTGTTGAGAGAAACGTGGTACACATAGGGAAACGGGAGTAATTCTGTGATCTCGTTTTTATTTTCAAATTGCTTTAACAATTTACTTTGATTTACTTTTGTACTTTGGTCTGATTTCATAAATAACATTCTTAATATGTCCTGCTGGTTTGAATGTATGGGTCTTATCTGTTATCAGGTAGCAATCTTTGTAGACAGATTATATTTCTTTGTTTAAGCCGTCACTTCACGACCTGAATAAAATGTTGATAACCTTTCTTTAAGATCTACATACACTCTTTCACCGTAAGTTAACATTTGAAACTGATAAACAGAGGCCGCACTGTTCACAGACGCCACACACGATCAACACGCTTATGCAAACCAATAAAGAAGCAGGTTTGATTTGTTTTATGCACGTCATGCTACACGATTAAGATCATGGCGCTGAAATTGTGACAACTAGTGCGCATGCGTCACGTTTGTTATGTCTATGTAAAGCACCGTGAATCTTTTGACTACGCCCTTCTATATTTACAGTTCTAACAATGTCACCAGAAGGGTCATTTCCGGGTTACAATTGGAGGCTCAATATTTGAATGTTTTCAATGAATTAGTATGTAATATTATCGCCCCTGTGTTATCACCCCTAAAAAATCAAGTAGAGTTTACTACAAATATTTCATTTCACTGTATATGCCTGTGCCTCGTTCAATCACTGAGAAATTTGGAAGTAACATGATCGTCCTCGAAAGAATGCTGTTCTGGTGGCTGTTTCAGAGACCTATCCACTAATTCACTTCTTTTCTAAATTGTCATCCTACTTATTACTTCCAGTACCACTCCCGTGTGTTGCCGGGCCCGAAAGGGGAGTAAAGAATAGCAACGCTGTTTACCTTCCACGTATGTCGTAAAAAGCGACTAAGGAGGTTATGGATGGAGTTAGCTGTCTCATCCCATATAGGGTCAGTGACCCAAAGCCATGCTGAAGTCGGATGTGTCAGTCAGAAAGGCGCAGATATCGCAGCAATGCTGCAAACTAGGACACCGCGCATTCCGTTCTCCGGACTATATCCTGATAATATCAGGAGTTTGAGAACGAACGCAGAAGAAGAAGAAGAAGAACTTCCAGTACCACAATCTCGTAGAAATTTTTTTTTAAACTTGCTTCAGAAATCACATGTAAGTAAGTGTAACAATCTGACATCTGTTATCTGGTTGTATTGTTAATTTTAGTATATTGATCTATTGGATCACAAAGGTTGAAAATATCCTTCAACGTTAAGTTGTAATATTAACATGTGTGGCATATGCTGCAGTGTAGAGAATTATATCACAAAAATGTGAATCCTAATTCACCGCTGATTGTTACTGATAAATATTGTTACTTGCAGTTCTGTGAAATATCGTGCTAATAAAGTCAGTGGTGTTCGTGCGTGCGTGCGTGTGTGTGTATGAGTGACAATATATTTTCAAAGGTACACATTATGTCAAAAGCTCTATCTTCTCGATCTAAAATGTGTTTTTTAAAAAACAATTACAGAGAAATAAAAGAATAATGGTGTACTCAATTCATTCAGCAAATGAAAATTAGCTAAATTTGCACATTGAATCATTATAATTATTTCCAATATCAGTTTGTTTTTAGTGTTCATAACTGTAAACATGATATTTAATATGTAAATAGATTATATATAATTTGTCATAAAATATTGGCCTACAGCGAAATAAATATCTACTTCTCAGTAGATTATATATAATTTGTCATCAAATATTGGCCTACAGCGAAATAAATATCTACTTCTGAGTAGATTATATATAATTTGTCATAAAATATTGGCCTACAGCGAAATAAATATCTACTTCTGAGTAGATTATATATAATTTGTCATAAAATATTGGCCTACAGCGAAATAAATATCTACTTCTGAGTATGTCTAGTATTTACTATAAAAGTAAGTGGTCTTCTTTACTTATGTACATAAATACCTATCCGATCTTCATCAAATATAGCCGTATCGATACCCAAACGATGTTATGTGTTTACTACAGTTTGTTCTCAAACTCCTGCTGGATATCTCTTGTAACAATACAATGGTCATATTAGATTAATAGTAGGATGTAGTCTATAGAGAACAAAGATGCGTTGTGTCTTTATCTTATCCAAGTCAATGGTTCAACACATCTAACATCAGTAAAACGATTTAAAACTGAGTGAAACAATTATAGTTTATCATTAGCGTCTCAGTTATCATTAGTCGTCCTCGCTTTCTCAATATTCTCATAATAATGTGACTGCGTTTATAATCGGCATTCACGCGCAGATTCTCATCGCCGAATGACAATTTTTATATTCAAAAGCATTTGCGCCTAATCATTATCCTCGTTATCATCGTCACCAGCAACAACAATAACAACAGAATTCTGATAACAAAGTCAAATGTTCATGTTTACTATGTTGTTATTTGAATTATACCCCAATCTCAGCATGCTTGAACAAGGATTCCGTTACTACAGAACTATTCAATAAATGCGGTTATCAGATGTCTGAAGATAGCAAGGGATATTGAAATAAGCCCGACAAAACGGCACAGTTACTACTCAAGACCATGCCAACTGTCTCGATCATTTCTATAAGTATAAAAGTACCTAGCCTTCTAACGCAATGTGTCCACTATAGTGGACAGCTACAATTGATTAATTTTACAACAATAGAACGAATAGGAAAAATGACAATGGATATAGACTGTTAGAAACATGCAACCAATACAATTTATTCGTTACAAATACCTTATTCAAAAACAGAGAATCCCAGACATACACGACGCACAAATGGAACGACATTAATAGCAAGTCAAATAGACTACATACTAGTTTAAAAAAAAAAGAATAGACGAATTATAAGATAATTAAATTATAATTATAAGATAATTAAAAGAAAAAGAAAGAACAACAACAAGGGACACAGCAAACTAGCTAGAACCAACATGCAAGTTAAACTAAAAGAACCGTCTGCATATACGAGAGCAATATAAACAAAGATTTTTAGAATAATTTGAAAAGCTATCAATAACTACCAAGTCCATTGAAGAAGAATGGGAAATATTCAAGAAAACCATAATGCAAACAGCGGGAGAAACTTGTGGATACATGAAACATAAAGGTAGAAAACCAAAGTAACACTATGGTGGAACAAAGAAGTCAAAGACGGCATAGGAGATAAGAAAACATTTTCAAGAAATGGGCTGCAAGAAATGTGCGAGAAGATTATATCGAGTAAAGATCGGCAAAATCAATAACAAAGAAAATCATTAAAGATGCTAAAATTAAAGCGTGACAAGAATATGGAGAATCATTAAGAACAGATTACAAACATCCGCCAAAGAAATTATACACGAAAATTAAGAATATGAGAAACAGGGAAGATAAATATGAATCAACCGAAATATAAATGATGAAAATGGAGACACAATTAGTGACCAGAAACGAATCATGGAAAGGTATCAAAACAGTATTGAAAAAATTGCTAAATCTATAAGATTTATAGCTTTACAACATACCAAACAATACAACGGATAAGTTAGAACCAAACATATTGCTAGCAGAAATAGAAAATGCCATACAAACAGCTCCATCAAACAAAGCTCCAGGTTCCGATAACATACAACTCAATCAAAGCAGCGGCAGAAATAGGGATAAAATGGTTACATAGTCTGTTTCGTAATATGAAACACACAAGAAACACCAGAAGCTGTAAAAACGCTGAATAAAAACTATCTGGAAGTTAAATGGTAACCGAAGAGATGAATGCTCTATGAATATTTGCAATCTTCTTTATAGAAATATGTTTGAAATTTTTCCAGCGTGGCTTAAAAGTGAAATACATCTTTACTTTGTACACATTTCCAACATAAGATTATGAGCATTCATAGAACCACAGCTTAGCAACACTCAAATGGGATTCCATAAGAGCACAAGCTGCACAGATGTTTACACTCAGACAACTGACGAAATATTTTGTTGAACAGTATCGTGTTTGACGTTCTCTGCAACAGCCGCATCTCTCCAAATTTGGCAACGCCAGTATAATCTGTCGTGTGCAAGAGTCTCCAATGAATTTGTAAAATGTCTAAGTGAGTCGGTTATGTCTTAGGCGTGTCTTTAAAGCGCTACTTATGCCGTACTTATGTTATTGAGGTCTTTGTTGTTTTTTTATTGTTTTGGGGTTTTTTTAAATATCAAATAAAAATGAACAGCGCACGTTTTGTTTTGGTTTCTACATAATTTTTCATAACCAGCTACTAATTTGTATACGCTGTTCAAGCTATGAACAGGCGGCATATGGAGATAACCAACTCTGTGCTGGACGTTACAATTCCCATGGAGTGCTCAGAATGAGGCAAACATACTGATCCTGCATAACTGGAGTGTATAGTTCACTTGTATGGCGGGGAACGCTTAGTTAGCTACCTCAGCCTTTCCATTGAGCATGGCTCAGAGCTGAATTGATAAGCACACCTCTGAAAGAAAAAGATGCCTTGAAGGGAAGCTAAAGCGTGTGTCTTCAACTCTTCATGTTGTGAAAAGGTAGTAAAATAACAAAAACCCTAGAATTATTTCCTCCTCTATGAAGTGACTTCTTCTTATGTCACTGCACGTCGTTGAGAGGGTATGAAATAAACCCTGGAGAGATAACTCCATTGCACGTCGTTGAGAGGGTATGAAATAAACCCTGGAGAGATAACTCCATTGCACGTCGTTGAGAGGGTATGAAATAAACCCTGGAGAGATAACTCCATTGCACGTCGTTGAGAGGGTATAAAATAAACCGTGGAGAGATAACCCCGTTGTACGTATTGAGAGAGTATAAAATAAACCCTGGAGAGATAACCTCATTGTACGTATTGAGAGAGTATGAAATAAACCCTGGAGAGATAACCCCATTGTACGTAATGAGAGAGTATAAAATAAACCATGGAGAGATAACCCCATTGTATATATTTGACTTAAGAGTTAAACGATCGTACTTCATTGGGATCGAATCAACAATATCATTTGTTATCTCCCTGTGTATTGTCGGATGGATTTCTATAAACAATATGTCAGCTTATGGCATCCGCACTGTTTGCATATAATGATAGCTTTATTGCACAATAAAAGTAAATGTATTGATCCATTTCACGTAATTAAAATGCCAATATTACAAAGGTTATCATCGTGGACAATATGACCCACTATGAAGCCACAGTGGTTTTCTAGTGGGTTAGAAGTGAAAAAATGAGAATTTATTGACCATCTATGAGACCACGGAAAAGTAACTATTTAAAATTATTTTGGCAATTTTTAACAAGATATATAATAATAACATTGAACAAGTTTGGGAGAATTTTAGATTCTAGAAGAAACTATACTCTAAAAGGTGGCCTTGATGGGAAAGAAGAGATATTGTAAATAATTGCATGCAATTGTGTATGTAAATTACAGAAAGTAGATATTACAATGTAAACTATATCAGGAGCTCACTTCCTGATATGATAACTATATCCTGATGATAGATTTTATACGATAGTTAAAACAATCTGAAATTTCCTGTTGAAGATAATGTCCGATATTGCCACTACACTCAATATAGCATGGTTGCGAGATTTGTATTATGACAGAATAGATTCTACCAAATGTGTGAGCCATTTTTTACAAGCATTTAGTTTGTAAAACTGGACCAGCTAAGATTTGGTAAAACTGTTCTGTTTTTTATTGTACACCAGCAACTTCATTGTATTAAACAGGTTGCTTCTTTTCAGCATTCAAGAAGTGTACATACATTGAGAATGAAAATGGAGCAAAACAATTTGAAAAGTTTAGTTTAATTTCATAAGTGTAAAGAATACTGTAAAACTTGATATTTTCAGAAGAAAATAAAATAGACAAGAAAAGTTTTGATAGAATGTGGTATCTACCAATAGTACACACCTTGTGTAAACTCTTCAGAAAACACAGCAGAACTAAGTATTAGTCAGAGGTAAGTAGCTTTTATTGTCGAGGGCCGAAATCAGTTTCTCTATTGTTGGACGAGGCTGAACAAGATGCATTTTGATCCCTTGGAACTCTAAATAGTGATTGTTATGCTCGGGAATCAGCACAGGTTAGCACGCTTGTTTACTGTCGCTGAACATCTTCAATATTTGTATATGTGTGGATCCCAAAAATATCTGTCTATTTATATTTGAACATAATATATATTTGTCCGGCGGCAAATAAACAAAAGTGCAGATAGTCAAGAACCACTTTGGTACAGTACAAGTAGAGGCCACCACATAGTCACGTTATTTACCTTGTCTTCGTGAATTTCATGTTCATCATTTAGTAATTTAAGTATCAATTTATTTTAAAGTTTGGGTTAGGGTTAGTATAGTTGTGTTTTACATAAATAACCCCAAACATAAATAAATATTTCAATTATTAAATGATAAACATGAAATTTCAAACGTAGATAAGGGAAATAATTAAACATGTGTTGGCGTCTATTTGTACTGTACCACCACATTTTTTTTTTTTTGCAGTGGTCAAAACGGCGTACATTTGTTTGGTCTGGACATATAACGAGATACGACTCATTTTCTCAAATTATTTTGCAAGGAACATTCGATAGTGGATGGAAGATAAGGGGAAAGAAAATCATGGATTGATATAATCAAGGAATGCTGAGGGCATGATTTTGTTTTTCTATATCCCTCATAATGACTGAGGATAAATCTGTTTTGAGGCTTTATACGCTGATATCTCCAGTGTACGACATTGACGGGTTATAAAGTAAGTCTTATTATTATTAATGCTCATAATATTTCTTCAAGTCTCCGCTGAGCCCCTGAGAGGACCCAGTGGAACTCCATGGGATTGTGGACCCCATTTACGAATTGTTGGTCTTCTTCATCTTCTTCTTCAGCGTTCGCTCTCAAATAACCACAACGAATATTTCGTGTGATTCCACCAGGGAGCGTGAAGTACGTTGTGCTGCAAGTTCCACAGTAAAACTGTGATTATTTGCACCCCGGTTGGCCACTTGTGTTCAGGACGTCCGAGGTCCAGCACATCCGTTTTCGTCATTCCTTTATTTCGGGTTTGGTCCCTATTCCGTGACAGCCTGTGTATCTATCGCGGGGCACGCTGGTGTGTAGTGCCTCTTCGCCAAGACGCTTATCAAGCGCGTCTATCTGGCACGAGGTGCTCCACCGTCTATAAGCCCATCTGGTGCAATTGGACGAAATCTGCCTGTGTCCATCGGGTACTGAACCTTTTCTCATCCGCGAGCCTGGTTACGTATGAGGAAGAACTCGCCAGAAGAGTTGGACCCTGGCTCATTCGCCCTCCTACCCGAGGCGTCGTTCACAGACATCGTGAACCCCTCGCACCAGTTTGAGTCTCACACCACGCGTTTGAGAGCAAGGCGTTCTCGAGCTGAGCGACCTTGTCCCAATAGCGCCTGAGCCCATCAGGTACTGAACCCTTTCTCTCTGCAAGTGCATTTCCGGTATAGGAAGGCTTGACAATAGAGGTGGGTCAGGGCTAAATCGTTGTCCTTTTTGTGCCTGAGCCCATCAGGTACTGAACCCTTTCTCTCTGCAAGTGCATTTCCGGTATAGGAAGGCTTGACAATAGAGGTGGGTCAGGGCTAAATCGTTGTCCTTTTTGTGCCTGAGCCCATCAGGTACTGAACTCTTTCTCTCTGCAAGTGTATTTCCGGTATAGGAAATCTTGACAGTAGAGTTGGACCAGGGCTGCCATCGTTGTCCCCTTCTTGCCTAAGCCCATCGGGTTCGGAACCCTTTCTCTTCGCGAGCATATTTCCGGTATAGGAAGGCTCGACATTAGAGTTGGTTTCGGTCTTCTTGGTTTTCCGAACGCCCACGATTGGGTCTGGGTCTCTGCTTATAAGGATCACAGGTAACTAGAAGTTCGTCTCGAGCTAACAGAGCTTATAGATTCCCCTTTCCTAGGAACTTTTCACTTTTCATTTGCAGTTCGCGCTGCCCTCTGGCGCTGTTCTGCCCTTTCATTGTTTCATTGTACTCATTATGACATATATTTGTTTATCTCCATGCAACTACCTTTACGTGCCTTTTACATTGGCCGCCCCTCCAATGTTCTGACTGGACTAACAAGCGTCACTGTATGTCGACAGTGTCGCTGTATGTGGTGATGCAAATGGTGTCGGAGATATTGTCTGTCTCTTTTGCAGTCAAATCTATTTCCATCTGCTTCCTCCACATTCTCGGACACGATCCCCAAATGATTTGGCCAGAATCAGCTCGAGCTGCTGTTTTCTGTTACCAGGGTGCATCGCGAGGAGGTACATTTGGGATCTTGGTTATCTGCTAACCATGGGTCCGCCTAGAGCATTGCGTTCCCTTTGCACCCCGAATTGTTGGTTAAATTATAATCAGGCTTTGAAACAATAATATAAATCCATTAACTGCCTATTTTACTGACAGCCCATGACACGTTTTTTCCCCATCATTTTCAATTGTTTTTCTGCGTTGTATCAAACTATTGTTTCTTAGCAAGATAAAAGTGGTGCATTGTGTCATATTTAACAGTTTGGTTGAGATATCTAAAGATGAAAGTAATGACTTGTGTCATATTTAACCGCTTTGTTGAGATATCTAAAGATGAAAATAATGCACTGTGTCATATGTAATAGCTTGGTTGAGATATCTATACCTCTTTCTTAGCAAGATGAAAGTGACGCATTGCGTCATATTTAACATCTTGGTTGAGATAGCTAAAGATGAAAGTGATGCATTGTGTCATATGTAATAGCTTGGTTGAGATATCTAAAGATGAAAGTAATGCACTGTGTCATATGTAATAGCTTTGTTGAGATATGTACACCTCTTTCTTAGCAAGATGAAAGTGACGCATTGCGTCATATTTAACATCTTGGTTGAGATAGCTAAAGATGAAAGTAATGACTTGTGTCATATGTAACAGCTTAGTTATGTTCCTTAGCAAGATGATAGTCACGTGCATTGTGTTATATGTAAGACTTGGTTGAGATACCTGCGCCATTTCGTCTGGCATATCCGACTTCAGAATGGCTTTTAAGATAAACTAACCCTGTACAGAATGCTAAGTCTAACTCCGTCCTAAACCTCCTCAATTACCTCTTACAACATGCATGACAGGTTACAGTATTATTACTCTGTACTGTCCATTAATTCAGAGCAATTGCATTAGTTCTATTGAAAAAAAATAATTAATAACACTGTTTTTTAAATAAGTAAATATACAGGTATAGTTTAAGATAATAGTGTAGTCTAAAACATAAGTTATCATCGTGGGTAATACGCCCCATATCATGAGCCACAGAGACTTATCGATGATCACGTAAATACATTTTAACTGAGGGTAGGGCACATACCTCTCTAGTGCAGCCAAATAACGGCAACTATCTGAGTAATAGATCTCTATATACTTTAAAAAACGTGTGTGTGATATGTGAAAAAGACAATGACCTTTTTTTTATTTTTAAAGTATCAAAGGAAGAAATATTATCTAAAATGGGGCCACGGGCAAAAAAAGGATGAGAACCACTGGTTTAAATACGCAGCGGTTATATAGATTCAATTGGAAAAAATGTCGCTCTACCAAGACCGTCGACTTTATCAGACCTATTGACTAACATAATCATGTGACATATTCTTTCCAGGACGTAGTCTTGTTTATGAACATTCTGAACACCTCGCGATATCGGGCGAGTTGACCTGCCTCACATCTTTCTCAAATGACTAGTTGACTTTCCTGTGATTTTCATTGGTCATTATAATTATAATTTATGTCGACAGCCAGTCAAAATCACGGGAAAAAAATCAAATGAATCATTTTCGAAGGCTTCTTTCCCATTAGCCAATATGTTTATTATAGTCTAAAGTCAGACCCTGCGCCAATAATAAACTCTTTGAAGATCGGGTCAGGGTTCTTAACTACAGGTCTAAAAATCGGTCATTACGACTGTCGAGAAGGAAATTGAAATTCTTCTCTTTTTGTGTGTAGGCAAACAGGATATAATAGGTTGTTTTAGGGCAGAGGAGTAAATATTTATGCCCTAATTCTAACAATACAACAAGAAATTAGAACGTTATAATTTATTAAGGAAATACTCATGAAGATTCGCATTTATATAAAATTAGAATGTCTGGATAGAGTGTTTGTACCGAGTGTCTGTGTGGAGCGTATGCAGTGTCTGTTTAGAATGTAGGTGTAGAATGTCTGCATGGAACGTTTGTATAACATGATTATGTGGAATGTCTGTATAGAATGTTTATGTAAAATGTCTGCATACATTGTCTGTGTAGAATGTCTGCATAGAATGTATGTGCGGAGTATCTATGTAGAATGTCTAAATAGAATGTCTGTAGAATGTCTGCGTAGAATGTGTGTGTCGAATGTATGTGTAGAATGTCTGCATAGAATGTTTATGTAGAATGTCTGTATAGAATGTATATGTAGAATGTCTGTTTATACTGTCTGTTTAGAACGTCTGTGTAGAATGTCTGCATAGAATGTCTGTGTGCTGTGTAGAACGTTTGCATATAATGTCTGTGTAGAATGTATCTTCGTAGAATGTTTGTGTAGAACGTCTTTGTAGAATGTCTGCATATAACTTTGTGTGCTTATTAACATTAGATGAAAATTAAAATAAATCTCTTATGGAAAAATACACAAATGGAAAATATGTATTTATTATATTATTGTGATAATAATAATAATAATAGTAATAATAATAATAATAATAATAATAATAATAATAATAATAATAATAATAATAGTTGGAGATGTGCCATATTTCGGTTACCATCACAAAATGTTCTCCAAACACTTGTGTCATAAGCCATTTGAATAAGTGTAGGAAATCTCGCCAGGAACATTCATAGATGTTCAAGATGGCGAAGGTGTTCATACCTTTGTCCAAGATGACGAAGGTGTTCATACCTCTGTCCAAGATGGCGATACACTTTGTCGATGTATGAAGATGACGAAGGGAACGTGTGTGTTCTCATATGGTTATAGATATTCGGATATTTCTCCTGAAAGTAACGACAAACTACAAGAGTATTCTGCCAAGAATTTCCTTATGGATGTGAAGAGACGTCGTTAGAGGGGCTTGACAAATCGCCAGAAGCCGCGGGAATTTCAGGAGATTCATAAGGAAGACTACGTTCTGGAAAGAATACTTCACGTGACACACAGACACACCTCTTCTTTTTCGGAGTTTGAGAAAGCTAACTGTGTTGTGATACGCGACCATTACAAAATAGACAGAAATGCTCTCACATTTTAGGGATAAGGAAAATACGATCTGTAGGTGAAATTCGGCCCATTATTCTATCCCACAAACCGATTAAAAATTACTTTATGCACTGCAGCACTGGCCCTTAAGATGGGAAAATATTAAATCATAGCTATCTAAGCCAAACTGTAAAATACGATGCTAAATATTGATAACAGGGAAAGTATCATGCCACATCGTTGATAGTATTTTTGAATTTTAACTGTGAGGGGAACGTCGTCTGTTATCTGGTTTCGAAGGGGGAGCAAAGAATAGAAATCATATGACCTTCCATGAACGTCATAAGTGGCGACTGGGAAGGTTGTTGAGAAGGGAGGAGTCGGCTGCCCGGTCCCATGAAGGAGTGAGTGGTCCAAAGCCGTGTTGAAGTCGGATGTGTCAAGCACAACGTCGCAGAATTGCACATGAAGCGGTAAACAATTGCACAACTTATTCTGCAAACTGGACTGCATTAGGGGACAAAACATGTGACTTCACATGCAACAGTTTGTTTGATGTTACAAAATGTGACTTCACATGCAGCAGTTTGTTTGATGTTACAAAATGTAACTTCACATGCAACAGTCTGTATAATGTTACAAAATGTTATTTCATATGCAACAGTTTGTTTGATGTTACAAAATGTGACTTCACATGCAACAGTTTGTTTGATGTTACAAAATGTGACTTCACATGCAGCAGTTTGTTTGATGTTACAAAATGTAACTTCACATGCAACAGTCTGTATAATGTTACAAAATGTTATTTCATATGCAACAGTTTGTTTGATGTTACAAAATGTGACATCACATGTAACTTTTTTTTATGTTACAAAATGTGACTTCACATGCAACAGGTTGTTTTATGTTTATGAAAATGTGACCTCACATGCAACAGTTTGTTTGATGTTACAAAATGTGACTTCACATGCAGCAGTTTGTTTGATGTTACAAAATGTGACTTCACATGCAGCAGGTTGTATGATATTGTTTTAAAAAAGGATTGTTGGCAGTTTGCGACAGATGCTATACTACAACGTCCTCTGGAACTTTGATAACTAATAAAAAGCGTATTTGGCTCACTCCAAAGGCATATCCCTAAATTTGTTATCCGACTTAAAAAGATTGCACACATTTGTCTTAATATACACAATAAACTGTGTATCTAGTATGTTGCATCATATTGATAGTTTTTGTGTACTCATGAAGTCAATTAAAGATCGAAATTCTCACTAGGGGTCCACCAGAACAACATCATATAACAGCAAATCTCTACCAATTTACATTCCTATATAGTGAGGATTTTCTTTTATGAATGTCTCACATCTATTCAGTAATGCATTTCTAATGATTTACACTCTGAAAATGAGATTTCCTGTCACAACATTGCACACTTGTGAAGGTTGGGATCTTCTAGGCATGAAATAAAGCTTTGAGGGATCACCAAAATTTCACTTTTACTCAGAAAATATTTTGAGGTCTGATCTGTGAAGGTTGAAATTAGCAATACTAAAGTGCATTCAATTCTCTAGGCTACCTCATGTTAATCTGCAGGAGTTTGAGAACGAACGAACAATATAATAAGTTATACACAATTTTACTGAATAGATTACATGTACTTCATTGTCGACAAACATTCAATCATCATCATCATGTGACATATTCTTTCCAGAACGCAGTCTTCTTTATGGACATTCTGAACACCTCGCGATCTTGGCCGAGTTGACATGTCTCCTCTAAGGATACGTTTAAATAGTCAGATATATCATTTCTCCGTCGTCGTCTTGAGCGGCCTCTTCCTCTGCTGTCGTTTACTCTGCCTTCTGCTATTAGTCTGCCCATGCTGTTATGTATCTTTAGATGACCAACGAATTTCAGCTTTCTTATTATTATGTTATTTAGGAGCCCTCTTCGTCGTTTAATGATCGTAGTACTTCTTTATTTGTCTTTTTTGCTGTCAATGGTACATGCAATATTTTTCTGTAGCATTTCAATTCGAAGGCGGCAACTTTCTTTGCCACTGTTTTATTTAGAGTCCAAGCCTCACATCCGCATATTGCCACAGGGAATACGCATGTTCTTGCCATACACAGTTTTACTTTGTTACTGAGTCCTTGCCAGAGGTTTTTCATTTGGACAAGTTTTTAAAAAAAAACACGCCATTGCCAACCTTTCTTTTAATTTCTACTGCACAGTTCAGTTTTACTGAACTATTTATGTTTGTACCCAAATAATCAAAATTTGATACGTCTTCCAATATATTCAAAACATTCAACATATCTATAAATAGTTAGTCGTCAGATGATCATAATTGAAGGCAGGAAACACCCATAGGAGTTTCAATCTCCCGATGAGTGCATTTGCAATTACACAATATAGGTGTTTCAATCTCCCGATGAGTGCATTTACAATTACACAATGACTATAGTTTCTATTATTTCTGGTTTGACAAATATTCAGTTCAGTTCATAATGACGCTAATTCTGGCCATGCTACATTTCAAGACCAACTCCTTTATTTCTGGACATGGAAAAATTAATCATCTCTCTCATTATTTTCGTTTCAAAGTAGAGTTTCTCGTAAAGAGTCCGAATTGGTCAATTGCCATGTCAGTCCATATACTGACTGAACTTGTCAGTCTCTCTGACCTTGCATTGCCTCAAAAGCCCAAATGACCAGGAACGAAATTGAATGCGACTCCGAACTTCGAACTCCCTGGGGTCTTAAGCCACTGTCGCCAATACAACCTGTTTTTATTTTTCTGATCATGCTCGTTGAGTCGCTGACAATGCAGACATGCGCTACACTTTGTGTGTTAATCTAGTTTAAGGCCCTGTCACTGCTATAAACTAGTCATGCTGTTTATGGTCACAATGAAAGGTCCACTTCCCTCTCTAATAGTTTTCCCTACACGCTGAGCTGTGATGGCCCAAGAATTACTCTTACGACCAACAACAGAATCATCAGTGTATATAACGAAAACTAGCATGGTTCGGACATGTATGCAGGCACGATTCCTTGTCAAAATCAATACTGCAGGGAACTGTCGAGGGTGGAAGAAGCAGAGAAGGACAAATAAAGACATGGACAGACAACATCAAGGGATGGACAGGGCTAGATATTTCCACACTCATCCGCATCTCTGAGGATAGAATTCGCTGGAGGACTCTGTGTGCTAAAGCTTCCAATGTGGTACCCCTACGACCCTGAATGGTTATGGGTTTTATTGATTGATTGATTGATAACTAAATCACTGCTGCTGGAATTCTCACTGACGATTGCGTGCACATCAGACTCAACAGCAATAAAGCAACACTTCCTACTTTCTCTATTGTGTGTTATTAGTACCCGGAAGGAAGTCTGGCTACCTGCGGGGACACTTCTCAATTCCATACTTGAATGTGCGTTTTTCTTCCGATACAAAATGATGGTTAACAACGAAAGTATCTGAGAAACACCCCCAACTTCATTTGATAAATGGATTTATTCCTTAATTGCATATGGAAAGTTGAGCTATTTCACTGTGTAGAAAGTCATACATTGAGGTCTTTGACGATATTTACTGAGTACGTGCATGTGAGCTAAAACCGTCTTGACAAATTTAGTTATTGCAAGAATTTATGAATGTAGTTCTCAGTGAACAATGGTGGTTACATTAAACATCTGTAAATGCCATGACCAAAAACAAAGCAAAAGTTAGTTCTGCGCATAACTTAACACTTTCTCGCTTCATTCAGACAATGTCTACATTATTATTATTTTGCCTGTTCCACTCTTGATTTGTAATGCTTCAATAAATCTAAAATTATCTTATGCATGACTGGTCACATTTTCTGAGTCCCGTTTCCGGGCCCGTCAAGACATTGTTGATTTTATACACGAAACAAACACAGAATACCTTAACGAAAAGAAAGCTGTAAAATTTGTGACGGAATCTCGATTGGTACATTTTCCTGTAATACGTGTCTAACCCCAAAGGTGTGCCCAATTCTTGTATATGCTGCAGCTTTATGGCGAGATCTGATCGCTCGTTGACGCTGTCACTTTCTATGTTGAGCACTTATATGTGGATACTTCTAAATAGTACGACATCGATGTTTAATGGCTGCACTCTTCTTAGCGAGACATAACAAGACAGATTAGTTCATTTGCGCGACAACTCGTTGCACTTTGAACTCATATGTCCAGTGTCTTCTTCTCCTTCAGCGTTCATTCTCAAACTCCCGCTGGATCTCTCTTGTTACAGAATCATGATCTTACTACATTTTCAGCACGATGTAGTTCAGAGAGGGAGCCGGGTTAGCATAGTGGTTAGCGCACTGGCTTCGCATATGAGTAGTCCTGGGTTCATTCCCCAGTTGAGGCGGAAATGTTTTTCAGATCGCAACGGCTCCAGGGTCGACCTAGCCTTAAATGGGTACCGGATTAATCCGGGAAGTAAAGACTGCGAGGGAGAGGAGATGGCTACGCCCTCATATCCAGAGCCTCTGAAATGTGAGATCGCTAATATCTCACACCCCTACGGCATTAATAAATGCTATGGGTTACTTTGCTTTTTTATTTCAGAGAATGGTTGTGTCGCCGATTTATTTGCGCCAACGGTCCGACACATCCGTCTTCGGTGGTACATCTTGTGTCCAGTACTCACGTTGTTGCCCCCGGTGCATTATAGAGCTTCTGATCTTTCTCATACTCATGCAGAGAGCAAAGAACTGTCCGGAGAACTAAATGAGTTTACCGTTTTCTACAGCTTCGCTGCGATGTCTGCTCTTTTCGGCCTCCCACACATCCTACTCCATCACACACCCTACTCCAGCATGGTAACTAATGATAATTTAAATCTATTATACCAGACTGTCTCAAAGTAGGCGTTATCGCCTCCTGCGTGGTGCGATAAGATACTATACGGGACTCTAAATAATCACGGGACAATGTATTGTTAGTAAACTCTGAATCAATCAAAATACACAAAACATTACAAGTCACCTGTTACTGTACTTGACTTCTAGCTGAAGCATGCGTGTTCTGTTATTATTCATTCCTCTGCTTTGTATAGACATCTATTTGATTGCATTTCGCTGAAAATAAAACATCACAAGTTTTGAGGATGCTTAAAAATCAATGTCTATTACAATTCATCATCATCATCAAGTGCCGTGCCGAATGGCGTCGGCGATCATATTTCTCCATGTACATCGATCTCTCATATATGTCATCATCTCTGTTGGTGTCGTCAATCGAAGCCATTTAGTCAAACTGTTCAATATCTTTTCTCTGGGTCTTCCTCTTGATCTTTTGACTTCTATCTGTCCTGTTGTCACTATATTCTCAATGCCTCATCTTCTCATTATGTGCCCAATAAGTGTTGACTGTCTTTTTCTTATATTATCAATAATGCATCTTTTCACATCCATCCTTCTAAGACATTCTTCATTAGTAATCTTTGTTGTCCAAGGAATGCGTAACATTCTTCGAATAAACCACATTTCCACTACCTCCAATGATTTTTGTCATATCTTATTTATTGTCCATGCTTCACTTCCATAGAGTAACACTGGTTCAATGTAGCATTTGAGGACACGTTTTCTAGTATCCGTCGATATGGACTTATTGCATAGTATATTTTTCATTTTATGGAATGCTGCTTTTGCTTGTCCTATTCTGCTTATAATTTCGGTCTTGCATTTACCATCTGAAGTTATTAATGTTCCTAAATATTTGAAACTATTCACCTGCTTTACGTTTTTCTCATTTAATACTATTATACTATTTCTTCTTCTTCTTCTGCGTTCATTCTCAAACTCCAACTGGATCTAGCTGGATCATGGTCCTGCTATATTTCCAGCAGGATGTAGTCCAGAAAATGGAAATGCGTTGTGTCGCCGTTTTATTTGCGCCAATGGCCCGACACATCCGTCTTCGGCGGGTATTATACTATTTGGTTGGGTACTATTTTCTGATAGTATCATTGTCTCCGTCTTTTTTATGTTTAAGTGTAATTGTATTACAATCAATTACAAGTTGTATATTTCGTCTTCATTTAACCCTCAATTTTATATTGGTTTCTGTGTGGTCCGTTTCCGTGGCGGGGCGCTACAAATCGTAACTTAGATAGCCAATGTGCCAAATTAAATCTCCTCCGCAGGAATGTGTGTATCTAAGCTGTTCAGAAAATCATTGCATGAAATAAGTTTGAGAACCACTGTTCTGGTGAGATAGTCATCTCTATGTCAAATATATTTCGTTATTTCTTAAGATATTAGCACTGCAGACAAATCCCTCTTATGTGTATTCCTGTGTGCAAATCTCGATTCATCCTAATTAAGTGATGCAATATAACTTTTTTTCCGTGCTTATAGCTTGGCTATCGACACAAAACAACAGGCTCATAGGTAAAGGAGGGAGGTGGTGAGAGGGTGGCATGTTCAACCCCCTATCCTCCCTTAGAACATCAGAACATAATTTAGTACTAGGAATTTAGCCAAAATGGGAAACCAACCCCCCCCCCCCTCCCCAATGGTAGTTTTTACAAAGAAATCATCATATTCTTCATGAAAAATAGAGAATAACAAAAGAGGAGGTGCTAATTTTATTTTTGTTGTTAACCCCCCCCCCCCCCCCACATTACTGATGTCGTATCTACGGTGCTTCAAAGTTACCAATGAACTGTCAGGTCAGCCCAGATGAATGACATCACGTATGAATATAGTGGGACTTGAGGGATGAAACATGGTCATTCAATTTCTATCAAAACAATGAAACACACGGGCAGGTAACCTCTGATAATGTGGAAGAAGTAACACACTAATGATCATGTATATTAATTATTAAATATCACTGACAATGGTATACATGACACAAAACGAACGTCTGTTTTAGTTTTTGAATAACGTGTCAATAATTAATATTTTGAAGAAAAAAAACTATAACAAAGAAATTGGTTCTGATAACTGCACGCGGGAAGCGGGAAAACTCAAATCTGCCCTCGCTCAGTTATCGAGTGCACAAACCCATCAGAAGTAAAAAAAATACTGTTTGGTTTTGCCTGTAGCTTGGTATCTCTGACACCAGCACACACCCGCTATGATGTCATGTGTTTTATTTACAGTTTGTCGGTCATGAATTTGTCTATAACAGCACGTGACACTCTACTGGATTAATATTTATCTTTATAGCTTAAAATAGTGTTCCACATATAACTAGGTAAGCCATCTTTCATATATTATTGTATTTTAACACAGACATGATTGTCTGCATTCATTAATCCAATTGTCGATTTCAAATCACCATGTTTTCAGGGCGTGTACTTAATGTGTTCATAATATATTTCTTTCTCTATTTGTTTCCCCTGCTTGGCAGTGTGTGCTAATTTAGACTAGACTACACACCTGCTATAAAACATCAGCTTTGAATTATGTTCGTAATTTGTAATGAATTTAAGAAGATCGTGTTACTTCAGAAATGGCTGAGCATTGCTGCATAAACAAACGCTGTTTATATTTTTTTCAACGACAGCAGCTGTGTAAGCTTTTGTATTGTCAAAACCACTGTATCAATATTGGTGTGATAGAACTTGGATGTGTTGGTTTAGTTACAAAATTGTATGATTATCTTCAGATTCATCTATAGATTATAGCTCAAACTCTCGAATCGTCGTGTACCACTCACAAGCATTATTGATCTTTTCCTTTGAGGAACATTTTATCGATCGCTGTTCCCGATGTTGACTGCAAGCTAACACGCAATAACACGCAAACACGCTAACACGCTAACACGCAAGCTAACATTTCTCTGTGAACATTTTCTTATTGTGTTATAGGTCTATTTTACAGTTTATGCTACAAAAGTTAATAATCCAAAGGTTGTTTAATAATGATATTAACATAATGGCTGCCGTTTAAATGATATCTTTTATAAATTTATGGCAAGAAAGAAACCCAATTTATTTAGATTTTTTAAGCTATGTTAAACCGTGTCTTTCCTAAATTATACTGTCCTCCCGGCTCACCGGGGATCAGCCTTCTAAAGTGACGCAGTAGACTTGGCTCACTTTGTGTATACTGTGTGTTGACATCCAACGACAGTCTTAGAGAAAGATAAATGCGGTACTTTAGAAGGATGATTCAAAATTTAGCTTACATGTCTTATATTTGTCAATGGACACTTAAACATTTACAATTGTAAAAAAATTGAGGCAGGAAGGGGTGAACAAGAAAATTTGCATCAGTAAATAAGGGGGGGTGGGGGATCCTTTAAAAAAAACCTCTTCCTTTCGAAAGACATTGTTAATTAGAAAGATATTTGTAACAGTTAGGGGTGGGTTAGTTCGACCGTCGGGAGTATAGGTAAACGTAAACATGAACTAGTCGCAGATTTGCGTAACATCTATTGATTGTCCTTGGCTATTTTTAGCATGCAACTCCAAGTATGTAAATAGCGACCAACTAAAAGTCCAACAATAATCGAAAACGTAACAAACGGAGTCCAAATTAATTTAGCTAAGAGGCCCGTATATCGTGAGCCACGTCTGAACCAACTGATTTGCCTGTTTTATTGTTCTAAATATAATTTCTATTTTCGTAAAGAAGAGCAGGATGTAACTTCAACATGTCCCACCCATAACTACAGGATTGAAGACATGAAAATAAAACATTGAGAATCAAGTGGACGAAAGAATAACTCATAGTAAAATGGAGAGTTTCGTGTATTTCTAATACACTAGACTTACCCCTCGCCCGTGTATTGTTGAGGTCCGATACAGTAGCATAGAATATTGACACTGTTATCAGCTACTCATCTCATAATAGAATATTGACACTGTTATCAGCTACTCATCTCGTAATAGAATATTGACACTGTTATCAGCTACTCATCTCGTAATAGAATATTGACACTGTTACCAGCTACTCATCTCGTAATAGAATATTGACACTGTTACCAGCTACTCATCTCGTAATAGAATATTGACACTGTTACCAGCTACTCATCTCGTAATAGAATATTGACACTGTTACCAGCTACTCATCTCGTAATAGAATATTGACACTATTACCAGCTACTCATCTCGTAATAGAATATTTACACTTACCAGCTACTCATCTCGTAATAGAATATTGACACTATTACCAGCTACTCATCTCGTAATAGAATATTGACACTGTTACCTGCTACTCATCTCGTAATAGAATATTGACACTGTTACCAGCTACTCATCTCGTAAAAGGCGACTAAGAAGATTTATAACACGGGGTTGGTTCCATAGAACGTCAAGGTGATCCCTTAAGTCGCCCTGAAGTCTGATTTCCCAGAGTGAATGTCGTATGTATTGCAACCAAGCTGTAAGCCATGACACAATGAATTTCCGTTCTCTATATTACATCTTGCTTATCTGCAAGAGATTAAGAACAAACCAGAAAAAAACAGGCTCTCGTTATTTTCAAATTCGCTATTTCAGTGTTACTAAAGCCCTTACACATATTCTTTCAGTCTTTATTAGTGGGTAGACAGTGTGTATCTATGAGTTTTTGGTATTTCAATTTCGTGTAGTATTACACATGTGTAGTAACATGTGTAGTAACATGTGTAGTAACATGTGTAGTAACATGTGTAGTAACATGTGTAGTAACTCATCATCATCATGCAGCTTATAATCTCTCAGGGTCGTACTAGTGTTTCATTAGAAACATCACCACAAGAATCCAACCATGTACCTCTGTTTTCAGTTTCTTGTTTGTGAAGAAATGTAATTCTGTAAATGTAAACTCTCCTTTGACCTCGCCTTATTCTTCCATCCTCAACAGTCTCCTGCATGCAGGGATGTAGATAGTGGTCAGTGATGGTCTTCAGCGGTCATTTCTTCATTTTCGTATCAGTTTTGGTGACTTTTCTTTGAGAAAATCATTAAAGGAAAGGCGGGTGGGTGTTCTGTCATAACAACATTGGAGCTACACAAGAACACCAAACTAATCAACTGAGAGCAGTTCTAGTTCAGATGAATAATAATTTCTAGAGAGCAGTGTTCCAGTGGATACCTTCACACTGTAACATGGAAGGAACTGAAGTTGCAGATAGGCTGGCCAAAGGAGATAGTTTATCTCTATCTGGTCAGTTACGAAGAAATGAAGATCATCATCAAAGGCAACTACAACAAACAGTGGAAAGAAGACTACCCTAAATATAATGCAGATGACGGGTATCAAGACGATACCAGGTTATCTTGATGCGCCTCTTTGAACTGGTCGCAACAAAATTATACATCACCTATACACCAAATTCAAAATAGGTATAACTGGCCTTTGCCATTGCAACCTTGCGGATGTGAAAGAACATATCTTACAAGATTGTCCTCAGCATGCAGGCCTGAGGATAAATACTTGGCCCGTCGTGATAAGCGTTGAAGAGAAACTGTATGGCAAAACAGAAACTCTGAAACAGACAGTGACTTATATCACAGAATCCGGAGTCCCAACCTGACTGTGTTATTATCTCTGGAACATACAACAGCCTATATCATACAATCTGGAGTTCCAGCCTGACTGAGTGATTAACGCCGAAGAAGACGGAGTATCCGCTGTTTTGGCTTGTTTCTCAGTACTAAATATCATATTCAGACCCCCTAATATGGGAGGGACGGTGTCTGCAGTGCAGTCTTGGAAAGGAAATAATGTCATATCATGTATCCAAATAGCAAAACGTTACACAAATTCACTATTACCAACAACTAGACATTAACAGTATAATGACAACATGTTAAAAGCTAAATAATGTTCACATGTGTCTCATAAAAGTTGTGAACATCAGATGGCAAGACAAAATTCTGGATTCCACTGTCTTTGATAGATCTGATGTTCCAAGCATAGACACTATTTGCTGACACAGTTTCGTTGGGCAAGATATCTGGTACGTATGCCAGATCATCGCCTGCCAGAGATACTTTTCTATAGTGAGTTGCAGAAGGACACATGTTCCCAAGGTGGTCAAAAGAAGCGCTACAAGGACTTGTTAAATATCTAATTGAAAGCCTTTGAAATAGACCAAGATATATGGGAAGAACTTGTACAAAATAGAGCTGCATGGCGCTCTACAGTAAAAAAAAAAAAGGCGTAGCATCTTGTGAACAGATGATAAATGCAACAGCTCAACAGCGGAGAATAGATAAACGTCACGTGTAGTGTAGACCAACAATCATCTACGATTAGTCAGCATACGATTTCAAACTGTCCACAGGCACTTGTGACCAAAATAGGGCTTATTAACCACCTATAAACTCATAATCAAGAACATAACTCTGAGTTTCAAAAGTGGATGCAATAAATGGTCATCATCACATGTAATAGACGAACACCACTGACAAGAAGATATTCTTG
The DNA here is from genome assembly GCA_034231615.1 of Meghimatium bilineatum. Classification (NCBI taxonomy): domain Eukaryota; kingdom Metazoa; phylum Mollusca; class Gastropoda; order Stylommatophora; family Philomycidae; genus Meghimatium; species Meghimatium bilineatum. The sequence continues at coordinate 29,773,404 of CM067299.1, read as the reverse complement.
TTGAATTGCAAGAACAGTTATTTCTGTTCTGCCTGGAGATGCTCTTGTTAACATGCAAGATCATTTGCTTGTTTCTGCCTGGTAATGTACTTGTTGAATTGCAAGAGCATGTATTTTTGTTTCTTACATGTTAGGTATGTTTATTATCCTCTTTACAACACTGGACATGTCCATAAGTGATCAGATCTCCTCTTCAGTAAATCTCTCAGGGTATAACGGCTGATAGTTCCAGTTTTATGTTGGTTCAGTGCCCTTTTTGAAATCTTCTTACGTTGTTCTTAACGAGCCACGCCTATCCTCTCTACCAAATCGCGCATTCTGAATATTGACTCATATTCATGTGTCCTAAATCCTCTGATCGTGCGAACTCACGAAGAGCATTATGTCAGCTCCTTCCATAGGCTGACCATGCAAATTTGTCGTCCATTCGTTTTCCTCCACACCTGCGTTTCCGGCAACAAAGGATACGCAGTTTTTCATAATGAGGCTTACATTTTAACTCTCTCAATGACCCACCCATCACCGACGTACATTACCAGTTTTGACATTCTGAATCATATTCAGTGAATTACTTATTATGCACGCATGGGAGTAGGCTCGATTGAACTGGCGATTCAAGCCAGTTCAGTACCTGCTTTACAGCAAAATCGTCCATCTTTAGATTGCTTGTTGTTGCCCCACTGGCTTCATGTACTGTTCGTCCTTGTTATCTGGCAAAAGGCCCATGCTCACCGCTGGTAGTGGATGACCCACCAGTCCGTGGAAATCACATATGTGTCACGGTATGATCACATAAGAGTGCCTTGATCTCAGCATCCATGCCTACATGGCTACGTTTCCTGCACTCTCTATTAGGTGTAATGATTGTCTTGATTGCCCCCTTAAAGACTATAGGAATAAGTATCCATTTTCTCGCCAAGAGTTATGTTTTCTGGGACACAAATCTGTTTAACGTTATCCTCGACGCAACCCATCCATGATTTGCCTCTTGAGCCTGCTTCCCTTCACACGAGGAAGCTCACTGTGTAGTGGTTTGTTTGTATCAGAACTCACTCTGAAGTATGCATTGTCATGACACATATAAAATCTGTGAGATATGCTCGGAAAATCAAACAGAAACTTCATAACCAAACAAAGTGTGACCTGGTGCAACTCAGGATGATCCGCACCGTTTCGTTTTTAAATTCTCTCCATTCTCTAAATCTATATTTGAATGGTGGTGATAGTGACACCTGCCTATTTAATGACAGGGAGAACATGAACATTATATCGATTTACGAGCTTTTATTGTTTAGCATAAACCGCTGCCATCACTCTCAGAGCTGAAAGACCTTTGCTGGCTTTGCGATAACATGATCACAGTGTTCCCGGAAGCGCAAACTATGATCAAATGGCACTGCCAGGTATCGTAGAGAAGAATTCCTGATTACATTACGCCCTCCTATCCCCACCGTCGGTATCGCAGATTTTACGATGTGATTATTAAGAGAGAACCATGTCACTGTAGCCTTCTTTTGGTTGATCAGTGCCCCGGAATCATCACACTAGGATACGATACGGTCTAGCCCATTCTTGATTGCCCCAACAGCTTCTGTTCTGATTCTTCCCTGTCTATATACGTGTATCAGGATATCGTCCGCAAAGGACAGTGTCCTACCTCTTCCGTCAAGCGTCTGCTATGTAATTGCAAAGGTATACACATTGAATAATACGGGTAATAGAGGAGATCCCTGTTGTAGACATATGCTTAGATGTAAAAAAAAAACCCACATGAGAGCAATTTTCCAATAGAGCACTGATGTCCATCTGACGATGAAAGAGTCAGCATGGAGGAACAAGAGCATGTTGAAAGTGTACTAGAATGGTTCTTACGTGTACATTAGTTTTATATTTTGCATTGCGACCCCCCCCCCGAAGACGGATATGTCTGGTCATTGCGCAAATAAAATGGCAAGGCATTTCCATTATCTGAACTACATCTGGCTGGAAATCCAGTACGACCATTAATTACCCTGTGGCATGAGAGATCCAGTAAAAGTTGTGAATGTATTCTGAAGAAGAAGATATATACCAAGGGTCTTTAGTGTGGCCTTTATCGAGTCCGTGCAGTGTTCCTTTTGGTCACATTGACGTTTAATTCAGCAATAACGGTACTCTTGTTACCTCTGTTATTTCTTAACCACTTAAGGTACGCAGCTTCTAAGTGCAGTATACACCGCTGAGAGTTCAAGTAATTTGGGTTTAAAATAAAGTTCTGGAGAAAGTGCGCACACACAAAATTCACAAAAGGGTGCAAGCTCTTTCCTTGGCATCAGAACAAACTAAACATGTTGTTTTTCATCATTTGTATTGTCAGGGCCATGTCGTGTTATGATGCAGAAAAGCGGCTGCTCCAGGGGGCACCAATCAGAATACATTGTTGGGTGCGGCATTTCAAAGAAATCCATTTGAGGGAGAAATTTCTAAGCTTTGCATCATAATGAGAAAATCTACCGCACGGTCCTGTGTATCGTGTTCCATTTTCAGTTGATTACTGTCAGTTGTGTTTTACAATTCTCCACTTAATCAAGGGTCGCCTGTGTTTTTGTCTCCACTTAGATGAGCATTTTCAGACAGTTTTCACAACAGGGCACATCATTACAATTTCCGATTTTACTGGGTGTTTGCTGCATATATGGGCAGTCTTATAGCGTAATGACTGAAATATACTCTCCAGGCTTCTTACTTCAGAAGTCTTAATGAAATGTCTTACTTATTTCTTGTATCTATTTCACAACATCAAGGTGATAAATAGAGGCTGAATCACTCACTGCAACTTTAACGTGTTCACATATATCTGGTAACTTTATTAGCTATTCTTATTCAAAGTGTCCAGAAGGTACAACATCAAATTACAACATCAAGGCATAGAGTATCCAATATTCTGCAATCATTATACACGTCATAACACCTACATATTATTCGCCTATAATACGACGATCCAAGATCTTGAACTACGTAATTCAACTTCGGTAATCGTCCCTCCAGCTACGTGTTTCAACTTCAGAAAGTTGACGTGGTATGTTGAATTATCTGTTTCCACTACAGCAAAATACTATTTCAACTTCAGCAAGTTGACTTGGTATCTTTAACTATCTGTTTCCACTACAGAAAAATACTATTTCAACTTCAGCAAGTTGACTTGGTATCTTTAACTATCTGTTTCCACTACAGCAATATACTATTTCAAGTTCAGCAAGTTGACTTGGTATCTTTAACTATCTGTTTCCACTACAGCAAAATACTATTTCAACTTCAGCAAGTTGACTTGGTATCTTTAACTATCTGTTTCCGCTACAGCAAAATACTATTTCAACTTCAGCAAGTTGACTTGGTATCTTTAACTATCTGTTCCACTTTCTTGTAGTAGAGATACTAGTCGTCTCTCTTCTCTTTTGTCCAGCGAACGGGAAAATAAATCCAACTCTTAAAAAAAAAACTCAGTGGATACCGACTCTCAAGTCTGAAACTATTCTCTAACTCTGAACCACTGGACTGGCTCGAGACTATCTTTCGGACACATCCGTCCAGCTCGAATCCCAAGTTCTAACTCCAAACCCAAACTAAAATCTCTCCCATATTTCCCTCAATTCTTACCCTTTCAACATTTTCGTCCAAAATTATATACATTCATTCAAACATCACCCATTTAACAAACTACGTATTTCCTCAACATTGCCATAAAAAATGTCTGTTAGTCTTATATTCTGGTGCCGATCAGTTCATTTGTCCGCACTGACGGTTTCATATTTCACTGGTCAACTTTCAGGTGACCGCGAGATACAAATCTGCGTGTCACCATTAAACATTCTGACCACTTCGGGAACTCAGTTAACTGATACGATCTGTACAATAGATGGCACTCCTATTTTGGTACCGTTGCTAGGGATGGTTATAAAACTAACATTCTAGTATTGCCAGTGGTATACGGCCACATTCCTTCGGACAATTTTCACAACAGGGCACAAAATTACAATTTCCCATCTTACTTCTCAATGGAAGCAAGTGAAAAACGTGAAGCAAAGGAAAGCACACGTCGATTATATTAAAGACAGGAAAGATAACGATGGATGGATATAGTAATGTTATTGTACAGTCATTAGACAGAACAGTCCAGTGGGCAGATCCCAAACAGCATCACTGGTCTTGTTGATGAGATTGATCATTCATCACTGTGTATCTACTTTGTCATCGTCATCCATCATCGTCAATAAGGAAAAACTGCAGGTAGTCGACAATTTTACTTACCTTGGAAGCACTCTCTCTCGCGATGTCAACATTGATGTGGAAATTAACAAGAGACTGGCAAAAGCTAGTGCTGTATTTGGCGGATTACGCAAAAATGTATGGGACAGAAGAGGTATAAGAACAACCACCAAACTACAAGTATATCATGCTGCTGTTATACCAACCTTACTATACGCCTGCGAAACGTGGACAGTGTATGCTAGACATGCAAGAAAGTTAAATCATTTCCATCTTACCTGCCTACGTAAATTACTAAACATCCATTGGTGGGACAAAGTACCAGACTACGAGGTCTTGGAAAAATCAGCCTCAATAAGCATCCACACAATACTTATGAAGGCGCAGGCACGGTGGGCAGGCCATCTTGTGCGTATGGAGAACTAGCGATTGCCAAAACAAATATATTATGGAGAACTCAAGGCAGGATTTCGAAAAGCTGGTGGACAGAAAAAGCGTTTCAAAGACACGCTCAAGTCATCATTGAAACATCTTAACATTGACGTAGGCGCTTGGGAGAGCCTCGCTCAGGATAGAACGGCTTGGCGTTACAGCATTAGAACGGGAGCACTAGCGGCAGAAGAATTCAGACATGAAACTGCAAGACAGAAGCGGACACGTAGAAAAGAAAAAACATCTCAACCTCACACAGATACCTTCTATTGTTGTCAATTCTGTAAAAGAACATTTTGTGCGCGCATTGGACTTGCTAGTCATTTAAAAACGCACTATTAACTTTATTATTTTATTATTTATTGTTATTATTATTATGGTTGAGTTTTTGGTCATCGTCGATCACGACGGACGAACATCATCATCATCATCTACTTTGTGTCGCACGACAAAATGAAATGCACAGAAAACGTCAGATCAGACAAAGTAAGTGATGCTTTTTGGTATCAGTGCACCGGATTGTTCCGAAGAATGGTTTCATAATAATGTTATTGCATATACTGATTATTATTTGCAGTGATGTGAGAAATCATTGAATGTATTTACTTTTTGCAAATACGTTTTATAAAGTAAACGATGTGTTCAAAATCGATCTTCATACAAACATAAATGCAGCGATCACTCATACGGATTGATGTCGTATTCACATTTATTTCATAATAAATCGATCTTCATACAAACATATTACAGTACTACATAGACCAGTGTTTCCAAAAGTGGGGCCCATGCCCCACAGGGGGGGGGGAGGCAATTTGATTGTTCAGGGGGATAATTGGAACACGTTGTAATTCGTCTTCAATTAGGAATAGTTCTTCTTCTTCGTTCATTCTCAAACTTTCGCTGGATCTCCCTTACAGCAGGACCATGGTCCTACTAGATTTCCAGCTGGATGTAGTCCAGAGAATGGAAATTCGTTGTGTCGCCGGTTTATTTGCGCCAGTGGCCCGACACATCCGTCTTCGGTGGAAGGAATAGTTCAATTTGTGAATATAAAAAATATGTGTATGTTATATAGTGGGTAATCATAATTTTAGAAAGACTTAGGTGGGGCATGATAAAATAAAATGGTTGGGAAACACTGACCTAGACGAATTCGTTCTTTCTTCTTCTTCGTTCGTTCTCAAACTCCTGCAGATTAGCAGGATGTAGTCCGGAGAACGGAATGCGTTGTGTCATGATTTACAGCATTGCTGCGATATCTGCGCCTTTCGGCCTGACACATCCTACTTCAGCATGGCTTTGGGTCACTTACCCTATGGGATGGGACAGCCAACTTCATCCCATAACCTCCGTAGTCGCCTTTTACGACATGCGTGAAACATAAACAGTGTTGCTATTCTTTGCTCCCTTTTCGGGCCCGGCAGCACACGTGAGATTTGTTCTTTTATAATAGGTAAAAAAAACATCTGATCTATCTAGTACATGTATTATAAAACATGGTCCTGTTTCACGAGATGAATTTTTAAACCAATTTTTGACCCCCTCCCTCCCCTTTGTCAACAAACTGTCAAAAGAAGAAGTCAGGGACCCCAATGCTGAGTTATGTCTGACATTATTACCCCCTTCCCAACCCCCTCGTAAAAAAGATTGTTATATTAAAAGTACGATAAAAACTGCATGATCTTTTTCCACATTAGTGAAAAATGTTTTCAAATTCAAATCAAATAATTTAATTTTGGTATATATGCCTACAATTAAGACATTTTGTTGACGTCATCTTTTGTGGGGAAACCCCCCCCCCCTTTTTTTTTTTTCTTTGCTTGTCAGGAATTGCCAAACTTTTTACCGCTGTGTAAAGACACAACGAACACAGTACTTCCTCTTGGTAAACACGCTTTCATCTATATCGACCGTGGTGTGTTATCCACCTATAACGGCTGGATTGTTAATCAACACTTGTACGATTTCAGAAATATTATTGTTCCATTGTTCAGTTGTGGGCACTACTAAAACCTAATTCAGATTCACATAATCTTATACTGGTCGACATCTTTGACCACCAATATATGAACACGATTTCTCTAAACATAAAATGAGTATTTTGAAGCCATGTGTCAACGTGAAGCGAATAACTTCATTTATACCAGTAGAAGCTCCAATTGTTGCATCTATCTCTAAGATTCAGTTGCATTACATATCAATTTTAACAAAGACGAATACAATTTAAAAAATCTCACGTTCGTGGAGAAATTTCACAAACGAATTTCAGGTTTCAGTAAGCAGTTGTAATCTAACAGTATAGGTAATCTAACCGCCTCTGGAATTTGAGCATCCGGACCGTTCAGAAAGCTATGGCAAATTAGTAAACTTATTTGTATTGCCCATAAAATCACTACAGCTAAAGAAAATGCAGGGTTGATGGCTACGCCCTGAATAGGATACGCTACCAATTTTGAAATTGAAATCTTCTGTCATTTATGTTTGTAAATACACACGTCATTGATCACAGACAAGAAAACTCTCTAGTCACGGTCGGTCGCGCACGCGTGCTGTATCATGACCGTCTGCAATAACGATCTTCTATGAGCTGAATTAATTAGGACCGTATTCGTTATGTTTTTTATTATTTTTGGTCATTATTTAAAAACTTGGAATCACGAGCAAAAAATATCCAAGGCGACTCCAAGTATATAAATAATAACCAACCAAAAGAACAAGGACCCCCGTCCGGTCACATGACAATTCTAGTGCATAAGCCGCAAACCGTGACCAATCGCAATAAGACCTATCAGCAGAACAAGTATTTACGTATTTCCATTTCCATTCTCTGGACTACATTGTGCTGGAAATCTAGAATGGATCATAGTCCTGCTACAAGAGAGATCCAGCAGGAGTTTGTGAATGAACGTTAAAGAAGAAGAGTATTGTAACTACTCCTACATAAATGGCAATATAGATCGGCAAAATTGTAAAGAAGTAATAAAAATATAAGGGTGTGAGAAGGATTACCTGATCTTCGAGCTTCCATATTTTGCTCATGTACACACGCGATGATATAACCAATATGTACCGGTTTCCATGGTTGAAAGTATCGTACTCATTAAAAAATGATGCTACCAACTAGCTGGTGCATGAAATGTAAAATAAAACAACACTGTTTATATATATATATATATATATATATATATATATATATATATATATATATATATATATATATATATATATATATATATATATATATATATATATATATATATATATATATATATATATATATATATATATATATATATATATATATATATATATATATATATATATATTCGAAACAACATACTTAACCAAGTGACAGAATTCACATACCTAGGGAGCAATATAACAACAGACGGCAAGAGCAGCAACAACAAAAATACACAATAAATGTAGTAAAGCATACCAAGCACTAGGACAAATGACACCAATCTTCAGAAACAAAAATGCAGATTTAAACACCAAAATAGCACTATTCAAAACGATTATTATGCCAACGCTGTACTACCAATGCCAAACACCGACAACCACAACAGAAGTCAAACGTAAACGTGTAACAGATGAAATGGCATACTTACGCAGAATCTTAGGAATATCGCTAAGAAACAAAGTGAGAAATGAGGACATTCGACAAATAACATGCACCACCCCAATCTTGGAATATATTAAGAGACAACAGATAAAATGGTTTGCACACATCAGCAGACTACCATCAAACAGCGTACCACAACAAGCTATGCTACACAGATACAGTAAAGGCAGACCTAGAGGCCGACCACGAAAACGATGGTCCACTGAAATAAAAGAAGCGATACATTCCACAATATACGCAGCACACAAGAGGCCGTCTCCAGAAAACTCTTCTACCCCTGACACTGAAAGGCAACAAAGGGTTTAGCGAATATGTAGAATGCGACTGTCAAGACCACGATGCAGGTAAAGAAACTGGATAGATGTATGTATGGCATGATCGGAACAATAGAGAGCAGCTGAAGAGAACTTGAAATAATTGCACTTGTTATGGCTGTTTGATAATGGTTGCCTAATGTTGTAAGACCCCCTTGGGTGATAACTGCTGAAAATTAACCAATACAGGCTTAAGGACATATTCATATAAAGAAAATGAGAATTCTTCAAACTCTGCTCCTTTCATGCACCAAAATATGTTTATATTATTATTGTTACAATCATTTCACTCAGTAGAATAACATGTATGTGGTACTTTGTCATTTCTTTGTCATATTGTCATTTCTTTGTCATATCACTATATACATTTAGTATGGTAAACTATAAACATGTATATATACTCCGATCCCTGTTTTGTATATAATATAGTATCTGTTGTTTTGTTATTAACAGACGTTCACATACAGCTCTCTACTCCGATAATGAAGGTGGCTTTGGAGAATGTGATAGATAGGGTCTGGGTGACACAGGCGCAGGTTTACCTAACTTTTGGCTAAATTCCGAGTACTCAAAAGTCATGTTCTGATTCCCTAGGGAGAGGGGGGGGGGGAGTCTGAATATCCAGCCCTCTTCTATGTACGGGCTTACTTATAATGTAATTGTATGCCGTATGAAGCGACTAAAAATGTTTGAGAATGGTTATCTGGTCCTGTAGAATGTTTCAAAATGGTTGTAAGTAACATGGGGAATTGTAATGTTGTGTCCTGTTGTGAAAGCTGTCCAAAGTAAGATGAGAAATTGTAATGTTGTGTCCTATTGTGAAAGCTGTCCAACGTAAGTTGTGAAATTGCAATTTTGTGCCCTGTTGTGAAAACTGTCCGAAAATGATCACCTAGAAGCAAACGAAAACGCAGGAGACCCTTGATTAATTGGAGAATTGTAAAACACAACTGACAGTAATCAACTGAAAATGGAACACGATACACAGGACCGTACGGTAGATTTTCTCAGTATGAGGCAAGTCTTAGAAATTTCTCCTTCCTTAAATGGATTTCTTTGAAATGCCTCCACCAACAATGTATTTTGATTGTTACCGCATGGTGCTTTCTCCAGAACTTTATTTTAAACCCAGATTACTTTCTCTCAGCGGTATATACTGCACTGAAGCTGCCTACCTTAATTAGTTATTCTTCTAGGGCTAAAGACGGCACATAGGGCGGATGTCATAGATTTCTATGTATCTCGTTTCATTGCAATTTGCTTTAGATCTTCATTGTTTCTGATACCGATGGTGAAACGTTCCCTTGTAATAGTTCTACATAAAGTTTCTTTTTGTCTTCCTCGTTTTCTCTTTCCTTGTGGTGACCACATCAAAGCTTGACAGGGGAGTCTTTCAGTATCCATTCGTAGTGCGCGTTCTAATATAGGTGGATACATATTCTTGTTTTGATTCTTGTCTGACAACTGTGTTTGATTTGAAGTCTGACCAACGTATGTTCAGTAGCCCTCTAAGACATTTATTTTACACAGGTATCTAGTCTTTGCTCTAATTTTGATGTTGCTTTCCAACTTTTACATCCATATGTTAATGTTGGAAATATGCAGGAGTTGAAGATTTTGCCTACCTTAAGTGGTTAAGAAATAACAGAAATAGGAAGAATACTTTCTTTGCTGCATTAAGCCTCAATGTGACCAAAAGGAACACTGCAAGGACTCGCTAAAGGCCACACTAAAACCCTTGGCATATATCTTGTTCTTCAGAATACATTCACAACTTTTACTGAATCTCTCTTGCCACAGGGTAATGGTCGTACTGGATTTCCAGCGGGATGTAGTTCAGATAATGGAAATGTGTTGTGTTGCAGTTTTATTTGTGAAATGACCCGACACATCTGTCTTCGGTGGATGGTATAAATCATGGTATAAGGGAAGATGAGGTGAGAAACATAACGAAACAACGATCTGCAATAAAGTAGATACAACGTATTGTGGCACAAAAAGACGTGCATAAAATCAACAGGGGACACTCTAGAAAGACACGGGAAGATCAAATCCCATGTGAAGTGATAGTCACATACTAAACCTGTCCAAGAGTCTTTGGAGCTAGCAATGGAATGATCAACAATCTATGAACGCATAGACAAAAAAGGACATTAATAACTTCAAAAAGTAGATGAAATAGATGGTCATCATCACGTGTGATGGATAAACAATAACAAACTTCACGTGCTAAACATACTGCAAAAAAAAAACTGTCAAAAACTGCATGTTCCCCGTTAAGGAGTTTCAGGGAGGATTTTTATAGATGTGTGTTAAAGGCCGCATACTCCTGCTGTCGACTCGTCATGTACAGGGTGAGTTTTTTTTTTTATTTACCCTCCGACAGAAAAATAAAACTAACTCCTTACAGGGAATCGAACTCTGGAGCTCACTAGTGTGTGAGACCATGCTCTACAGAACAAACATAAATTGCCTGGTTGCTTCTCACAAGTCGTGACCCATTCTTACCCTTTCGGTACAGTAACAGCTGTTATCACACATCCATATTTATTGGCATAGAAACATAACATATTTCTTTTCAAGTATGGGCAATACCATTTATAATGCATACCATGAAAACTGATAAAACCGATAGTTGCCTGCGCAACATCTGTGCGAAATGCTATAATTCATATACTATTCGGTACAGTAATAGTGTGTTCGTTTATAGGCTGACTAAACACATCAAAAGTTAGATGAAATATTCGTCTTTCTTGACATAGAAAGTCGGATATGAAGACTGATAAGGCTTTAAGAGATTAAATGCAGGTATGGATTGGGTTTAAAAAAACCTGTTACAGGGTTGTATTTGGAATCTACTGCTAGACATTTAAATATTTATCCCCGTTTACACTATGTACATAAGCGGCAGGTTTGAATTAGAGGCCGGGTATATGGGTGTTGATCTTGCAGATTTGCCTCACAAATTGAACAAGGTTAGGGAGGAGTGAACGTGAGATCGTTTCCTGCATAGTTTTTTAAAAATATGAACGATGCAAGAGTCATATTGCGTCAGGGTGGTGTGTTCTGAGAGGTGTTAATCAAGTAAACCAACTGCATTTGTAGAGTATCATGTCACATATTCGTCAGTTTTAAGAAAGGGTCTATGGTTCTTCACAACCAAAAGTGTGGGTCTTTACAAAGTACACATTCAAGATACTTCAACAACACACACTCGACTCGTGTCGCGACTTAAACTATAAGAATGGTTGATTCATAGGTCCACATTGAGATTCATTCGAGTAATAATGAATTCAAATATCAAACTTTACAGGTGTTGAAAATCTATACAACAAACTTCCCAGTTCACACAGAACATGGATACCCCAATTTCCGAGCTAAAGAAACGTAAAATAAGATTATGTAACCCTAAGTTAACGATGGCACTTTCAGGAAACTGCATAAACTAAGAATTAGAACTTTGAATACGTTCACAATAAAATGGATAATCTAATTACTGTAGAACTTGTGCAATGGAGATACTTACTATACAATACACTCTTTGAAAGATAATGTGAAGGATGGCAGCGGTTTTTTTTTTACATTTATCATTTTTTTAAATATTGGATTTTATTGTAGACAAGGCACACCGGAGATCACTTTCAAATTCAATTTGTGACATCTATATCTTGTTTTTTAAATAGTAAATTCTGAAAACCCCGACTCACATAAATATGTTGAAGAGAAGAGTACAATACATAGCAACTTTGACTACTTGAGGTAAGCTCGCCGGCAGTAGAATGACTTCTGTACTTGACTTCATTCGTTACGTTTTTGATTATTGTCATGCTTTTCGTTAAGAATTATTTATGTACTTGGAGTCTCATGTCAAAAATAGCCAAGGCCAACCAACGAAATTCACAGAAATAATCAAAATCAGCCTTTCATGTCATGTTTACATTTCTGTACACAGGTCTTTATACTGGAGACCTATCATCCTTTAGGGTACAATGGATGAAAATGTATCTAAATCTCGCCAAGGTCTATCCTTTAAAATTAAACTTGACAGTTTGAATTACACTTCAGTATTATGATTTCTTCTAGTAAAATGTATGGCATTAAATTAATGATTATAACAAATGTTTTTCTCTTCAACACGCAAGACCAAACTTTAGATGAAATATTAGGAAAGCTCAGAATAAATGTGCCAACGTTACTGAAAGTTCATTCTCATCACAAATTGTTTCACCCAAAAATTCAGTAAGCTGAAAAAAATGATGAAATGTTCTTGGATTCATATTGTCGTTTCCACAACTGCATTTTCTCTAGAACAGTGTTACCAATATTTATAAATAAATATATACTAGCAACGTGACACGGCGACAGACGTCTGGCTGCTAGTTTGTTTATAAATATATACTAGCAACGTGACACGGCGACAGACGTCTGGCTGCTAGTTTGTTTATAAATATATACTAGCAACGTGACACGGCGACAGACGTCTGGCTGCTAGTTTGTTTATAAATATATACTAGCAACGAGACACGGCGAAAGACGTCTGGCTGCTAGTTTGTTTATACATATATATACTAGCAACGAGACACGGCGACAGACGTCTGGCTGCTATTGTCTTTTATTTATAAATATTGGTAACGCGTGTTCCTATTTCCGTTAATTTTTATATTTGTCTTGTGTTACCCCATCCGTCGCATTTCCAGTATCTATCTTTTGCCCCCAACAATCGAGTTTTATCTCTCTAGAAAAGCTCTGAAAACATTACAAGGTTCAATAATGTTTTAGTTTCTACCACGGAACTTCAGATCCACGTTAATATAAATACTATAAAAAGAAATAGATACGCCAAAGAAAAAAAAAACAAAGGTAATATATTAGTGAAAATCACCATCATCAGGTATCATATCCCGTACAGGATGTAGCAGTTATCACAGCCTTTCGAAACTGCTGTACATCTTGAGCTAGTCTTCCTGCTTCTGTTAATGTCGTGTTTAGGTGGTCTTTGATGTCTTGCGTCCATCTTCTTCTTGGTCTGCCTCTTGTTCGTCATTCTGGCATCACCTCCTCCGTTATGCTCTTCTCTAGCCTGTAAAAAAGAAATCACCGTGTATTCTGCTTGAAGATAACAAAAAACTTGGAATAATGTCGTATTCAAAGAGGCGTAGGCAAAAAATAAGAAATATTTTGCTCTTTTCGTTAGTCCGACATTTTCATAAGGACATCGTGAGATTAGCTGTGATTATAAAAATAAGTTGTATTTTTTGGAACATATCACGCGAGATATGCGACCCGCCGACCTAATTGAGAACAATTTCATTTGCGTTTTCTTAACTCTATTTTTTGAACATGCTTATATTTTTAGCCAAAAATAAATCATGTCTAATGCACTAATTTCTCAAATCGTTCCACCCCCCCCCCCACCCCCCACCGGCTTGAGATCACTTCACACCCCCTAGGGGATGGCACACCCTAACTCGGTTTTGGAAACATTGCTTTAACCGGATTATACCCAATGAGTTTACAGGACTTACTATAATGTCTAAGGACTCGCTTTTTAAGTAGGTTATCCACATGCCAAACTGGAGAAGACTTGCTCGCTGATCTGTTATATAACTCACTACACTGTAATATATTCGCATAATAACAATCACAGTATCCATAAAAGTAAATCACAATGCTGAAAATCAATAAAATGCAACCACTCCCAGGCAAATGATAAATTGTTTCTCCATGACTAAGTTGCTGTACAACACAACAAAATGTCGATATAAAATATTTGTGAGCACAATATGGTCTCCTGACCAAAGCCAGCTCACTAAACCATTTTTTACTAGACCGGTAGGTTTATTTAAAATGACTATGTGCCGATTTCTGAGACCACACAATACATAACCGCAAACTATCTGGACCACTGGAGCTTCTAAGGAAAATAATTTGTTGACCCCATATGACACGAGATATGCAACCCTCTTACTTAATGATTGTCCACCTCTGTTCTAAATAAATAATAGTGGTATTACTTTGTGATACGGTTCGCAGAACTCTATCGGGAAATGGCGAGAGAGTAAGGGTTACAATTCTCTGTCCTCTTCGAAAGAATACTGCTTTCCAACCTAAGTGCGTTTCATTTTTATCATTTTGATTGGAATCACAAAGTTTGTTCAACTAAATAATGTTTATATATTTCATCCCTGTTCTTGGCAATTTGTATCCTTCCCTAACATTTATAACAGTTAGATTATTACAGTTATTACAGTATATTCGTACCAACACTGTGTTACCAGTGCCAAACCTGGTCTCTTTCATCTTCACATTACAGAAAGATAGTGACATGTGAGATGAAATGCTTGAGGAAAGCCGCTGGGGTCACCAGGCTTGATAGATTACGAAATGAAGATATCACAGAAAGTATAAGTATAATACCTTGTACAGATTACAGAAAGACATCAGATCAAGTGGTTTGGCCACATTATCAGAATACATCACGACAAGTTGCCCGTACAAGCATATAACCAAGTGAGATCAGGGTACAAAGCAGAGGGAGACCACGGAAAAGATGGATAGAAAACGTCAGGGACATCCTGAATAAACACGGTCACAGCACAGCCGAGGCCACACATCGGGCTTTAGAACGCAAGCTCGAGCTCCAATCACCCCTACGCTTAAAGTCAAGAGTGGATAACAAACCACCTGGGGAAAGATAATACACAATTTAAAAAACAGACGAACAGCACGAGTTGATAGTAGTGTCTATTTGTTTGTTTGTTTGTGTGTGCACCACAGTGTTGCCGAAGACTAAAATTTGCGCAAAGAAATGTAACTGTCACCTGTCATGCATATCGTAATAAACAACTTAGAAGTTTGGGCGTGAGGTTGGTGCACTTTCCAGTGGTTTCTATGGTTTAGTCTGCTGAAGGCCCATGAGAAACATCGTGCGAGAGAATCAACATTTGTATCTGCTACATGTGTTGAGGCTACATGACCGTCTAAGGCAAGCCCCCCCCCCCCTAAGAAGACGACTGCCGATCAGGTAGCATTTTATGATGATGATGATGATGATGTTCCTCCTTCGCAAACGAAGATGAGCATGGCATGAAAAATATTAAATACGATGGAAAAAAATTTAAAAACAAATAAATAAATAATAATTAAAATTGGTAATTAACTAATTTGGTTTGTGAGTTCGTAGATGCCCGATGAGTCCGATTCGTGCACGGAAAGTTCTATTGCAATGCATGCAGTAGTGCTGAAGGTTCGGGGAAGGAGAATTTTCGGATTTGTCCTTCCGCTTCTTGCGCTTGTGTATTGCCCGCAGTTTCTTTCTTTTTCAAATTTCGTGATGCCATCAGTGATCTGGGTGTGCCAGGCTGAGTGATCAAGTGATGTAGTCTCCCAGGAGCTAGGATCGATGCTGCAGTGCTTGAGAGAGCTTTTTAGGTGATCCTTGAAGCGCTTTTTCTGCCCTCCACTTGAACTTTTACCTTCGCACAGCTCCCCATATAATAATCTCTTTGGAAGGCGCTTGTCTGGCATACGGACGATGTGGCCAGACCAAAGGAGTTGGGACCTAGTCAGCATTGCATGGATGCTTTACATACAGGACTTCTGAAGAATTTCCGCATCTGGTACACGATCCTGCCAACGTACTCCCATGAGGTTTCGTAGGCACCGAAGATGAAAAGAGTTAAGCTGTCGAGCGTAACATTAGGTCGAGAAGTCAGCTTAGACATACAACTATGAATCGCCATTTTCAACTTGTGCCGTTAAACATCGTGGGAGGAGGAGGGTTGTAGTTGTCTCTGTCGTTGACTCTTACATAACTTACATAAACTCTTTAGAATTTTATTTGGGGGAAACCCTTAAAGAGAAACGGGTGAATTCTTGGAGAATTTCGATTTTTGCTTCATTCATTGTACTATATGTTCTGTTCGAATCTCTTACGGGGAAATGGGGAGGGAAATGTTTAACTCCCAACTCTCCTTATCTATGAGTTTGACTCGTGTCTTTTGTCAATCATACAGTCCTGCTGGGACATCGGCATGCAGCGTTCTAAAGTGACGAATTTGACTTTTTTTCGTGATTTTAATTAGTCAGTGTTAGTATATATTGTAACGGGAAGAAACGTCAAGTGCATAAAATTATAAGGATCATTCCCAATTTAACCCACAAGTCTTAATTTTGTCATGGTCACGTCACAACTGACTACAACCAAGCGTCCTGTAACAAGTACACTCGTCAATTGTCGGAGTCCAAATCCAAGGAATCCCAGCCACCCTGAAGAAGATACAATGATTCATGTTCTGAGATTACCGATAAACATCATCATGGCTATGGTATAAGTGTACTGAAAATTACATTATTCCCTGGTCAACGGCTAGCTAGATGACGCTTATAGACAAAAACATATAGTATCTCAATTTTCTTTACCACAGTCCAGTTATAGTATGTACATGTGATACATTCTCATCTTGACTCATGATGTACTCTTTTGACACCCTGCACGGAGACAATATTGACGTGTGACTCAGAGTAGTAGTATATAATAGACCATTAATATTTGACTCATTATCTGCTCTAATTGACTTCACTGATATAGTTGCAAATTATTTCACCTTAAACTTTGAACTATATTTTGACATTAGTCGAGTATTAAACTAGCATTTTAAACCATATTTCTTTTGTCATTATGCTTATTTTATCACTGCTATAACTATGTAATTACTGCGATTTCTTATTAGAGGTAGTCTCAAATAGATAAATTTTGAGGGATATTCAATCTATTGATGATGTCAAGATGTGATGTGTCAAAATTAGATCAGTTTTTTTTCCTTATAAAGAAATGGTTTTCAGAATTAAATAAAACAGAACAATCGTCTTGTGAAGATGATATAACTTTGCATGGAAAAAAACACAAACAATATATGTTAGTTATGAAATTGGAATTAGTAATCTACTGTCAAGTGTCAAGACAGAACAATATAAAGTGAAAAAAGTACACTAATTTTTTGTTTTAATTCATATTATGTATTTTAAAAAAAAATTTTATTGGGTTTTTTTTATCAACTCCATCCTCCTTATCAACAACTGTCACACTTTTCCAAAACTCACTCCTTCCCCCCTCAATTTATTTATTTTGAATAGCCCATTTAGTATATTCTTGTTTAAATAAGCTTGACATTTTTAAAAAGCTATTATTGATTTTTCTGTAGCTCACGTTCATTGTAGCCTATCCAAATAGTTATTTGTTACGTTCTATTGATTTGTAAACCCGGAATAAAACATTTACTATTGCAGATGTTACATCCAAGTTTCCATTTGACTCAGCCGCTGTCACGTGATACGTTAGTGGGTTTTTTTAATCCCTCACTGCTTCACAAATTGCCTTCTGCTCCCTGGATTATCTAACAGAACCAACCCATTTTAAGGATCATCTGTGGCTAAACAATCGATAGAAGTAACTGCCGCTGTAAAGAAAGATTGGACGTTGTTCTCGTGACCTCTACTGCGATATGAATCTACAGTTTTTTATTGTATAATATGCATTGGCCATGAAGCGGGTATCATCGTCTCTACTGTGACAATAATCATATATCACCTACATCATCTATTGTTTCAGGTCCCACGTGTATTCCACTGCGAGTGTGCCTAGATTCACCTGTATTCCACTGCGAGTGTGCCTAGATTCACCTGTATTCCACTGCGAGTGTGCCTAGATTCACCTGTATTCCACTGCGAGTGTGCCTAGCCGCATCTGTATTCCGCTGGGAGTGTGCCTAGATTCACCTGTATTCCACTGCGAGTGCGCCTAGCCTCATCTGTATTCCGCTGGGAGTGTGCCTAGATTCACCTGTATTCCACTGCGAGTGTGCCTAGCCTCATCTGTAATCCACTGCGAGTGCGCCTAGCTTCACATGTGTTCCACTGCGAGTGCGCCTAGCTTCACCTGTATTCCACTGCGAGTGCGCCTAGCTTCACCTGTATTCTACTGCGAGTGTGCCTAGCTTCACCGGTATTCCACTGCACAGTGAGACCTCTGTATAATCAACTGAGAGAAAGATCACTTATATCATTCACTGCCAGGAGAGTTTTCTGTATCAGCCACTTAGAGGAAACATCGTATATGCTATCCCCTGCTACAAGAATCATCTATATACTTTGCTTGAAATACACATTTGTGATGTGAACCCTCCATTCGGATGTGATTCGTCATTGTGGTGACAACATCCGAACAAAGTGGTTTAAAACAGGATAAAGGGAACACATAGAACAATGGCCAAGGCTTCCCAGTTTGATGCCGATGCCTTCGTAGGCCAGAAGCCAGATATGACACCATCATTGGCAAATCGTAAGTTATATTGTGTGTTTTTTTTTCCAAATAGTTATCTTAATTTTCAGCTTCCTAATGTTTTATTTTTGTATTACAGTGAAATACCTATATAGCGCATTATTTTATAACAAATTTTCCTATATTACAACACTTCAAAATCCATAATTTGTGTCTACATTATTTGTACTATATAGAGCGAACATCTGTTATTACATACATATTTTGTCGGTCTGGACCAATTTGTTATAACGGGATTTAGCTGTATAATTTTCTAATTCTTAAACAAAAATATATTTCTCTCACATAAAAATAAATTCTAAGATCCTTTTTTTTACATTTAACTATGTATTTCTGATTAAATATTTCAGTATAGATCAAGTGATTTTTCCGCTTTGAAGAGTGTCCTCATTATACATCCAACTTTGTCATTCACTAACTTGATGATACACTCCGACAAGCTAGAGGTTATCTATCGTGTGATGTTACACAACCATTTCTGTCATTGTATTCTGTCACTAATATCTAGCTTTACCTGTCAGTGTTGTTTCTAATAAGGTATCCAGTGTTTTCTATGTATCCGAAATATCTGATTTATCTTACTTTATATTCGTTCATTATACATCCCTTTCATTCAAATTATATCGAAGATGTATAAATCTGCCTCATTTTCTGCTTCTGAAAAAACGCCCATTGTTGTTTGGATCTACATGGCGATCCACATTGGGGGGGGGGGGTCTTCATTCGACCAATCCATCTTGTATCTGTTTCTACTAAGATATAAACATATATATATGTGTGTGTGTGCGTGCGTGCGTGCGTGTTACATTTTGATTTGAATATAAATGCGTGATAGCTTCTCGTGAAGTAGATGTTCGCGAAATTTCCGCCTATGCTACTGTATAAATGTTCTGAAGCATGCATATCAGCTTTCCACTATATCCGAAAAACTAATCGTGAGGTTTAGTGGTTTGAAGTCATTTCTATTTTCTTTCTCTCTCTCTCTCTCTCTCTCTCTCTCGATAAGAAACCAGCATCACGGCACATGGGAGTATCCAAGCCTAATGAAAATGGATACCAGATCGTGTGGGAAGTAAAGGCGGTAAGGTTGATGCTGACCACATAATCCATATGCTTACAGTTGATCATAAAAAGAAAAACCTTGTACAACATTCCCCAATACGCCTAAATCGCTTGGAATATGAAAAACATTTACTTTCTATCCCCGCAGTCCGTTCTAGTGCTATCAGGTGCCGATAAGGGAGGAAATAATTTCATCCATTCATTCATTTTCCTTTTGCGCTGAAGTTGGCGCATAGGGCAGAGGTCAGATCTCTCCAATTCTGTCCGTTCAAAGCTATTTTGTGCAGTTCTTGAATAGTATGAATATTGGTTGTTTTACTTTCTCTAAGTATTGTTCTTCTGAGTGTTTCTTTTTGTCTACCCCTTGCTCTTTTCCCTGTAGGTATCCATTGAAGAGATTGGTGGTGTATTCTGTTGGTGTCTGCGCGTAGGACATGCCCGATGTAGGACCAACGGCGTTTTCTGATAACATCTGTGATGAAATTTTGATGTCTCTTCTCTGATTTTATCATTCGATTTGAATTCACTCCAATGGATGTTAGTTATCCTACGAAGACATTTGTTCTCGAAACTCAGTAATGTCTTTTCTGAAGATAAAGAGCTTTTCCAGCTCTCACATCCATATGATTGCAGCGGAATAACGCAGGAATTAAATAAGCGCATTTTCGTGCGTGTGCTGATTGACTTTGACTTCCAGATATTAGACAGTCTGTTAAATGCACTTGATGCTAGGATAATGCGAGTTGTAATTTCTGTCATGACATCACCGTCGAGTGTTAATTTGCTTCCTAGATAGGAGAATTGTGTACTTTTTCAAGTTGTTGTCCATTTAAAGTAATTTCGTTAGGTGAATGGGTGAAGTCCATAATTTGAGGAAATAATTGCAATACTAAAACCTGTCATGTATATGATAGATGAAACAAAGGATGTTGGGTTGGTTACCTTCTCTCGTGATCTCTATGCTAAAACTGCTGCTGACTCGTAATGTGACTTCTAGGAGGGAAGTAGCTCATTTGTCTGCTGCAAATCTCAATATTTTCATGGCAGAGATCTCTCACGAATGTCCAGCCCGTGTGAGTGCACAGCCACAATGAGTTATTTGTTTGTTTGAAACTGTAAACTTCGTAAACTCCGATGGTACGTGCACTTGATGAGGCATTCTTCAATGACCAAAGATGTTTTTGAAGGTACGGTGGAGGGTATACGAAGACGAGGGGAGGCAGAAGAAGACATGGCTGAATAATATTAAAGAATGGACAGTGTGTGAAGTTTCCAAAAGCATCAGGATGGTAGAGGATAGAGAAGCGTGGATATCTTTCCTCACTAAAGGTCTCATTGTGACAGTATCGACCCTTCAGTTCTGATATCAGATCTTTCATCACCCAACCTACCCTGTAATTGTAATGACACTATTTCTATCTCTCTTAATATATATATATATATATATATATATTATCAAAGTTATTAATTAGGTTTATTATTACTGTCAGCTGAAAACTGAACAGACAAAAAGAAGTAAATCTACAAACTGTATATATATATATATATATATATATATATATATATATATATATATATATATATATATATATATATATATATATATATATATATATATATATATATATATATATATATATATATATATATATATATATATATAGCCTATAAACCGATGATCTAGAATCGATTTTAAACCATCGAAATGACGCGTTTAAATTATTGGTAATATTTCCATATTCCCAGAGACAATATATCCATATTTTACTATATTACTGTTTTATTATATGGCATCAACGATCTCATTACTTTTGTTTTGTTTATCCATAACAGTGACGCTGAACGAAGACTTGGGAGCATCCACGTTGTCATTGAGTAAACGTAGCTTGGTGCTAGACGAGGATAGTTTCGAACATAAGTTTCTTACCTGTCACGTTTGCAAGGAACGGTTTTCGAATACATCACTTCCCCGCATGCTTCCCTGCCATCACTCATTCTGCCAAAACTGCATTAACCACTTCTTTGAGCTGGCTAAAGAACAGAGGCATTCATTTCATTCGAACATTCGGGGGTTACCGCTTTCGGCACCTCTAGGCGCAGTAAGCGTGAGTTGTCCTACCTGTAGAGCTACATTTGTTGCTACGGATGAGAATATTAAGAAACTGTCAGCTGATCATAGAATTGTACAGCTCATGGATTTTGTTCACCATACTGATCACTGTACTGTGACATTCTGCTCCAAACATAACCTTCAACCCCTCAACTTCTTCTGCGAACATTGCAATCTGCCTGTGTGTCGGGACTGTACTGTGCTAGACCACAGAGATGTTGATGGGCATCTAGTCATTGACCTGGATGATGCTCTGGCAAAATATATGCCTATTCTGGATAATACCATCACAGAGATGGAAGCCGAAAGCATATGTCTAGATGAGAAAAGACTTGTTCTAGAATCTTTGACAAATCGCATTGAAAATAGTAAGACTGACATACTGGGGCAAGTCAGATCGTGTATGTCCAAAATGAGAGACTTGTTGGATGAGAGGGAGACATTTTTGATAGCAAAGGTACATCAAGAAACTGAGAAGGAACGTAATAACCTGATCGAGAAAGCAACACAATTGAGTAACCGACGAGAGATGTTGATAGAGAAAACTGCTCGACTCAAAGAAGCTAAAGAAAGAAGTCACGTAGAAGAAATGTTCAAAATTCATCAAGAAGTTCGTGGATATCAAACAGAAACCCCGCTTCGAATTCCAGAGATAGAAGATGGTCTCATGACTACTTTTCTGCTCAATACCCGGGATGAGGCAATGATGGCGTCTCGTATCAGTAACTTTTGTGAGGTTACGAGTAAAGTGGAGACTACATCTTCTAGAATAAACACCAAAGGAAAAGCCTACGTGTTTAGATCTGGTACAAGTAAGCATTATTTCTAGAGTGGATTCCTGCTGGATTTGGATATTATGTTTACACAGTGGCATTCTACGAAAATACAGCACTGTTCTGGTTTAATTCGTAAGACTGCAATATAATTATATACAATTGGACAAAATAAAAACAGCAAATAACTGTTTGCTCCAGTGTTTAAAAAAAATCCCAAACACAGTGTGTTCTGTTAAAAATAAGCTTTAGTTTTAATATTTTGCTGTCTATAAAAGAAATAGTCATTTACAACTACTAACATTTCTCTTCTCTGGTCATGTGTAATGTGATGTCTTTGTTACTTTTATGATATCTCAACCACTGTTTAAAAATATTTAATGCTTGGAGGATGAAGTCTCATTGGGGGTGGGGATGGGTCCCCTTTTTCGAACTTATATGTGGGTTCACTGGAGTTATATCAGGAGGTAGAGAAGAAAAAAACATCCACCGTGGTCATTCCATGCCCAAACTATTCACGAACATTTGCGGTCAGAATAGGGATTATTGCCCATGTACGAACTCATAATCAAGGACATAATGCTAACTGAATTTTCTTCTTCTTCTGCGTTCGCTCTCAAATAACCACAACAAACATTTCGTGTGATTTCCGCCAGGGAGCGTGAAGTACGTTGTGCTGCAAGTTCTACAGTAAAACTGTGATTATTTACACACCGGTTGGCCACTTGTGGTCAGGACGTCCGAGGTCCAGCACATCCGTTTTCGTCATTCCTTTATTTCAGGTTTGGTCCCTAGTCCGTGACAGCCTGTGTATCTGTCGCCGGGCACGCTGGTGTGTAGTGCCTCTTCGCCAAGACGTTTGTCGAGCGCGTCTATCTGGCACGAGGTGCTCCACTGTCTATAAACACGATCTCGTGCAATTGGACGAACTCTGCCTGTGTCCATCGGGTACTGAACCTTTTCTCATCCGCGAGCCTGGTTCCGTATGAGGAAGAACTCGCCAGAAGAGTTGGACCCTGGCTCGTTCGCCCTCCTACCCGAGGCGTCGTTCACAGACATTGTGAACCCTCGCACAAGTCTGAGTCTCACACCACGCGTTTGAGAGTAAGGTGTTCTCGAGCTGAGCGACCTTGTCCCAATAGCGCCTGAGCCCATCAGGTACTGAACCCTTTCTCTCTGCAAGCGTATTTCCGGTATAGGAAAGCTTGACAATAGAGTTGGGCCAGGGCTAAATCGTTGTCCCTTTTGTGCCTGAGCCCATCAGGTACTGAACCCTTTCTCTCTGCAAGAGTGTTTCCGGTATATGAAATCTTGACAGTACAGTTGGGCATGACTGCTATCGTTGTCCCCTTCTTGCCTAAGCCCATTGGGTTCGGAACACATTCTCTTCGCGAGCATATTTCCGGTATAGGAAGGCTCGACAGGTTGGTTTAGGTCTTCTTGCTTTCCCGAGCGCTTACAATTGGGTCTGGGTCTCTGCTTTTAAGGATCACAGGTAACTAGAAGTTCGTCTCGAGCTAACAGAGCTTATAGTTCCCCTTTCCTAGGAACTTTCCCCTTTTCATTTGCAGTTCGCGCTGCCCTCTGGCGCTGTTCTGCCCTTTCATTCTGTCATTGTACTCATTATGACATATTTGTTTCTCTCGATGCAGCTACCTTTACGTGCCTTTTCCATTGGCCGCCCCTCCAATGTTCTGACTGGACTAACAGGCGTTACTGTATGTCGACAGTGTCGCTGTATGTGGTGATACAAATGGTGTCGGAGATATTGTCTGTCTCTTTTGAAGTCAAATCTATTTCCATCTGCTTACTCCACATTCTCGGACACGATCCCCAAATGATTTGGCCAGAATCAGCTCGAGCTGCTGTTTTCTGTTACCAGGGTGCACCGCGAGGAGGTACATTTGGGATCTTGGTTATCTGCTAACCCTGGGTCCGCCTAGAGCATTGCGTTCCCTTTGCACCCCACTGCATTTTCAAAAGTGGATGTAACAATTGGTCATCATAACTTGTGATGGACGAACAACATCAGGACAATTAAAAATATGTGGTTGACTGGGACTTGTGTATCTATTTTTTAAATATACACACAAAAACGTCAAAGGACAACAATAGTCACAATAACAAACAACAAAATAAAACACCGAATGCATGGGACTGTCATTAAACTACGTCAACAATTGTATGCAAATGTTTGACCCTTACCCCATTGTCAACAACTGTCACTAATATAGGGACTCCCCCACCATGTCAAGATTCACCGCTACATACCAAAAAATAAAGTGCAGATAAATGCAGACAAGAGCTTGAGTTATTTCACATTTTTTTACAATGCGTTAAATGCATACATAAAAATAAAACTAATAATTATAATAAATACATTTGATGACAAAATTAACACATAAAATAATACTTAAAATTTAATCAAGCTAAATGATACTGTACCCCCCCTCCCCCCCCCCCCCCAACTCCCAAAAAATAAACTTTTCATTTCATTTTAGATTTCAATATATCTATTGTATGTTATCTTTCTATATGAACATAGAAATAACAACATAACATGTTCTATAACAACATAATTGTTGTGGTTTTTTAGAAAACGATATTCTTATGTGTAAATTTATCATATTTTTCTGACAATTCGCTGACTTGTTCAAATTTTTATGGGAAATGAGCATACCAAATATATGTGTATAGTGTTAACTCTTGTCCCAAAATCCAATTTGTCAGTGTCATGTAACATATTCTTTCCAGAACGGTGTCCATCCAATGAACTCCAAGTATCCCTTGCTGTTTTGACCATGCGGCTTGAATTTTCCAACTTATTCATGTTATCTAATTTCGTCAGTCCATCGTCATCTTGGTCTGCCCTTTCTTCTCCTCCCAAGTGCTCTTCCCGCCACTATTTGTCTTTATAAACAGGCGTGTCTCTTTAAATAACAAACAGGTGTAGTTTTCTTTTTGGATAAATCCATTGAGAAGTAACGGAAAACCTGTTTACTCAGAGTTTCAATGCGATTCTGTGCCGCGAAAACGGACCTTGTTCAATTCCCATCAGCAGTAAGAATTATTTTCATTTATTCTCGTGCTTCCTACATCAATTTAATTGTATAGTTCATAGCATAGACCTATGTTTGATATAATTAGTTTTTAAAAAATAACATATTTTTATATTTAAATATGTGTAATATATATATATTTAAAAACTTTAATTGGCACATACAAAAACAGTATTGTTGACATTAGAACGTTTATCATACTATTCCCTCCCAGCTGTTAAAACATTTTTCAGATCCCTTCTACCGCCGAAGACGGATGTGTCGGGCCATTGGCGCAAATAAAACGGCGACACAACGCATTTCCATTCTCTGGACTACATTCTGCTGGAAATCTAGTAGGGCATGTCCTGCTACAAGAGAATTCAGCAGGAGTTTGAGAATGTACGCTGAAGAAGAAGAAGATCCCTTCTCTACCTCCAACTAATTGTTGACATAATTTATAGGCATTTCCTACACCTGTTGCTCTCGGTTACGACACTCGATCATTTAATATAGTTAATAGGCAGTTAATGAGTTCACCTCTCTTTTGGAGAGGCACGCCCTTTCAACGAACATACGACAAAGTCCAATTATACACACTACCATAAAATATTAGAGGTAGCAAAGAGTCATTTGTGCCTTTTATTACGAGATATGCGCCTTTCTGGCGTGAATCCATTATGGTTATATCAAAACTTATGACCTTGCGAAACAATGTGCGTCGTAGTTCAGGTAATCCTGCCACCATGATGATCAAGAGTAATCTTATCGTGAAAAAAAATATAGATTCTTTATTCTTTAATAGAAACTGGCCTCACAGCACGTGGGGCATTCCCATAAGTGCTCCGCCCTCTGTTCCAGCAATCATCCAACTCAATGGTGTTTCGAGTCTAATGCCACTAAAACAGACAGGCGTCGACATCAGGGCACAACTCTAGCTCTTGTGTTAGGTTTCTTTGTTATTCCGTCCACCCACGTCGTGTCCGTAACTAGTTCAAGCACAACGTCAGCCTGCCGGAACAACATGGTAACTATTATCGAAGGTTACGACTACGGGATTGTATAGATGACGTGCCATGACGCTTCTATAAGAAGTTAACCTCAATATAAAGGCATGCCATCTACTAGGGTTTCTGTTGCATGGGTGGTTTGTCTAGTGAGCCATTGGTGAGACCCACAGACGCAACCGCATGCGCAACAAATATAGAACTATACTGGAACGTTTCTCCATCATGCTCTTGATTAGAATAAAAAACATCTGTCGATGTAGAATAGAGATGGATAACTATTTTGGGTCTGCGGGAGGTATTTAGCTTTTTTTTAAATGTGGGAGCCACAAAGTATCTTTTTTTAGCTTGCTGAAGCTGCAAGTAGTGTTGTTAGCTATGTGTGGCTAGCCCACAAATAGTGTTGTTAGCTATTTATTGGGGGGATCAGCCCACAGGTCAGAACAAGTCTTGTTTTCTCCATCACTCCTACAGAGATACTCATTACATAAGATTATTATCATAATGGCACATGAATTAAACGATGTATATCGTGGATGGAATTGGCCGAAATGCCAATTGGTAAAAATAGTGCAACATATTCAGGGCCGTATTTACACCTGATAAGGCCCTAAGTTATTTGAGATATGGGGCCCTTTATAAATCCAGATATTATATGTCAGTACCAAATATATAATTTTTTGGGGGCCCCCAAAACAGTGGGAGCCCTAAGCTATAGCTTGTTTAGCTTATAGATAAATCCGGTCCTGAACACATTTAACTATTCGACTGCTAATGAGTTAGTTTACTAATTAAAATATATCTCATTTTCCTATCACACCTGCACTCAAAAGATTGCACGTACAAACACCTGCACGAATATAGATACTCTGGATTAACTATACAAGTTGATATACACTGTCATAATGTGATTACACTGTCATAATGTGATTACACTGTCATAATGTGATTACACTATACAAGTTGATATACACTGTCATAATGTGATTACACTGTCATAATGTGATTACACTATGCAAGTTGATATACACTGTCATAATGTGATTACACTATACAAGTTGATATACACTGTCATAATGTGATTACACTATACAAGTTGATATACACTGTCATAATGTGATTACACTATACAAGTTGATATACACTGTCATAATGTAATTACACTATGCAAGTTGATATACACTGTCATAATGTGATTACACTATACAAGTTGATATACACTGTCATAATGTGATTACACTGTCATAATGTGATTATACTATATAAGTGGATATACACTATCATAATGTGATTACACTGTCATAATGTGATTACACTGTCATAATGTGATTACACTGTCATAATGTGATTACACTATACAAGTTGATATACACTGTCATAATGTGATTACACTGTCATAATGTGATTACACTGTCATAATGTGATTACACTGTCATAATGTGATTACACTATACAAGTTAAATACATACATTAAATACATAAATGGGTACCGGATTAATCCGGGAAGTAAAGACTGCGAGGGAGAGGAGATGGCTACCGCCCTCATTTGCAGAGCCTCTGAAATGTGAAATCGCTAACATCTCGCACCCCTATGGCATTAATAAATGCGATGGGTTACTTTACTTTTTACTTTTACTTACTGTTTAGAATCTCAGTATCGTAATTGTTTGTTTACTAAAAATGTTCTATTACTCATTGCTATGTGTTTTTCTGTTAAGGAATGCAGGGAGGCTTTTTTGGCTGTGGAAATAAAGGCAACTCTGACATATTTTATTGACGCGAGGTGTATAGGAATAATTTTTGTATTGCATCTCCGAAAGACAGAAATCCTTATCCCAACCTTAGATTGAGCCCGGGACCTCAGGTTTCTGACCGTAGTTCTCACCATACGGCCACGCGGTTAGTTTATAAATAGTTCAACTACAAGCGTAGGTAGGTATGTAGTTATTGAGTTTACCTTTCTTTTGGAGAGGCGCGTCCTTTCAACCAGCAGACAACAAAGTCCAATTACCTTATACGAGGAGGCACTGTCATAAAATATTAGAGGTAACAAAGACCCCAAGTTATTAATAGTTATTACAAGAGTATAGTAATTGTTAGCTTATAAACAGTTCAATTACAACATATAGGCAGGCATATGACACTATGCAGAACCAATCAAGAACGAGATTTTTTTCTAGAGAGATAAATTTATTGAAAGCGTTTCTGACAGAGCTAAGTCCTGTATCCGACATCTGAATTTTTAATTTTTCCATAATCCTCAAGTCGGGCATCAATTTTGAATTTGGTCGACTTGAATCTCGTTCTTGATTAGAAACTAGCTTCACAGCACGTGGGGCATTTCCATAAGAGCTCCGCCTTCCGTTCCAGCAGCCATCCCAGTGTATGTAGACTCACAATCCCAGTCAGGTTTGATTGCGTGATCTTCTGGGCCTTTAAAAATTTGCGTTTCCTTCCGTTCCCTCTAGATACTCCCAATTATGACATTTTCTGTATGTGTACGTTCTCAGCCTCATTGACATCATCTTCATCTGGGAATGAATTTATTACTGCCTTGATGGTCTGCTTATCTCTTCCCAGCATTGTGCCATCTATTGCGCATTGCCTACCAATAAGTCGGCTTTCTCTTTTCCTCTGGCCCCAGCATGACCAGGGTAGTATATCAATGTAATGCTCTGGAAATTGAGTTATTCAATAAAACACACCATTCCTTTCTGAGCATGCATTTTTATTTCTTGCGCAGCATGCTTTGAGAGTCTGGGAGTATTACCAAGTGTGTTGAGGTATCAATTATCAGCCATTTAAGTGCTGCTGTAACTCCCTCTATCTCCATCCTTATACTCGATGTGACAGTGGAGTATGCAGAAGATTTCTCAACCAACTTCGTGCCGTTTCTGCAGGATAATTTCAGCATATAATTATTTCTTGTAGTTTCGAGTGTAGCTGGACGAGTTCATGCACTGTAACCTGGGCCCTGACACCTGTCCATTTTCGACACGCTTTATCTAGTTGTATTATTACTTTAGTCAGTGATTTTTTCTCAGTGGATACTTTTTCTGCTTCTGCAAGTGATGGTGCTAATTGTCATAGATTATAACCTCGGCTTACTGTCACAGACACAAGTCGATAGATTGGATGAAGTCCAAAATAAGGCAATGAGAGCGGTATTGGGGTGTACTAGGGATATACCCATCTCCGCTATGAGATTTCTGCTTGATCTCCCCAGCATTAGAGTATGATATCAGATAGTACAGGTTAAGTCGTACCTTAAAGTGACAATACAACCACCACCCATTACACCAACGTCTAGATGAGTCGAAGGGAAAACGAATCAAGCGTGGCAGATCATGGATGGCAGTTGCTGAAGACACACTGCGAAGAGTATGTGAAATTGAAGACATAGGAAAGGGCAGTGAATGGTTGGAGGTAGACGCTGAACTGGTTTAAAACTGGGCCAAATCACAGTAGATGTCTGTAACTAATCGTACACATCTTAATAGCCACAGGATATGGAGACTGTCGTTTAATCTATTAGGTAGGCTTAAGCCTATGTTTCTTGTTTGATCTATTTGGTAGACTTAAGCCTATGTTTCTTGTTTAATCTATTAGGTAGGCTTACACCTATGTTTCTTGTTTGATCTATAGAAATTACATGAAGTCTTAATATTAAAAAGAAATAAATATCAAATAAAGTATACTGGACACAGGCCTATTAGAAGACATGACACCATGTAAAGACTTTTCATCAAGGTAGAGATGAAGTTAGGAGAGCAAGATGTAGGCAGAGATACAAATTGGAGAAATACAAAATCACATAAACATGATACAGTTTTAAAGCATGCACCGCCAAGGCAAGAGACGTTGAAGATCTGTTGCAGTTAAATCATCGATGCGGAGACGGCAACTTACGATGATGATGTCTTAACTGTGTACACAATTTTAGGGTCAAACAGTGCCAGTATTAGATTCAGTGATCAAGATACATCCATGGATGTAGGTGGGGGGTGTTGGATATTCAACTACTAATTAATCAAGTGTCATGACGAGTGGCGTAGGCGATCATGTTTCTCCATCACTCTCTGTCTCTTGTGTTGTCAATAAGCTCGGTTGGTGAGCTTCTACCGTGCCATAATACAAGTCGATCTAGTAACTTTTCTCTTTGTCGTCCCCTATCTTTTCTCCCCTTGATTTTTTCCAGTGGTTATTAATTGTTCAAGCTGTGTTCTTCTCAGCACATGTCCTAGAAACCTTGACTGACTGCCCCTAATTTTTGATATGATTGATCTTTTTACGCCAGCATCAATGATAACATCTGCATTAGTTTTCTTAGCTATCCATGGTATTTTCATCATTCTTCTCAGAAACCACATTTCTGTAACTTCTAATTCGCTTTGAATTTTTTTGTTTACAGTCCATGCTTAACATCCATAAAAAAGAATTGGTTCGATATAACATCTCAGTACTCGAATTCGGGTCAGCATTGACAGTCTTCCATTGCACAAAATGGTTCTCATTTTTTTAATGAGAAAATGAGAACCATTTTGTTGTGAATCAACTACATCACCCCTTTTAGATAAGAATAAAATTACATTCAGCACTTAAAAATAGGTTTTTAAAAAGTTTTCAAACCCCTCTCGCTTGAAACAGTATCACATCAAACTCATGCTGTTGTAGGCTATATCTATCTACCAAAAAAAAAACATTCTAAAAAATATCTGAAGAACATTTTCTTTCAATTACAATTCACCCAATCCCTTTTATGAAGCCTTATCTACGACCATGTCTATAGCTAAAACTAGCAGGTCGTTGGACAAATGTACTTTACTCAGAATAAGTCGACTTTCGGTGTCAGTAATAGGCCCTAAGTTAAATGTTTCGTTCTCAAACTGCTGCAAGATGTAGTCCCCGGTTTAAAGCTTGGCTGCTGTTCCTTTTGCTCTGACACACCCGACTTAAGTAAAACTTCAGGGTCACTGACCTCCTATTTGATGATACAGTCAACTCCATCGCCAAACCGTCCTTAATCACCTCTTATGACATGCATAGCAGGTAGCAGTGTCGATATTTGTTGCTCCCTTTCGGGTCCCTTCAACACAAGAGTGAAAAAGTTAATAATTTTATTGATATCAGTGTTTTATTTCAACAAAGAGTATGGATCTTTCGTAATTTTATTGATGTGACAGTTTGGGAACCACTGGCCAGCAAAATTTGTTGAAGTTAATCAATACAACACACATGCCACTTATTGTTTGTTATGTACACGCTTTCTTCATATTGTGCACATGCTCTCCCCGATATTATTGTATATGAGTATCTTGCAAAATCTGACAGCTTTTACCTGATGCAATATTGTATTCAATATTTTTCCATTACTTTTAATGATCTGGCAATACACTACACGCGCATTATGATCTCTCGCTTTCTTAGTTTGTGGTCGCTTGGGTGGCTGCGTGCGCGAGCAGGTCCGTAACGTATCTTTTGGTCACGTTTCACAGATAGGCCCTACGACTTTGCTAAGTGGTGTGTGGTAACACACTAAGACACTAAGTGGTATGTTTACAAAAAAAGAATGTGTTTAAGATATTGATTATGGTCTTCTTGTTGCATTATCTCTCCGTGTATTTTTATGTTTAGGGTTTGTACCTTCTTCACAAAACGTGTATTTAAACACGCAAAAATACAAAAATCATGTCAACAGATATAACAACACAACAACCAAAAATCAGAATAGACAATACCCAGATAGAATGTGTGGATAAATTTGAATACTTAGGAGCACACATCAACGGTGCAGGAGACTGCATGGCAGAAATAAGGAAGAAATTGGCAATGACATTTTGTAAAATAACAGGTTGAAGAACATATGGAAATACAACAAAATAGAAACGAAAGTGCTAATGGTACGAACTTTTATTGTTCCTGTTGCAACATACGGCTGTGGAACATGGGTCCTAAGTAAAACAACGGCAAAGAAGATCAACGCCTTCGAGCTGAAATGCTACAGAAAGATACTTAGAATATCATGGAAGGAAAAAAATCAGAAACTCAGATATTATAAACACATTGAAGATTACAGAGTGTTGGTTACTAAACACAATAACAGAAAGAAAACTACGCCTGTTTTATCATATAAAGAGACACAACTGTTTAGAAAGGCAAATAATGGAGGGAACAGTACTTGGGAAAAGGAGAAAGGGCAGACTAAGAAGACGATGGACTGACGACATTAAAGATAACATGAATACATCACTAGAAAATGCAAGTCGCATCGCCCAAGACAGAGAAAGGTTCAGAAAGTTCATTGGGAAGACAACATTCTGGAAGGAATACGTCACATGACACACCTTCTCGATTTTGCTGAATATCATGGTTTTTTGTTTTCGGTATGTTAATATCTATTTTTTTTCTCTATTCTAATATCTAGTGAATAAAAATGTGCATTTTTCTCAGATGAGACCTCTTGAAAAAATGTATGTGGGTATAATGCTCAAAACTCTTACCTCCCCCCCCCCTTTCTCTTAAGAATATGAATGTTTGTATTGGTAATAAAGTAAAACGTTTGTAAAAGGGTTGACGAAAGGGTTGTAAAAGTAAAAGGGTTGACGACACCCACATTTTTTAACACCCCTTCCCCCACAAAAAAACATCAAAAGCGTCACTAGAACAAGATGTTCTTTTTTGTTTAGGTAAACCCACTTGCTTCCAGTAAATTCATATATACGGCTGTGAATGTTATTATAACTCTTCACTGACCGTGCACCATCTGTATCCACACACAAATAAGATGCGATGAATACCAAGCTTTGATAGATCGATACCATTACATAGGAAGTTGGCAATACCAAAGTAAATGTCCTGACCTGTTTTGTAACTGAGATTCACAATTGTAGAAGTTGATTTTAGGATATATTGCATGTCTGTTTTGCTGTCAAATGCTAATTTAAATCAATGTTTTGAACAGATGTTGAATTGATATCATAGTATTTTCATTTTACTCTTGTGAATTCAATTCTCTTCTTACAACTAAGCATTTCTTGTGTAAGTTTATACATGAAACCTTTTTTTTCCACGATGCCTAAAACGTGATTTTGACTTCTGTACATGACATGGAATCTAAAACTGTTTTACAAGGAACAGATGAGAGGAAAGGATAAGAAGTGAGAAAATCTTGCATTGGCATCAAGAACTGGTCTAAGCAAGATTTGTCCACTCATCTGAATGACTAAGAATATAGGCTTAGGTGTTTGGTGGGCTTTTTTTTCGCTGATGTCTCTCCAGCGTGGTACAGTGGAATCCTGTTATAAAGACTTGGTCTGGACCAACAAAATATGTATGTAATAACAGACATTCGTTATATAAAGTCCAAACAATAATGAAAAATATAATTGGGGATTTTGAAAAGTGTTGTTATATAGGAAAATTTATTATAAAAGGATGCGCTATAGAGGGATTCTACTGTACCACTAACGCTGACAGGTTATGGGTATAATTATTATTATTACATAGATTATTTAACTTTACATTTTTCTGTTAACTAACACTTTTCATCCCATGGATTATGACTATTATCTATTTCCTTTCCCATATGGTTTGTTATCCACTCTTGCAGTTAAGCATAGGGGTGATTGGAGCTCGAGTTCCGAGGCCAGATATGTGGCTTCCGCTGTGCTATGACCGTCTTTTTCATGGTCTTCCTCTGGCTGTGTACCCTGATCTCATTTATTTATTTGCCTGTACGGGCAACTTGTCGTGATGCATTCTCATAATGTGGCTAAACCACTTGATCTGCTGCCTTTCTATTATGTGCAAGGTATTATACCTATTCTTTCCCTGATGTCTTCATTTCGTAATCTACCAAGCCTGGTGACCTCTGTAGCTTTCCTCAAGTATTTCATCTCACATTTCACTATCATTCTATAATGTGAAGATGAGAGACCAAGTTTGGCACTGGTAACACAGTGTTATGAGTTATGCATCCATGCATCAGAGGCACACATGAGAAAATTAATGAACATAATTTTATCATATTTTAAAGTGCCACAAAAGATAGATTTGATGTGCAATACTACAAATTTATAATGAAAAGAGAGAATGTTGTAGATTTTATAATAAACTAAGTAGCATATATTTAGAGTTTGTATTAGAAAGCAGTCAAAAGTATGAATCTTGACAGAAAAATGTGTAAATATTACAAAATTTGATTCTTAGGCCCTATCTCTCAAGTTACATGTATTTTGTAATCCAATATTTTGAGTATATGAATCAGCATACAAAATATCATTTCAGAGAAACACAATTTACAGACATATTTCAATTTTCTCAGTAATAACTACATTTTGTATAGGGCCTATAAGGCAAATATAGGGGATAATTACAACTTAAGCCAAACTATGTTTGATCAGAACATACATATTTCCAGTGGTATTATATGGTTGCGAGACATGGACATTAAATAAAACAATAGCAAAGAGAATCACTGCTTTCGATATGAGATGCTACAGAAGAAATTTATGTATACCATGGATAGCTAAAAAATGCAAATCAAGTAGTGTTAAGAGCAATAAACATTGATGAGGGCTGGCTCCTTAACAACATCCTAACAAAAAAGCTGTGGGGTTTTTTTTTGGTCATATAAAGAGACATAACTGCATGGAAAGATTAATAGATAAAGACAGAGTTAACGGCAGCAGGGGAAGAGGGTGTCCAAGACGACGATGGTGATAAGATTGCTTAAACATGTCTCCAGCAGCAGCAGGTCAACTCACCCAGAATCGCGGAGTGTTCAGAGAATCCAATAAAAATAAATAAATAAAAATCATACACCTATAGCCTTAGGTGTATGATTTCCAACAGATAGGCTTATTTACCTGTAACTTGTGTCCCTTAATTAGGCCTATACTGTACAAGCTTCACCATCTCTAGCAACCACATTATCCATGCGTATGCCATTGGGACTAACATCTTATTCTCCAATACACCTCAATAGCATGGGGAAAAAAACACTGAACTTTTACCATCTCCAGTATGAGTTAATGTTTAGGCATGAATGACCAATTAAAAACACGGGAATAGCTGAATGACTCATTAAGAATGCCTGATTACCCATTAATATTATATTATAGATGGTCATGACCTAAGCCTACACATAAAAGATGGAAGTATTTTTACTAGTGGTAGTAACTCTCTGACTGACGGTGATATGCTTGTATATACCAATGTTCTACCTAATGTTTTTGTTAAACAACAAATATTTCGCAGCTATCTGAAGACAAAACACTATGTTTCTTAAAAAGTGTTGACGAAATTTACTCACCCTCACTACGCTCATGTTACACTGAAGAAGGTAAAAAGCAAATTCACTTTTTGCCAGATTTAATAGCTAGGCCTATGCTTGATTTGATTCCAGGATATTACAAATAAAGAGCTCTTGTTTCCTACCTTCCGATTTGGGAGGGAAGAGGGCTGTTTCCTCCAGAGCTGCCCTATGCACCACAAAGTTTCTTAGCTGTATACAATGCATTGATAAGTCTGCTACACTGAGGTAGAATACAATGTATTGATAAGTCTGCTACACTGAGGTAGTATACAATGTATTGATAAGTCTGCTACACTGAGGTAGTATACAATGTATTGATAAGTCTGCTACACTGAGGTAGTATACAATGTATTGATAAGTCTGCTACACTGAGATGGTATACAATGTATTGGTAAGTCTCCTACACGGAGATGGTATACAATGCTTTGTGAAGAAACCACCTTCACTGAGAAAGTCTATGTAAGTATATTGAGTGTTCCACCACTTTAATCACATGAAAGTCTGCAACCATTTGGTGATGCCAATGTTGGCTACTATTAACCACACAGTCAATATAACTGCAATATTGCCAGATTTATTAATATAATGTGGTTAACTTTGAGTTTAGTGATCAACTCTGCTTGTTTTCTTGGGAAACTATCTGGTGCTGGTCATGATTATCATGAATTTGCTGGGAGATACAAAGAGATTTATTATAGTAGATCTATAACTGTCACCCTGTGATTACATTTGATTCTAACAATTAACACTGTATTTTTGGTGAACTAGGTACAAAAAAACCCCATTATAACAACTAGTATCACCTTATATTGATTGTCATTATAACAATTTGGTCTGGACCAACAAAATATGTATGCAATAACAGAAATTACTTTATACGGTAAGAACAATATAGAATGTGGCCTAAATATAATTGGAGATTTTAGAAAAGTTGCTATAGAGGGAAATTTGTTTTAAAAAACTGAGCTATAGATGGATTCCACTGTAATACTCATTGTATTATGCACTTGCTGAGATGCAAAGAGTTAAATGCAGTACCTGTAAATATTTCAACTGAAATGTTATGAGATTTATTTGACTATGTTCACATTTTCGTGGCAAGGATCTCATATTTTACCTCTATTATGGGTATTTTTCTTGTACATTAACAGCAAACATGCCAACTTGTTGAGGTGAAAACTTGTAGGAAAGATTCACAATATCATCAAGAACAAAAAAAAGCCTTAGAAAAACAGAGAAGCCTTGCAAAAGAGAGAAATCTTAAAGATAGAAAAACCTTACAGAAACATGAAAAACATTGAAAAATAGATACACCTTGCAAAGAAGAAACAAAACAGAATCAAAGATATATGGACCTCTGTATAAGCTGCAAAAGATGGTACAAATTATTGGAGAGATAAAATGAGTTATAGGCGTTAACATACTTTAAGTGAACGAAAGAAGACAAATAAATCTTTACCTTTATCACGGGCCTATATTGAAGCTGGCTCTGTAAATACGCTTATTACAACTTTACAAAATGGTATAGGCCTATACTGAAGAACAAGACTATTTTCTTCTTCTGTGTTCATTCTCTCAAACACCTGCAGATTAGCAAGATATAGCCCAGAGAATGGAATGTGTTGTGTTATGGCTTACAACTTGGCTGTAAATTTGTAATATCTGAGCCCCTAACACATTTCAACTAAAATTGAAACCAGACTTGGAGTGTATCTACAATTCTAGGAAATAATCTGAATATTATTAAAAATATTACATAAATGTTGTAAGGATTACACTGCCAAATATGGCTTAAAAATAATATATTATAATAAAAACTTACAGGATGAGAGGTATGCAAAATGACATAGAGGTTCTCAAACTTGTGTTGTGTCAGAACATATTAAAATGGTGTCACACTTTGAGAACCACTGCATGATAATGTATAGGCCTACATACTTTTCTATGTTTGCTA
The DNA here is from genome assembly GCA_034231615.1 of Meghimatium bilineatum. Taxonomy (NCBI): domain Eukaryota; kingdom Metazoa; phylum Mollusca; class Gastropoda; order Stylommatophora; family Philomycidae; genus Meghimatium; species Meghimatium bilineatum. Next base: position 29,735,189 of record CM067299.1, on the reverse strand, counting down.
CTAATTGCCAGAACTTTGAATCTGCCTGAATATTTTATGCTCAATTACATAAGCATTGTACATCATCAGATTAAACTTTGTTTAAGAAAAAACTGTGTTTTTTTTACCAAAAGTGTTTTCTGTCTGTGTTGATAAATAAATTCTGTGGCTAAGCCAATACAAGACACCACAACACAGTTTATCAAATTCTTGAACTTTCATATAGATTTTACAGATCAACACTCCCCAACCTGGGCAGTAGATATACCTTCGGTAAATGTGGAGGAAGTAGAGTTACCTAAAAGATAGGGCACTTTCTTCATTGTTGTAGGATTTTTGACCTTTTTTTCTACATATGGTCACTAAATCTCATTGGCTTCATAACTTCATTAAAAAATGGTTTTCATGCATCAAAGCTCTTCAAAACTTCCATGTGATCTTTGGTAGGCTACAAATATAGATTGGTAGCACAAGTCCTTGAACAAATATGAAATAAACTTTTGTAGGCTACATATATAGATTGATAGCACAAGTCTTTGAACAAATATGAAATAAACTTTGGTAGGTTACACATATAGATTGGTAGCACAAGTCTTTGAACAAATATGAAATAAACTTTGGTAGGTTACACATATAGATTGATAGCACAAGTCCTTGAACAAATATGAAATAAACTTTGGTAGGTTACACATATAGATTGGTAGCACAAGTCTTTGAACAAATATGAAATAAACTTTGGTAGGTTACACATATAGATTGATAGCACAAGTCTTTGAACAAATATGAAATAGACTTTGGTAGGCTACACATATAGATTGATAGCACAAGTCCTTGAACAAATATGAAATAAACTTTGGTAGGCTACACATATACATTGGTAGCACAAGTCCTTGAACAAATATGAAATAAACTTTGGTAGGTTACACATATAGATTGGTAGCACAAGTCTTTGAACAAATATCAAATAAACTTTGGTAGGTTACACATATAGATTGGTAGCACAAGTCCTTGAACAAATATGAAATAAACTTTGGTAGGTTACACATATAGATTGGTAGCACAAGTCTTTGAACAAATATGAAATAGACTTTGGTAGGCTACACATATAGATTGATAGCACAAGTCCTTGAACAAATATGAAATAAACTTTGGTAGGCTACACATATACATTGGTAGCACAAGTCCTTGAACAAATATGAAATAAACTTTGGTAGGTTACACATATAGATTGGTAGCACAAGTCTTTGAACAAATATCAAATAAACTTTGGTAGGTTACACATATAGATTGGTAGCACAAGTCTTTGAACAAATATGAAATAAACTTTGGTAGGTTACACATATAGATTGATAGCACAAGTCCTTGAACAAATATGAAATAAACTTTGGTAGGTTACACATATAGATTGGTAGCACAAGTCTTTGAACAAATATGAAATAAACTTTGGTAGGTTACACATATAGATTGATAGCACAAGTCCTTGAACAAATATGAAATAAACTTTGGTAGGTTACACATATAGATTGGTAGCACAAGTCTTTGAACAAATATGAAATAAACTTTGGTAGGTTACACATATAGATTGATAGCACAAGTCCTTGAACAAATATGAAATAAACTTTGGTAGGTTACACATATAGATTGATAGCACAAGTCCTTGAACAAATATGAAATAAACTTTGGTAGGTTACACATATAGATTGGTAGCACAAGTCCTTGAACAAATATGAAATAAACTTTGGTAGGCTACACATATAGATTGATAGCACAAGTCCTTGAACAAATATGAAATAAACTATATTCACAAGGAATGTAAGCGTCATCAACATCAGTTTGCTGTCTCACTTAATCACACTCTTTCATAGTCTGATCCCCTAGGATGAGAGAACTTACACAAGCTGCTAGTGCTAATCGAATAAATATTGTGGCTCTGATGAAATCCTCCTGGATGTTAACCCCATAGTGCCCGAAGTTACTTAGTACTTGATCAAACCTTGGTTTTAATGTAGCATCTCAATGTTTTTATAGAAGAATGTTGTATATTCCACACATCCTCTCATCAAATTCTATAGATGATTATCCACTTCTAAAGATTATTATTATAGAATATATCATGCCCCTTTCAACTCCATGTGGCATCTGACCATCTAATTTAATGAACAAGTCAGATTGTTGAGCATCCATCAAAATATAGTAACTGTAACAGCCCAATAAAGTTAATTAACTGTCTATGTTGAATCTGAATAGAATTTAAGTCAAAATTAGCTTCAGCTGAATAATGAGAACAAATGATCACTACTTACAATGAGCTTCAGCTGAATAATGAGAACAAATGATCACTAATTACAATGAGCTTCAGCTGAATAATGAGAACAAATGATCACTACTTACAATGAGCTTCAGCTGAATAATGAGAACAAATGATCACTACTTACAATGAGCTTCAGCTGAATAATGAGAACAAATGAACACTAATTACAATGAGCTTCAGCTGAATAATGAGAACAAATGATCACTACTTACAATGAGCTTCAGCTGAATAATGAGAACAAATGATCACTACTTACAATGAGCTTCAGCTGAATAATGAGAACAAATGATCACTACTTACAATGAGCTTCAGCTGAATAATGAGAACAAATGATCACTACTTACAATGAGCTTCAGCTGAATAATCAGAACAAATGATCACTACTTACAATGAGCTTCAGCTGAATAATGAGAACAAATGATCACTACTTACAATGAGCTTCAGCTGAATAATGAGAACAAATGATCACTACTTACAATGAACTTGTCTTTCTTTCTAATTGTATTCAACTGAAGAAATGATGAATCAAAAGAACAATCTCTTTAAATGGAGAACACTCCAGTAAAACTTCACAACTACTCTGCCTAAGCATCCAAAAATATCTCAGTCGACAGAATGTGCCACAGATATTAGAGTTTCTCAACTTTACAACTGATTTAATAATATAATATGTGGCTATTTGCACTTCAATTCGACTTCTCAACTGCAGGACTCGTAGCAGCTTGAAGTCAACAGTTTTTATTTTCGCTCACAAAGCAGTCATGATCCAAAACCTGACACGTGATCCTCCACTTGCAATGCTCCAAGATGGATATGCAAATTATTTACATAAGTTCGACGTTGGTACCTAGTTTTAGTGAATAAATTACCTTCTTTGTTTGCTATACCTCTGGTTGATATATGCAAGCAAACATCAAATGTCGTTGAATTATAGTCAAGATTTGATACTTGGACAGCCTATCTAATGAATCAAAATGTTTATATAAGTCTGCTGGCTCTTCCGGTTGACATTTTTGGATCCCTCTGTTATTTTTATTTGTCTAGTTATTATGTACATAGCCAGATTTGCTCAGGTAAAAAGTATAACCATAATGTTAGAGGATATCCAACAAGGTGCAGAGTGCCACAGTAACAAAAATAACAAGTGATAACACCAATGATAATGTATTATTGTCACTGATTACTGATATAACTAATCATCATCAAGTGACATATTTTTTCCAGAACGTAGTCTTCACAATGGATCTCTTGAATTCTCCACAGTCTTGAGCAAGTTGTCCTGCATCTTCCAGTGACATGTGCAGGTATTCTTGAATGTCTTTTGTCCAATGGCGTCTTGGATGGCATTTGCCCCTGTTGCATTCTATCATCCCCTCCATTAACACTCTCTCCATGCTGTCGATATAACTAATAAATAGCACAAATACCAAATGTAAAGTACCGGTAATGTGCCTGAATAATAACAAGAAGAAGGAATTTTTCCATGTTAGGGTCCAATAGATACCTTTAACCAAAAACAACCACAAACTATAAATTAACTACAAACACTAAGATCAATACAATGAAATGGTCTCACCAATGCATCCAATTGTATTTGAGGATAAGAAGCGCAATCATGTTTAGATATTAGCACCAGTGCACCATTGATTGACAAAAATCAAATGAGGTAAGTGGAATGCTACAAGAAAATGAGTCATGAGTGTCAAACCTGATTGAGTGAATGCTTCACATCAATGATGCTAACTGTAAACACAGTGTAATCCCTCTTTAGCGCATTCTATTATAACAAATTTTCCTATATAATAACACTTTTCAAAATCACCAATTATAATTATTGTATATTGTTTGTTCTATACATAGTGAATTTCTGTTATTACATACATATTTTGTTGGTCCGGATCAAGTTGTTATAATGTGATTCCAATGTACAGACATACCAGAAAGTGTACGTCTAGGACCACTGAACAAAACAAAGACATAAATGGAAATGGGTGCTACAAATAAACAAAATTGAAAATTTGGGTGGGGCTTAGTAGTTGACAAGGAGAATGGAGGCAAATTTGCTGAAAACAACACTGTTTTATATATATATATATATATATATATATATATATATATATATATATATATATATATATATATATATATATATATATATATATATATATATATATATATATATATATATATATATATACAGAGAGAGAGAAAGAGAGAGACATAAATACAAATCTCACACACACAACACAATGGAATCTCATTATAACAGTTTAATCTGGACCAACACAATATGTATGTAATAATAGAACTTTGCTATATATAATACAAAAAATACAGAATAAATATAATTGGGGATTTTGAAAAGTGCCTTGTAGAGATAAATTTGTTTTAAAATGAAACACTTTAGTGGGATTCAACTGTATATGTACAGTACGAATATCATGGGCACGGAAAAAGAACTTTAAAATTGCTGAATCTAAAGAAGGGTTGATTCTAAATACCATCACAAGAAAGACGCTACAGTATTCATGTAAAAGGGCAGGAATGCATGTACATGTGGCTAGAGGAAGTGGAACAAATTTCCAGAGACCACAGGAGATTCATAAGGAAGATTATGTTCTGGAAAGAATGTCACATGACACAAAGAGACAAGATGGTATCGAAAGGCTGATTCTGGAGGGTAGAGTGCCAGAAAAGAGTAGGAGAGAAAATAGGAGAGAGAACATGAGAAACCATGATTTAGACACCAAACAGACATGAGAAACCATGATTTAGACACCAATAAAACCAAGAAATTATCAATTTTTATAGTGACTTCTAAATATGTTACTGCATGAATGGAAAATCACAGCCAAAGACGGATGTGTCTGGCCATTGGCACAAATAAAAATGTGACACAATGCATTTCCATTTTTTTGACTAATCATGCTGGAAATCTAAGAATTTGTCATGCTATGAAAGAGATCCAGTGGAAGTTTGAAAATGAATGCTGAAGAAGAAGAATGGAAAATCATTATGGAGATAAAATAGTGAACTCAACAAGTGAACAAAGAAAGAAAGGGTTGAAAAAGGCATAGAGGATTGACTTCATTTAACTCAGGTTACCCCATATGTACTCAGTCTTAGTCTTTTTCACGTAACAGCATGTCGCCTGCCAAGAAAACCACTCATAGAACATAACTCCTATAGTTTCAAGCAATAATCTCCAGTTAGCTAAAAATCAACACACTGTGTAAACAAGACTTTAGAGCTCGATTTGAACTCTCACCAAAGCGAACAGCATAAAACAACTACCGGTATGCTAGGGAGATCCCCTCAGTGAATACAATGTATTAACGCATGCTTTGCGTCTGTTGGTCTCACCAATGGCCCACTACATAAACCACTCATGCAACAGAAAACCTTAGTAGATGACATGCTGTTATATTGAGGTTCTCTTATGGAAGTTTTGTAGCATGTCGGCTATACAATTATAGACCCCCTCTGAGAAGAAGGCTCCTTCAATAAGCATTGTACTAAGCCGAAAACTGAAGTCTCCTGGATATGAAAGAAAGCTCAGAAAACCAACCCACTGCACATAGGAAGTAATTGCTAATCGCTCGCAATTCCAGGGGTTCTCAAACAAATAATACTATGTATTAATACACCATTCATGAGAGCTACAGTATTGTAATGATTACACTGGGTTTTTAAACCATAAGATATAAATAGATATGGAAGACAAAATTGCCTGTGTGTTGTCAGGGCCCGAAAGGGGAGCAAAGAATAGCAACACTGTTTACTTCCATGTATGTCGTACGAGGCGACTAAGGAGGTTATGGGATGGAGTTGACTGTCCCATCCCGTATAGGGTCAGTAACCCAAAGCCATGCTGAAGTCGGATGTGTCAGGCCAAAAGACGCATGGCAGATATCATAGCAATGCTGTAAACCATGACACAACGCATTCCGTTCTCCGGACTACATCCTGCTGATCTGCAGGAGTTTGAGAACGAACGCAGAAGAAGAAGAAGATCACAAAATATTTTCACATATTTACATGATCTACACCTATTTTAGTCTTCACATAACTATCTACCAATGTGATGGCTGCCTGATCACATCAACTTAAATTTCTTCCAGCTCTGCCAGTGAACATGTAGAATACCTTTCTTAATTGTGTTATTTTATGATCTTGATAAAGGCCCTTTGGTCAAAAGGTGGGTTACCCTGTGTATTTCTAATATGCAAATCTTCATTATCCTGTTTTTTAGTTTCGCCTGTCAGATTACAGTTTATCTACAGTTGTTACTTATTATTGATGATCTGTTCCAAGTCACAGAAAATACAGGCCTGAGACTGCATTATTCACACATAAGTAAAAGTAAAGTAACCCATAGCATTTATTAATGCCGTAGGGGTGTGAGATGTTAGCGATCTCACATTTCAGAGGCTCTGCAATTGAGGGCGGTAGTCATCTCCTCTCCCTCGCAGTCTTTACTTCCAGGATTATTCCGGTACCCATTTAAGGCTGGGTCGACCCGGGAGCCATTGCGATCTGAAAAATATTTCTACCTCAACTGGGGAATGAACCAAGGACCACTCATATGCGAAGCCAGTGCGCTAACCCGGTTCCCACATATTCACACATGTACACACATAGATAGGTGAATTACACATACACATTAAAAATGATATATCCATGATGTATTCTTCAAGGACATGATGGATACAATGCCAGGGGCAGACCATGCTAAAGATGGATCACAGAAATAAAAGAATCAATGAAACAAACATATATGAAGCACAGAAAAAGGGCATCTCCAGAGAACCTCTCTAACACTGATGTTGCAAGGCATAAAGGGGTATAATTCAAAAAGAAATAAGTATTCTTCAAGGGAAACTGTGTTCATTATCAACTAATCAATAGACATTTTCATATGTTTTAGCCAGTGTGTGAATACATTGTGCTGTTAGTTTACAGCACATCTTCGATACTTAGGACTTTTGGTCATACATTCCCCAAAGAGCAATCCTATCCAGACACAATGGGTACACAGCCAAAGGTCAACCATGAAGAAGATGGATTGAAAAAATAAAATAAGCAACGCGAACAAGCATATACAAAGCACACACAAAGACCATTTTCCATAGAACTCATCTACCCCTGGCAATGCAAGGTGTCTTCTTTCTTTTCACTTTATACTCCTTTATGCCTTGCAGCGTCAGGGGTAGAATAGTTCTCTGGAGATGGCCTTTTTGTGTGTTTCATATATATTTCTGTAATCCAACATTTGCAAGATTTGTCCCTGGCTTTGTATCCATCAGGTCTGTATAGTAATGCTTTTTGAGGGTAGTCTGGAAGCATGCAAAAACCACTTAATCTGTTGTCGTCTGATGTAATCCGGGATGTGCATTGCGTTTGGTAGTCTTCTGTTGTTTTCGTTTCTGATTCTGTCTCCTATTGTTACTCCAAGGATTCTACGTAGACAAGTCATTTCTGTTGCTACACATTTTCTTTTGGATTCTGTTGTTAGTGTCCATGTTTGACATTGGTAGCTTAGTGATAGTATGATTATCATTTTATATAATGCAGTTTTGGTGTTCATGTTCACATATTTGTTTTTGAAAATAGGAAACATCTGTCCCAAGATCTGGTATGCTATTTGCATCCATATTGGATTTCCTTGGTGTTTTCCCCATTCGACGATATGATGCTTCCAAGATAAGTTAACTCTTTCACCTGTTTAAGTTGTTGGTGATCAATTAGAATATTTTTCTTCAGCATTCATTCTCAAACTCCCGCTGGATTTCTCTTGTGGCAGGACCATTGTCCTACTAGATTTCCAGCAGGATGTAATCCAGAGAGTGGCAGGCAAATTGTCTCTATTCTTTCCTCCTTTGTTCAAGCACTGGGAACATGGAGAAATCCTTCAAACATGCCCACTCTGTCATGAGGTTGGTTGATTGCTATTCCCAGAAATTGTGAGCAATTTGCTCTTACTTCTTATGTACAGCGGGTTGGTTTCTCAGAGCTTTCTTTCATATCAAGGAGGTTTAGCTTTCTGCTTAATGCAATGTCTATTGAAGGAGCCTTCTACTCAGATGGTGTATATGTCACAAGATGAGCTGATAGTTTGCCTGTTTCACCCATTGTGTGTCTTTCCTCTGACGAAGTACTTTGCAGCCAGCAAGCTATTACTTGTGTAGAAAGACTATTCCATTACCACCCTTCGTGTCTCTAGGTTCCCATACCTAATTTCTATTGTATGAGCTGTATTGGGCAACAGCAACAGTCAAATTTGACTCAGGATTGATAACCTTCCGAAATGAGGTGCTGCTTTGATAAATGCATTGGTGGTTTGGGATTTGATCTCTCCACCATCACCTAAAGAAGTAAGTAGTTTGCTCCTATCCCTGATGAGGATATGTTGACTAAATTATGTGTGCTCATCTCTCCGTATTATACCCATATAAGATATACTTTTGTATTTTAATAACAATAAATGTAATCTCCAACATACACTAAATATGAAATGAACATTAAGTCAAGAGATAGAAGGCAGAAGAAGAAGAAGTAGATTTTAATCTTCCATTATAAACAAACAGCTGGCAACTCACCAAACAAGAATTCATTATTCAACATCAGTATACTGTAATTGTTTTATTTTGTGCTTGCTGAAAGTTAAATTTGGTTTTAAAATATTGTCATCACAACTAGTCCATATGATTCCTTGATAAGAGATAAACCTCATGCTCACCAACAACCACAGTGTAGAGAAAGTTAATTAATGTCTCATAGTTAAAGTTAATGTAAAATACCATGTAATAATAATAATAATCATAATAATAATCATAATAATAATACAGTGTAATCCCTCTATAGAGCATCCTTTTATAACAAATTTCCCTCTATAACCACTTATCAAAATTCCCATTTACATTTATTCTGTATTTTATATACTGTATATAGCGAATTTCTGTTATTACATACATATTTCAGCGGTCCAGACCAAGTTGTTATAATGGGATTTCACTAATGAGACTAATAACCTGTTAGTGTCATAATCTTCTTCTTCTTCTGCATTCATTCTCAAACTCCTGCAGATTAGCAGGATGTAGTCTGGAGAACATTACCGGGGTATGTTGTTGCATCTCTCTGGTAACTACTCTGTAATTAATGAGAGTCTAGTTCACTATATGCAGTGCAACTATCCACATTCATCAAATATTGGCTATGAACCAAGATCACAACACTCAGATAACACACAGGTGCCCAGTGTTCCTCAGCAGACTTTGAAGTGTATTCATTTTGATGGTGCTTGTGGAACGCTAGTTACACACTCATTTAACCTAGTCCAACTCAAGCTTCAGTCAAATCACAGTGTCCACATCCAGCAGGAGCTCACTAAGCAACTTCAGTACACCACCCAGATTGAGGGCAACAGAGACAGAGGGCAATAACGTGAGAAAATATTAGACAGCTTAACAACCTGGCACAGCAGGAAAACAACAATGATTCTGATAAATAATATTGGAGACAGAGAGCTGTGGAGAGTCATGATCGCCTACGCAAGCTGACACCTGATGATGATGGGAATGAGTCATAATTCAACTATCATCATCACCTTTTTTACATAACTTACACAACAAATCCTGTGGAGATGGGGAAGTGGTGAACGAGAAAGTGTGAAATACTCAGTGTGAATGAAGGCAAAGGCTCGCTTCCTGTCTTTTTCTACCCATGGCAAAAATGGGATTTGGCAGCCCTCTGGTTGACTGAGCAACCTTATTCAGGGTAGCTCTGCTCATGCCCATAGCAAGGGGAAGGGGCTAGAAAATCTGCCCAAAACATAGACTGGCTAACTTGACCTGACTAGCATACCGTGGATTGTGGGTGTCCAACCACTACGGTCAAAACACAAATTGTAATACAAATAAAATACAGAACAAGCAGTAAACTTTTCAATCTTCGGCAGTTGCAAGCCAAAACTAAAGTAAGAGAAACAATGGTCAGGGAACTCCTTTATGCAGATGAGTGTGCAATCTATGCTGATTCTGCAGGAGTGTGCAGGTCATCCTAAACCAATTTGTTGAAGTCTGCGACAACTTTGGCTTCACCATCAACACAAAGAAAACAGAGGTCATGTTTCAACACACATCAAACAAACCATACTTAAATCTCCATATAAGGATAAAAGAAGATGAGCGTCAAACAGTCAATAATTTCACCTACCTTGGCAGTACTCTCTCATAAGATGTTAAATAACGGTACTGAGATAAGCAACAGAATAGTGAAAGCTCGTACCACATTTGGAAGACTGCGAAAAAAAGTATGGGACAGAAGGGAAATAACAGCTAGAATCAAACACATAATAGTTAACCAGGCAGCAGTAATATCATCATTCCTTTATGCCCATGAAACATGGACAGTATATGCCAGAAACGCTAGAAGACTCAACCATTTCCACCTAAGCTGCCTTCGTAAGATACTCAACATACATTGGTGGAATAAAATACCAGACAGTGAAGTACCCGGTGCTGTTTAAATCTAAGTCTGTAAGCATACATACAATGTTGATGAAGGCGCAGACATGCTGGGCAGGACACGTGGGCTGCATGAAAGTTTGTCTACCAAAAAAGGTGTTATATGGAGAACTCCAACTGGCTCCTGCAAGGCTGGAGCACAGAAAAAGTATAGCAACAGCTGCATAGACCTTCAGACATCAAGCAACACAACAAAAATGAACTGCTCAAGGTCTCACAGATTTCTCCCACACATGCTCAAGAGTATGGTAGACAATTCCAGCCATGCAAAGGACTCATTCATCACAGTCAGGCACACCACAGACATCATTTTCATAATCATCCCAGTTGAGCTGAATGGTCATTATCAACTTCGATGGATGAAGATAGTCCATCCCTCAATAGTATCATCCCTCAATAGTAGGACGAATACTTTTTGTACTTACAGCAAAACAGACTCAAGTTTTTATTAAACTCCCAAAATTAAATTTAAAAACTTAAAAGACCCAAAACTTTATAGTAATTTATAACTTCCACAAGAGCAGTTACTCTCAAATATTTACACAAACTAAATAAATGAACATCATAAACTAGTCACCAGAAGTCAATTCCCAGTTTCACACATTGTCACTGAGGTCAACTCAAGCTTCATGAAATGAGTGTCAGAATAAACTTGGAATGTTGTTATTTCAATTCATGGTTTTCTCCACAGCTTTATCTCATACCCAGAAGACTAACTCTCAATGGTATATAATGTTTTGAGAATATTTCTCTTACTCAAAGATGAGGGAGGAGGGGTAAAATCTGGAATGTAAAGATACTGCTAGCTTTCTTGGCAGGGGACTAGAAATACCGTCGAATAGTGTCAGCTCATGCAAACTTTTCCGCAGTTCGAGCATGACATAAGTTTAGCAATGTTACTGAAACGTATAGTGATGTCTAAATATTCAACAAAAGTTGAACACTGGTCTCCCATACAGGATATGCTACTACAATTATTTTATTATTGAAGATACCATACATTTTCACAGAGGACTAGAACTGTACCATTAGGCACCAACAACTAGCAGTGTGATAGTACTTTTATTTACTCAGCCAGGTATATCCTCAAACAAGGCAGACGTCAACTGCTCAAAGTTTTTAAATGCATTTTCCCCCCAATACCACACTGGAACAGATCAAGTATGAAATACATTCACATGAGTTACACAATTATATAGATTCCTTGAGAAATAAGCATCATCTAAATAGCAGACTTTTATACTGATAAAATGACATGTACACAACAAACAAGGTAGATTCACATAGATTATTAGTATGAATCAGAAACTTCAAGGGATTATGATAAAATTATAAGGCTGAACACAAGACCCAATATTCATACTTATTAAATTAAAGATACCCAGTACAATACTGGCCACATAACTCCAAGCTTAATATTGTGCCTTTCTCTTAATGGTATGGTACAATGACTTACTTACATGCTGCCAGATGAAATAACACAGTAGTCACAAAATGTTAGTAGTGTCATATTAAATATAAGTGCATAATGAAAATGATAGCACAACTATATTCAAAAAATTGCAGATGTGATTTAACAACTGTCACATACAGCATGTTTCCCATTAGGGAGTTGCAGGGAGGGATTTCGTAACTGTGTGATAAAGTCCGCACGCTCCTGCTATCGCCACATCATGTACAGGGAGAGTTTTTTCATTTACCCTCCGACAGAAAAAAACAACCATCCTTAGCAGGGATCAAACTGTGGGCCTCATGATGTGAGACCAACACCCTAACCTCTTGGCTATGCGCCACGTGTACTCGCTTTTTGAGTCAATTTTCTTTTTTTGTGAACTAATTTTTGTGTATGTAACAACAAAAACATGGACTTAAAAGGTTGAAACACTGTAGTGGATTGATTGAATTATACTCAGGTTACCCCACATGCACTTCCTCCTTCTCAACAAAGGGGTATGCCTCCTGCCAAAAATACTACTCATATCCTTACTTCAAGTGATAATTCACAGGCATTTTCTAAAAAAATTCATTTTCTAAACAAAACATGGTGAGCTTGGTTTTAATATCATGACTCCCATGAGCACAATGCAAATGACAAATGTAAATCTGAACTGCATACATAAAAGTAGCAAAGAATTTGAATTCCATAAAATTCACATGAAATTAGTCAATTTAATATTCAGCAAACAAAGAAGTGACAAATATTTTAGAATGTTCTATGTTCATGTTTAATTCAACAGCAATTCTCCAATTATTTCGCTGCAAATAATAAAAAGTATTTCTAGAAAAATGAAATAAAATAAAGTTTTCCCACTTTTTTTAAAAGACAAAGGAAAAAATTAAGAAAAAACAAAATCAAAAGAATTTAGAAATATTACATTTAAAGATAGATGCAAAATATGTTAGCATCACATTTAAAAAGCTGTTAAATGATAGGCCTATATCATATATATATATATATATATATATATATATATATATATATATATATATATATATATATATATATATATATATATATATATATATATATATATATATATATATATATATATATATTATATATATATATATATATATATATATATATATATATATATATATATATATATATATATATATATATATATATATATATATATATATATATATATATATACACATATTTGTTTGATAATTCATTAAAGATTACAAATGAAAATTATTTTTATTAACACTTTGCTGATCAAATGTGATGATTGTTAAATTTCTGGTACATACCATCGGTGCTCAAGTTCAGTAACAAAAAAACTATTGTCAAATACGTTATATTTTAGTAACACTACAACCATAGCAATAGTATTACTAAAAATATTGCATCAAGGCCCCTACATTATTCCAATATTCTGTGCCCATACTAGAATGAATATATGCAGTGTTTTAGCATTAGCATACTCTGTTGTTAAATGGTGGGACAAGAAATTGGTGAACAGATTCATATGCTTGGTAGTTACACACTATCAGAAAATGCTGCTAATGATGAAGAAGTATATACTAGGAAATTTGTATGTAAGAAATAAAATAGAGATGTATGCAGATGTACAAGAACCATTGGTTTCAATAGTGAAATGATGAAAACTAGCATGGTTTGGACATGTATGCAGACATAATTCCTTGTCAAAAACAATGCTGCAGGGAACTGTTGAAGGAGGGAGAAGCAGAGGAGGAAAAATAAAGACATGGACAGACAACATCAAGGAATGGACAGGGCAAGATTTTCCCTGATTCTTCTGCATCACTGAAGATAGAAATCGATGGAGGACTCTGTGTGCATCCAATGTGGTACCCTGACGATCCCAGGGTTACGGATTTGTTCTTTTATTTATATACTAGGATCTCCAATGCAAGTAGCACTTTCACTAGACATGCAAATGTATGGTGATTAGCTTATATAGAACGCTGAAGTTATACAGAGCAGTGGTAGTTCCGATGCTGTTGTATGCTGGTGAAAAATGGATGGTATACAGGTGTCATATAAGGAAGCCTAATCACCCACACAATGTGTCTCAGAAAAGTGATGAATGTCAGATGGCAAGACAAGATTCTTGACACCATTGATCTTGATAGAGCCGATATCTCTAGTTTTGATAATATTCTTATGCATTCACATATTTGTTGGACCAGATCATATTCTCCAAAAAATACTACTCAAGGATGAGATGTATCATGGGCACGCACTCTCAAGCTGTTCAAAATAATTACTACAATGAATACTTCAAGATTTCACTGAAAACTTTCAGGATAAACCATGACACATGGAAAGATGCTGCACAAACCAGATACATAATCACCATCAATACCTCCAACATCCCATATCTCTTGTGTTGGTGATGCACTCTGCTAGACCTGTCCATCTTGTGATGTTACTCTCCCACTTGTATCTCTGTCTACCTCTTGTTCGCCTCCCTTCGATTTTACCCTCAAGTAAGGTCTTCAAAAAGGTAAAACTAGATACATGGTGCTCTAAAATCAAAAATAGTGCAGCATTTTGTGGGGGGAAAAGCAGAAATACAGAAGCTCAACAGCGGAGGCAAGTTAGAAAGAAATGGGCAGAACAATTACCATATAAAGTGATTATCCCATTCTTAACATGTTCAAATACTTTTGGGGGTTCACTATAGGGCTTATCAGCCACTAAAGAAATCTTAAACAATGAAATTCACTGAATTTCAAGAATTGAAAATAAGTCATCATCATCATCACATGTAATGGACGAACAGCACTAGGTATTGAATCTTTTAATAATTGAGAATTTTCCAGAGGTTTGTTCATTGTGCTAAAAGTAGTAATATATAATGTTAATATATATCTTGGAATGTATAATAACAACCAGCATTATAAGAAATATTATTCTGGCCCTTGTAATAAATCTGAGAGTTCAAAATTCCTTCAGACATTCAAATATTCATTGAAAACTTCAGACATTGAAAACTTTAAGAGATGTTATTATTTCATTATTTAATATATTTTTCAAGACAGCATTGTCATTTTTGTGCAAACACAGATGGGAGATAAAAAAAATCACTTAGATTCTGCTCAACAAAGTGTTAAACATACATCATTCTTTGAATATAAAACCCATCAGCAGCACCCTCTGGAGACGGCACAAGAATGAAGATATGATTACATGTCCATATTAAACATCTTTGTCAGCAGGAATAATTGGTTGTCTGGTCAACCCGGGAAGAGCATTTTTTCCTTTATCACAGGTACCAAAATTGTTATTGCATGTATAGCCTTCAGGGCAACAGTGGAGAAAACAGCAAACAGCCTGTATATAAGAAACAAAACATCAAACCAGATACAACTGCGGTCAGGAGTTATTTTATTTATTTAAAAACTGTTGACTCCTATTAAAAAAGGTCTTAGCATAAGTGAAAGGTAAAGTTCAGTTGGTTTTTTTTTAAATTGGTTATCAAAATCCCACACTGGATCTCTCTTTTAGAAATACATTGTTCATAAGTTTTTCAGCAGGAGGTAGTCCAGAAAATCATGATGCATTGTGTCTCCATTTTATTTGCGCCAATGGGTCAACACAATGACGGTTCTTCAAGTCATTATGAAACTATGCTTCTGATACGATTAAGTATTCATTATCATAGCCAATGTGTGTATGACTAATGTAAACTTAGTAGTAATCCAACAATTCATTATCATAGCCAATGTGTGTACGACTAGTGTAAACTTCAGTAGTGATCCAACAATTCATTATCATAGTCAATGTGTGTACAACTAGTGTAAACTTAGTAGTGATCCAACAATTCATTATCATAGTCAATGTGTGTACAACTAATGTAAACTTAGTAGTGATCCAACAATTCATTATCATAGTCAATGTGTGTATGACTAGTGTAAACTTAGTAGTGATCCAACAATTCATTATCATAGTCAATGTGTGTACAACTAATGTAAACTTAGTAGTGATCCAACAATTCATTATCATAGTCAATGTGTGTACAACTAATGTAAACTTCAGTAGTGATCCAACAATTCATTATCATAGTCAATGTGTGTACAACTAGTGTAAACTTCAGTAGTGATCCAACAATTCATTATCATAGTCAATGTGTGTACAACTAGTGTAAACTTCAGTAGTGATCCAACAATTCATTATCATAGTCAATGTGTGTACAACTAGTGTAAACTTCAGTAGTGATCCAACAATTCATTATCATAGTCAATGTGTGTACAACTAGTGTAAACTTCAGTAGTGATCCAACAATTCATTATCATAGTCAATGTGTGTACAACTAGTGTAAACTTAGTAGTGATCCAACAATTCATTATCATAGTCAATGTGTGTACAACTAATGTAAACTTAGTAGTGATCCAACAATTCATTATCATAGTCAATGTGTGTATGACTAGTGTAAACTTAGTAGTGATCCAACAATTCATTATCATAGTCAATGTGTGTACAACTAATGTAAACTTAGTAGTGATCCAACAATTCATTATCATAGTCAATGTGTGTACAACTAATGTAAACTTCAGTAGTGATCCAACAATTCATTATCATAGTCAATGTGTGTACAACTAATGTAAACTTCAGTAGTGATCCAACAATTCATTATCATAGTCAATGTGTGTACAACTAATGTAAACTTCAGTAGTGATCCAACAATTCATTATCATAGTCAATGTGTGTACAACTAATGTAAACTTCAGTAGTGATCCAACAATTCATTATCATAGTCAATGTGTGTACAACTAATGTAAACTTAGTAGTGATCCAACAATTCATCTTCTAAGAGCACAAACAATGTTGATGCAAATTATCTGGTAACTGGGTCAACCACAGAAATCTTTTGCAAACCACAAATGACTCCACCAATGCTGGCATAAATGAAACACATGTCAGATGATCAGCAGGTGAGTGACCTATATATTATTGCAGCTCCAAGCTTGAGTGATTATGTGTTTTGTTTGTTTGCATTCACTCTCAATCAGTATGATTTTTTTCCCATCAAATTTGAGCCAGAGAGCATATGTTGTGCTAGAACATTAAATATGAGCCAGAGAGAAAAAAAAACCTTCCTGAGCTGAAACATCCAATATAGTGTATATTGACAAGATTGGTATAAATTGTCACTGTAAAAAGAATTAAAACTAATGTTTACTAACTAAATTTTACCTTTGGAAATGGGCAACAACCATACTCTCCTGTTGGATACATGTGACAGCAGCTGTTTCCATCAGGGCAAAATGCTTCACCATTAGGGCAAACAACTCTGTTTACTGAAAGCTGTTTGACTGGATTGGTTATCTGTTCCAATGGCAATTTACTCTATAGTGGCCAGTTATAAGAAGAAAAAGTATAGCATCCTTGAATAAAAGTAATACAAATCTCATGCTAATGGATGTGTGAAACATAACTCAGGATGGTAATATAAATGGGCTAAAATACTTTAAACAGTAACATTCAAACAATTAGATTATAAATTAAATGTGAAAGTCTCCAAATCATAAACTCTTCAAAAAAGTTAAGAACCAGTAGCTGGAAATGAACCAACAATTTTTAATTTAGTCATTGCGTTGTTGTAGGAAGGTGTTATTGTCAGAAATGTGGCTAAGATTCTTGCATTATCTCATTCAATTATTCTCAGACTGCAGCAACGCTTTGCCCACACTGGGATCATCAATGAATGGCAAAGCAAAGGTTGTTCTAGAGTCACTACACTTTGAAAAGATTGATTAATTCAGAGGTAAGCACTGCAACAGAAAACTGAACGTGCAAATGTTCTCACAGTTCATCAGATATGCTACCAACACTGTAGTCAGTGACCAGACTATTCAGAATCGCCTTCAGAATACCAACCTTCGTTGTTTGTCATTCAACCATTTGATCACACTTGACTGCTGTTTTAACAGCAACTTGTTTAGCATGGATTACGCAGCACATGCATTGTGATGTGCACAATGAGCTAGTGTTATGTTCACAAATTTTTTTTGGAGCCTACAGATGGATGAATACGAGTACGGATGCATTTGGATGAATGCATTAGTGATTATGCAATCCTCGAATGTAACTGACATGGCAGGAGATCAGTGATGATGTGGAGAGGCATTAGTTTACTCCATATAACCCTCTATCCTGTGATTGAAAATCTGAATGGTTACCACTACTGTAACGAGATTCTACATCCCCTTGCCATCCCAGTACTACAAGTTATAAGGCATTATGCAGTTTTTCTAGACGATAATACATGACGATAATCCATTCTCGTGCAGTAAATAGTTTCCTGTAACAAGCGGTGGTCAACAGAATGGACTGACCTGTAAACAGTCCTGATATTTATCCCATAGAACATTTTTGGGAATAGCTTAGGTGATGAACTAAGTAATATCAGCCATTGCCTATAGCTCTGCATGAGCTGCTTCTGGTACTTCAGCATCAGTGGCAGGCAGTATCCCAATGTTTCATTCGCTAGTTTACAGTACTCACAATGTTGACCAATGTTAATCTCCATTTTTAAACTGAGGGTCATTTTGATTGCTGTGCAGTCATTTTACACATGTTAATGCAGTCATTGAATATTGTAACTGATAAGATTCTCATGTTATGTTATATTTTTAAATGATATTCTGTTATTTTCTTTTCTTTTGACTTAATGCTCTTCCATTCAAAAAGTGATCCTTAACTTTTTTTATGGGTATATATATATGTATATATATCTATAAACTAATAACCCATCAGGATCATAGGGGTACCACATTGGATGTTTCAGCACACAGAGTCCTCCAACAATTTCTATCTTCAACTATGCAGATGAGTGAGGAAACATCTTGTTCTGCCCATTCCTTGATGTTGTCTGTTTATGTCTTTATTTACTCTCCTCTGCTTCTCCTCCCTGGGACGGTTATCTGCAGTATTGTTTTTGACAAGAAATCATGTCTGTATGAGGTTTCATAAAGACATGTGCAAACGTATTGTTCGAAGTCTGATAGTTTTACAGTAAAGACTAGAGTAAAGCAGGGGTGCATTCTTGCCACCACACTTTTTGGAATCTTCTTCATAGTGCTCTGAAACATGTTCTTGCAGATGCAGCAGGTTAACGTTTTCATCCGAACCCATTACGATGGATCGCTCTTCAACATAGTGTGTCTCACAGTGAAAATGAAAACATCAGAAATACTCATCAAAGAACTTCTCTTCGCTGGTAATGCTGCACTAGTTCCACACAGTGAGTCCACCTTGCAGTCCCAAATTGACAAAATGGCAATGGCCTCTCTATGTTCTCATAGAGCTGTTCTCTATGACAATAAGCATCACTAAAACTGTGTCAATATGTCAGAGATATACAGTACCAACAAACATCACCTTAAACAACTCATATAAAACAAGTCAACAACTTTTGCTACAATCCACAATTACATCCACCCTTCTCCTAGACAATGAAATAAACGCACGTATGGGAAAGCAGCTACCATTTTTGGCGGACTGTCAAAGTGAGATTGGAAAACCATAAGCTAAAATTTAAAACAAAGATACAGATCTATCAAACACGCGTGCTGAGTACACTATACTACAGATCTGAAACATGGACTACCTACACCAAACATGAGAGGAGACTTAACATTTTTCATCTAAGATGTCTCCGCAAGATCATAAACATTAAAGGCACGACAAAATCACTAACATGGAAGTGTTGTGCTGCACTCAGCTACCATGGAAACACTCAAAATAAATAGATTGCATTGGAAGGGTCATGTCCGCAGAATGCTAAATTGCTGCATCCCAAACCAAGTACTACTCGAGGAACTGGCTAAAGGCCATTGAGCCCACGGTAGACCAATACTGAGATATAAAGACATCAGTAAATCCTCAATGAAAGGCTTCCACATAGAATCCAAAAACAGGGAAAATACAGCAGAAACTTGGAATGTCTGGAGGCAGAATTTGTGTGTGGGAGAAGTATTGTTCAAAAATAATATGTTTAAAAATATGGAAGAAAAAAGAGAAAGGCGCAAACAAAAATCATCCGTTGCTGTGATATGATAGCTTGAGAAGTCCCTATGCCTGAGAAAATATTCAACGGATTGCTTCTTCTAATTGCTAAATGACCATCTACAAGATGCAACAGGCCATACAATACATGTCTGTATACATATTCAAACCATGCTAGTTTTCGTCATTTCACTCTTGAAGGCAATGGTTCTTGTAGATATATCTCTATTTTATTTCTAGTGTACAAATTTTTATGCTTTCTATAGGAAATTCATAGATTTCATCTGTAACATTTGTATTCGAAAGCCTATATATATATATATATACATAAACTGTATAAGTCGCTGGTGCTTTCTGTTGTGTTGTATGGTTGTGAGAGTTGGACACTCACTGCGGACATGGAGAGAAGATTACAGGCTGTCGAGTACAAATGCTACAGGCGAATTCTACAAATTTCCTATAGGGAAAATAAGATTGATGTGTAGGTAAGAAATAAAGTAGAGATGTGTGCAGGTGTTCTGGAGCCATTGCTTTCAATAGTGAAAAGGTGAAAACTAGCATGGTTCGGACATGTATGCAGGCATGATTCCTTGTCAAAAACAATATTGCAGGGAACTGTCGAGGGAAGAAGAAGCAGAGGAGGTCAAATAAAGGCATGGACAGACAAAATCAAGGAATGGACAGGGCAAGATATTTCCACACTCATCCGCATCGCTGAGGATAGAATTCGCTGGAAGACTCTGTGTGCTGAAGCATCAAATGTGGTACCCCTACGACCCTGAAGGGTTACGGGTTTATAGATATAGATAGATATATATACATGTATATAAAATTTGTTAGCTAGTTTTTTTCTCCCGTGCCATAGGCAGCACATAGGGCAGAGGTTGTGATTCTTCCTGCATTGCGATCCTGCAATTTTAGTATTTTATTTCTTGAATTGATGCAGCTCATTTTTTCCCCTTTCAGTATGGTGTTTTTTACGAGTAGTTTTAGCTCATTATCTTCTCCCATCTGATAGCCACATTAGTGCTTGTTGGTTCAATCTATTTTTATTTAAAGACATGTCCCAGGTAGTTCCATTTATGTTTTCTTACTATATTTGATATTTACTCTTGATGTGTTTCATCTTTCAAATCACTATTTGAGACAAAATTGCTCCATTTTATGTTTGACAGTTTCTCTATGTTTATTTTCAAAGCTGTTTAATTTTTAATCTATTACTTGGGTCAATTTCCAACTTTCACATCCATAGGTCAACACTAGAACAATAAAGGAGCTGAATAGTCTTAATTTGGTGTCTCTTCCAAGTTCTTTGGATATCCAGATGTTTGTTAATTTCATGAAAGTGCCCAGTGCTGTTGATATGCAAGTATTTCTTTATTTTGTTGAGTCTCCATCCAGATTTTCTGCTGATATATATAGAGAGAGAATTTGTTTTGTGTCCAAGATTCCTAGATTGGTTGCAATATCTGAGCCTTGTGGACAGACACATCAGACTTTAGCAAGGTACTGTTGGATCTCATGGACCATCTAAAGAATAGTGTTGTCAACTCCATATTCAACATCCTTGGGCCTGCATGGAAGGTCACAATGTTAATATTTTATGCTATACTTTTGGGCCCAGACAGAGCATATAATTAAAAATGCAGAACTGATGGAAAAAAATAAAGAATGACAAGAGAACCAATTTAACAGAGTTTCAAAAATTATGATATCAAAAAATAATCATCAAGATTATGTACTAGAAACAAACAGCAGCAAATAAGAGTAGGAAATCAGTTTGGCCCCTTTCAACAAATAAAACAAGGAGTTATACAGGGATGTGTACTTTCACTAGATCTGTGCTTTTCATATAGTGAAAACATAATGCGTGCAATAATTGATATCCTAGGAATATCAGTGGGAGGACATAACATAAATGATTTAAGATATGCGGATGACATTGTTCTGATTGCTAAAAGTGATGAAGAGAAGACTTTCAAGATTTAATTAATGTAGTAGTCACAGAAAGTACAGAGAAAGGCCTCTTCTTAAATATCAAATAAACAGAAGTAATGGTTATTTACAAGAAACAAAATAACACAACTTGCAATATCAAAGTGAATGATACAGTATTAAAACAGGTCCACCAAATCAAATATTTAGGTACAATGATAACAGCAGATGGAAGAATTTCAACAGAAATAAGAAGCAAATAGGGCAAGCAAAAACAACATTCAGAAAAATGAAAAGTATATTGTGTAATATGACCTTGTCATTAGAGGTGAAGAAGAGAATTCTGCAGTGATATATAACTCCTATACTAACATATGGTTGTGAGTCTTGGGCAATAAACAAACAGGAAAGTGGGAAATTAGACACAATAGAGATGTGGTTCTACAGAAGAATGATGAGAATAACATGAACTGCCAGGAAATCTAATGTGAAGGTGTTGAAAGAGTCAAATGCTAGATGGGGCTTAGTCAATAATATTAGAAAAAAACAATTTTAATTTTGGCATGGCACCTGATGATGATATCAAATATTTAATACGTTATTACAAACCTTATCATGAGGGCAGCATTAATATTACTCATAGATAATAACATGAAATTTGTCTCACTTGTTTCACTTCTGTTTTCGTGAACCAATTCATAGCATCTACACCTAGATTGCAGGTACCAGCAGACAGATTACATTTATAGCCAAAGGGACAGCAGTGGAGTTTGTCAGTGCAACAGACACCCTGGATAGATAATAATTAATTAAGAAAACATGGAATGGCTCTCTATATGCCTTACCTGTGCTAACTCCCTAACTATCTTGTTACTGTGTGGTGAAATGCTGTTCAAACAATGAACCCTGTATTAACTAGGTTGCAGCTTTACCATTGGGCCACACTATCATGTTTTACAAGTAATTTTATGGGTCAAAGGGCATGAGCCCGTGGACTGCTGGATCAGCTACCAACCTACCAACAAATAATTTTCTGAGATCCATAGGGATTGTTTCTTGAGTTATAGAATCACATGCTCTGAACAATATTCCTGGTAGACAGCTCTATTGAGAATGACTTGTCTTGTCTTATCCACTTGTGCCACTAGGTGTCATAGGGAGCCGAAGTCTTCTTTCTTTTGCCAACTGTGTTGCTGCTGCCATAATACAGCCTTGGTGTGCTACTATTTCTCTGATGTCCTTTATCAATCTTCGTCTGGGTTTTTCCCCGTTTCTCTTTTCAGATGGTTTTTTATTGGAGGCTAACAGTGGAATGTGATCTGGTTCCATTCTAATTAGGTGTCCAAACCATTTGATCTTGTGTGTTTCCATGTATTCTTTACATGATATTGTTTTTACCTATTTCTTATAGTGTTACTGTTTATTCTATCTCTTTTTTACAACTAATAATCTGTACCTTTTAAGAAAGTAAAAAATAAAGTAACCCATAGCATTTATTAATGCCGTAGGGGTGTGAGATGTTAGCGATCTCACATTTCACAGGCTCTGCAAATGACGGCGGTAGCCATCTCTTCTCCCTCGCAGTCTTTACTTCCCGGATTAATTCGGTACCCATTTAAGGCTGGGTCGACCTGGGAGCCATTGCGATCTGAAAACATTTCCGCTTCAACTGGGGAATGAACCCAGGACCACTCATATGCGAAGCCAGTGCGCTACTCACTGCGCTAACGCTGCTCCCAAGAAAGTCTTGGTTACCAAACATAACTACTTGCAAACTGGACTGATATAAAGGAGTTTAAAAACTAAGCTGAAGTCACCTGGTTATGACAGAAAGCTCAGAAAAACAACCCAACTGCGCATAGGAAGTAAGAGCTAATCACTCGCAATTCCTGGGATTCTCCAAAAAAAAAAAACAGATAGACCCTTCAATTTTGTTTCTATAGTAAATGAATTTTTATTAATTAATTCAGTTGTTTAAAATGTAGGAATTTGGTAAACAAAATGAAACTGGAATCCCACATCGGTAACATTTTAATTTTAATTAAAGTTTGTTGCATCAAGATAGGTCCAGATTTTCTGAAATTATCAAAATGGATTCGGTTTCCACTGATAAAAATAGTTCAAAGATTTAGCAAATATTAGGCTTTACTATTTTTTAAGAGTTTTATTTATAGAAGATAATATTCCAAGTAATGAGTCAGAAAACAGTGATTTCAATTTGTATAGTGGTAGAGAATACCAACTTGTTGCATATCGGGAAAAAATAGGCCTAATAATGGTAAGGGAAAAATAAGAGCTAAGAAAATCTAGAACTGTTTTCAATGATATAGTTTCTGAAGAATCAACGACAGCAATGATACTTTTACACAATGTTATACAGTGACTATAGACCTAGGTCTAATGATAATATTGTGTGGAATAAAGTTGAACAGAGTGTTGCTATTGGGTCATCACTGTTGAGATTGTGTCTGGTATCCAAGCACCATTGCATGAAAATTCATCACCACTGGACTGTTTGTTTACAATGCTGACAACTGATATTACTGACAGTTTGGTAACTAATATAAATGTTTATGCAGAATAGAAAATAAACAGTCAATAGTACTCTCAAAGGATAAAGTATTTGTTGGCACTGTACATTTAGTTGATAATGATGATGCAGATAGGTAGTGTGTACAGTGCAGAAAATCAAAGCTTTTAGATGAGCTCTAATGTACCACTTTGAGATAAGTTCTAATGTATCCCTGTTTGTTTGTTTGTTTTGCATTCGCTCCATTGTAACCAGCACGGATATCCGTGCGATTTCTGCCGAGAGCGTAATTAACATTGTGCTACCGTTATGCGCCTTGTAGGCCTAGAACATCCGATTTCGGCATGCCTTGACAATTCAAGTGGGCTACCCTAGCCTGTGACAGCCTTCCTATCTGTCGCCAGGCAGTGAATGTGTACTGATTTTATGCAGAGACGGTTTGTCCTTCACATTTGTCCTGCACGAGGCTTTCCGCAGCCAGTGAATTAGCCTCGTGTAATTAGGGGTATTGTGCCCGTGCTCATCAGGTACTGAACCTTTTCTCGTCCTCAAGCCTAGTTCCGGTTTAGGAAGAACTTGACAGAAGTGTTGGGCTTGGGAACGTTCGCCTTCTTAGCCGAAGCGTTGCTCACTAGCTTCGTGAGCCCCTCGTCCAAGTCTGAATCTGTGCACATATTTAGGAACGTCAGGGACTAGTGTTTTGTTCTAGAGCTGAACAGTGCTTGTCACCTCGGACTGCTATGCCTGTGCCCATCAGGTACTGAACCTTTCCTCTCTGCGAGCATGCTTCCAGTATAGGAAAGACTCGACAATAGAGTTGGGCCCAGGCTGGGATTACCAGTAACTAGAAGCTTGTCTCGAGCAAACAATGCTTTAGTTCCGATTTCATTGAACTGTTTTCCGTGCTCTTTGCACATGACGCTGCCCTCTAGCGCTGTGCATCATGTATCCCTGTGAGATTAGATCTAATGTATCCCTGTGAGATTAGCTCTAATGTATCCCTGTGAGATTAGGCCCTATCTCTTATGTATTCAGATGAGATGAGTTCTAATGTATCGCTGTGACATTATCTCTAATATATCCCTGTGAGATTATCTCTAATATATCCCTGTGAGATTATCTCTAATATATCCCTGTGAGATTATCTCTATATCCCTGTGAGATAATCTCTAATATATCTCTATGAGATGAGCTCTAATGTTCCACTGTGAGATAAGGTTCATTGTTAACTTGTAGATTAGCATAAGAATAAGACAATGTCATAACAATCAGCTTACAAAGATTCAGCCCATGTGTTGCCAGAGACTGACAGAAAAGAACATAAACAATGAACATGCTATGCTAGTTGAAAGAGCTGAATAGGGAAGGTTGGGCATGGTATTAGTTATTCCATTCTGTAGAAGGTCGTAGTGGCCCAAAAATATCATGTTGAAGTCATCAGTCAAGAGAAAGAATATCAGACAAGTCATTTTAAAATTCTAGCGCTTTATTCAGATGGGAACAATCAGCGTCGTTATAATGTTTGCCATTTTCAGTAAAATCATTATGGATTGCAATTCTGATACGGAATTTTTGGGAATTATGGTTGTTTTCAAAGTGGATATAGTTTCATGTTTGTTTCATTATGAAATGATACCAGACAAGTAAGGACATAATATATTGATGTGGACTTTAGACAACACTAGGTTTAAGTCTAGAGAGCAATGGAATCAACAGAGGAAGTGATATTTACATGTTTTATTTATTTACCCAGCAATATTATGTTAGTTTAGTTATGAAACAAAATAAATACATTAGACTTGGGTGTTTAAAAGAATGTTATCAGGGTTACCTCATAGACAATAATTGTAAGAAATAGTTTTTTAATTTTTACAAATATGTTCTCCTTTTCCTATCTTTACAACCTTCATGCACCTCTTGTATACACATGCACAAAAAAACTTACACCAATATATGCAGTATTCAATTTGTTGTTCGCATGCACAAACACAACTTACACCAATATATGCAGTATTCAATTTGTTGTTCACATGTACAAACATTATGTACAATTCTGTAAAATCAAAATAGTTATTGCATTTTCTAAACACCAACCAAAAATAACGCAAACTGCCAAAAAAGAATCTGGAAAGGAGGGGGAGGGGGGGAGAGAGAGAGAGAGAGAGAGAGAGAGAGAGAGAGAGAGAGAGAAAGGTATTACATAATTTTAATTAGGGTGCTAAAGGTTAAGAGTGTTTACACATTTTTATATGTGCCACTAGGCATGACAAACTTTGCACTACAGAAACCCATGTAGGTCTACATACATTTTTAACATCTGGTTTTATTTTAGGATTGCATATAAAGATAATTCAACAAAATAACATGTATTGACAAGACATTTACCTCTTTAAATGGACAGCATGCCATAGTACCAGATCCTAATTCACAGCAGGTAGTGTCAGAGGGGCATTCACATTTCTCTTGGCCTATAACTTTTGCATTCTCAGGTCTGGCTACTGTTTTGGTTAGCCAACTTATAACATCATTACCATGATTGCAGGTGCCAGACGATAAATCACAACTGTAGCCATTGGGACAGCAGTGAATATGATCTGAACAACACACAGCCTGTACAGAAGACAATCAAAGTAAATCCCAAGTTTAAATCTCTATATTTTACTGTTATAACTTCTAGAGAAAAAAAAACTGCTGAGTGACTACATTAAACAATATCTTAAAAATAAATGTCAAAACATGCTGCAAAAAAAAAAAAATCCGAGGTTCATGTCCTGTGTGTTGAGATCGGAAAAGTAGAGCAAAGAATAGCAAGACTGTGACATGTCATGCAACATAAACAACTGAATAAGTCGGGGGGGGGGGAGGGAAGGGGGGGTTATAGTGTTTCTTGTCCCACCCCACTAATTAATGTAACTCAAAAATGATGCTGATGTCAGATAAAAATACACACAGGTTCCATGATTCTTCTTCTTTCGTTCACTTGAAACATGTCTATATCTGTAATTCTGTCTCCTTAATAAAACTCACTGTCTTTTGTAGTTCATACAGTGTCCCATAGAGCTTTGATTCCAGTGTTGTTTCCTCTGGCCAATATGTCTGCCTCAGCGTTTCATGCTCAGAACACTCTTGAAGTATATGTTTGGCACTCTGTGCTGCCTGTCCACATGTACACATGGCCGTGTTAGGTTCCATGATAAAATAAATATTCCCAGACAAAATATCCCACGACAAAATATTCCTACATAGCCAAAAAGTCTGTAATGGGCTCTGGTACACTGGAAATTTTAGCTTTACGTTTTTGTGAAGATTTGCTATGAAGTTGGCAAAAATTTTTACGTCGCAGATAAGTTATAAGAAATTAGTTTTATGGGAGGTTATGTTTGTGAAGGACAGATCTGGAGCTGGTGGGAAAGAGATATGAAAGTGTGATGTATGCACATGTCATGTTGTTCACACTCTTGATGATAGTGTAGTTTAGGAGCATGGTGAACATGATCATGTTGTTCACACTCTTGATGATAATGTAGTTTAGGAGCATGGTGAACATGTCATGTTGTTCACACTCTTGATGATAATGTAGTTTAGGAGCATGGTGAACATGTCATGTTGTTCACACTCTTGATGATAGTGTAGTTTAGGAGCATGGTGAACATGATCATGTTGTTCACACTCTTGATGATAATGTAGTTTAGGAGCATGGTGAACATGTCATGTTGTTCACACTCTTGATGATAATGTAGTTTAGGAGCATGGTGAACATGTCATGTTGTTCACACTCTTGATGACAGTGTAGTTTAGGAGCATGGTGAACATGTCATGTTGTTCACACTCTTGATGACAGTGTAGTTTAGGAGCATGGTGAACATGTCATGTTGTTCACACTCTTGATGACAGTGTAGTTTAGGAGCATGGTGAACATGTCATGCACCTGTTCATTGTAAAGTTGATGTAGCAATTTTTCGAGAAAACATGAAACAATGTTGAGAAAACATGAAACAACGTTGAGAAAACATGAAACAACGTTGAGAAAACATGAAACAACGTTGAGAAAACATGAAACAACGTTGAGAAAATACATAAGATACTAGGCACATTGTGCAACATGCTTTAAGACAAGTATCAATACAGCAAGTATAATAACCTTCTACCTCAATAAGAATTTTTAACGAGAGATGTTAGCAGAAATCGTCAGCAAAATGGAATCAATGGTCAACACATTGACATATATAAAAACACATTCAGCGGCAGTCTCATTGTGCTAGTGCAAAAGAGCCATATTTTGTTCCGTTTGCAGCACAGGACAATGTTTATTTCTCAGAGCAGACATTGGTTTTCTGATGGAACATTCAGAGTCAATCCAGAGAGATTCGATCAACTGTATACCATCCATACATCTGAGAATAGTCAAATAATCTCATGTGCATATGCGCTTTTGTTTGGGCGCAGAGAAGTAATATACCACTGCCTTCTTCAGCATATCATAGAACTGGGAAATAACAGTAATGCAGCTCCATTTTCAGTAGTTACTGATTTAAAATGAGCTGCAATTAAAGCTTTTAAAAGTGCACTTCCTTGAGCTCAAGTATCAGGATGTCATTTTTATTTTGGACAGAATTTTTGGCGAAAAAAAAATCTGAGGATAAATCAGTGTTGTATATCTCTGATGAATGGCATTGGCATTCATACCAGAAACTGATGTCATTACTGTTTTTGAACAACTCACCAACATTGATAGTTTCTCAGACCTGGATTTCCTCATCAATTACTTCGAATATTTCTACATTGGACGGGTTATTCGTGGTCTCAATTTCCAGTGTGCCTTTAGAATCAACACACTAGTGTCATCAACAAACTATCAAAAATCAAAATTGCTGCATAACAAACAATGCATTTGATTCAATGGTGAATGTATCTCATCTAACAGCCAACAAGACTTGCCCAAAAGTTACAGCAACAACAACAACATACATCTGCATTTTTGAGAAGTCAGATTGCCACTGGTCAACCAACAACAAAGAAATGGCAGGTTTATCAATGTGTTGATGATGCTATTAAAACAATGGTTGAACTGTATGATCCAACAAAGCCTTACAATTTAGCACATGTTGAAAAACATAGTACATGTTTTAAACATTAATGTTGTGTAGAACTCAACCATTGAACTTAATTTCATGTCTGTCATGTATAAGGCAATATATCATATCAATAATATATTATATTACATATTATTATATTATGTTAATATTATATTATATTACCAGGTATGTTATGTTAATATTATATTATGTTATGTTAATATTATATTATGTTATGTTAATATTATATTATGTTATGTTTTATTAATATTATGTTATGTTATATTATATTATATTAATATTATGTTATACTATACTATACTATATCATATCACATTATAGTATATCATATTAATTACATTACATTATTATATTATTATATCATACAATATATTCATATCATTTGAAGACTTTATTCTTGATTCTTAATTAGAAACTAGCTTCACAGCACGCTGGTCATTCCCATAAGTGCTCTTCCCTCAGTTCCAGCAGCCATCCCAGTGTACATAGAGTCCCAGTCAGGTGTTGAATGCGTCATCTTCGGGGCCTTCCAAAAAAATTACTTTTCCTTTCAGATAATCCTATTTCTGATATTCTCTATGTGTACGTTCTCAGCCTCATGGATATCATCTTTGTCTTGAAATGAATTTATTACTGCTTTTATCAAGTCAGCTTATCTTTTCTCAGCATTGTGCCGTCTATCGCCGCATTGCCTGCAATAAGTCGGTTCTCTTGTTTCCCCTGACGCCAGCATGACCAGGGCAGTATATCCATTAATGCTCTGGACAATTAAGTTGTTCATTAAGTCCCATCATTCTTTTCTATCTAATGCAGTATGCTTTGAGAGTCTGTATTACCGAGTGTGTTGATATATCAGTTATCAACCAATTAAGTGTTGCTGTAACTCCCTCTATCTCTATCCTCATGTTCGATGTGACAGTGGAATATGCTGAAGATTTCTCAACCAACTTTATGCCATTTCTGTAGGCAAAAAAACCCCAACCTCTTTTATTTGTATTTCTGTTACCTGAGCCATCTAATATAATTATGTCCTGTGTTTTCGAGTATAGCTGGGCGAGTTCATATACTGTAACATGGGCTTTGACACCTGTTCATTTTCGACATGCTTTATCTAATTGTATTATTACTTTAGTCAGTGATTTCTTCTCAGTGTCTACTTCTACCCATTAACTGCCCTTTCCTTTTTCTTCCAATTCACATACTCTTCACAATATGTCTTCAGCCTCTGCCATCCATGATCTGCTACGCTTGATTCGTTTCCCTTTGACTGTCCTTCCCATTTCCCTGAGCTGTACTAAGTAAACCATTGTTTATCGGTTTAGCCTAACAATTTCAAAATGAGTCAAAGTCATAAAAGTAGCTCTTCATACTATTTCTTTGCACCTGGGCATGAATATTGCAACCTTTTGGATACTTGCCATAAATAAACCATATAATTTTACTTGTGGCTTATAAATGAAACATTGACATTTAACCAGTTATTGATTACATAAAATGACAGTATTTTACATGAGAATATATAAGAAAATTAGGTATATTTAGAAATAATCATTCATTAATGGAACTATTTGGAACACAGCCCAAAAGTGTAGGGTGGCCACTGTCATTCTTCAATGATTTCTGTGTTTCAGTCTTCTTCAACTGTACATGACGGGGCTCCAGTAAAAAAACATGTATAGAAAGGTAAACATAACCCAAAATGCTGATTTTGATTCATAATTTTCATTGGTCAACCTTGTCCATTTTTGGCATGCTACTCCAAGTATAAAAATAGTTACCAATGAAAATCCTGACAATACAAAACATGACAAATTAAGTCCAGTTTTCTTTCTGAACAGTGGTCTTCTTTACTGCTGACAGTCTCAAACTGCACCCACAAAGTCTCAAGTGATCTGGTTTCCTCTTGTACTGTTCTTCACTGGGTGTTCTTCGATCTCCCAACTTGTCCCTTTCCCAGTGGTTTATGGGAAACCCTAATCTACTTATGTTGTCAGGCTTCTTTAAGAGGGTGCATTCTGTCCA
The DNA here is from genome assembly GCA_034231615.1 of Meghimatium bilineatum. Taxonomy (NCBI): domain Eukaryota; kingdom Metazoa; phylum Mollusca; class Gastropoda; order Stylommatophora; family Philomycidae; genus Meghimatium; species Meghimatium bilineatum. The sequence goes on along the minus strand of CM067299.1, from coordinate 29,703,307 downwards.
TCTCAGTTTTCTATCTTTAAACATTATCTCCAATAAAACATTATTGGACATTGGTATGTTCTCTTTCACAGCAACAGCAACCGCACTTCTGAAACCGCTTTGGCGTGTTAAATGAGTGAAGGCGACAAATGGGATCTGAGCCCATAGCCTCTGATGTATGGGCCCATGTCTGCACAGCATGTAAAGTCTGGATGCGGCAGAACTGAGCAAAGGAGCTCAACTAACATGGGCCATTGGGCAGAAAGGCGTCATTCAGCTAGCGTTGTAGAGCGTCAATGAGCACGGTGAGACAGTAAGGCACCCTGGTCACCTACTGCACTCCGACACACACTCAGTCATCTTGACTTGTCTTGCCACTGAGACCATATGTGTAGGGGCGAGAGAGTGAGGTTAATGACAGTGCGCAACTCTCCCTCACTTTAATCCAATTTTCATAGCGCAAGCCATGGCTTTCATCATCATCTCATTAATCATCAAAAAGTCCTGCGGTGATGGACGAGTGGCAGGTATGGATACACTGGCAGCCATAGTCACAAGGCCATGTGGTCATTCTCCAGAGACATTGAGGTACCTCTGGAGTCTGGCCAGCTGAACAGCCCTTTTCAGGAAAGCACTGTTCACCTCCTTAGCCAGAGGAAGGGGCTAAAAAAGGTGCCCTAAACATTGCCTGCCTTGTCATGACCCAGGCCAGCATACCGCAGCTGGCAGGGGTTCTCAATTCAGTGGTAGAAATATCAAGAAAACAAGAAAAACGAAGGTGAGTCCACTCACAATTGGCACATGGAATGTGCGCACCCTACTGGATGGTGTGGAGGTCGCACGTCCAGAAAGACATACCACACTTGTAGCGAAAGAGCTAGCAAGGTACAAAATTGACATCACTGCCCTCAGTGATACACGACTGTCTGAGGGTGAACTTATGGAACAATGTGCTGGTTATTCCTTCTTCTGGATTGGCAGAAATAAAGAAGTGAAACGTGAAGCTGGAGTTGGCTTTGCAATTAAATCCAGCCTAGCCAGAAAGCTGGCCGGACCTCCAAAGGGCATTAGTGACCAGTTGATGACTGTTCGCCTTCCAATTTCTAAAAAGCGGCATGCAACATTTGTTAGCGTATATGCAACTATGACGAACCCCGATGAACAGAAAGAAAGGTTCTATGTTGACTTGAAAAGACTCATACAGGAGACCCCTAAATCCGACAGACTCATCATCATTGGTGACTTCAACACACGAGTGGGTTCGGACTGGGTGTCCTCTGATGGTGTGCTGGGGAGGCATGGTATTGGCAAATGCAAATGCAATAGCAATGGACAGCTATTGCTTGAAACAAGCGCATCATTTAACCTACTCATCTCCAACACTGTCTTTCAACTACCTCACCATAATAATACTACATGGATGCACCCACGATCAAAACAGTGGCATCAAATCAATTATATCATCGTGAGACAACGCGATAAGCAGGATGTGAGAGTCACCAAATCCATGTGTGGCACCAACTGCTGGATGAACCACAGACTACTAGTCTCCACAATGAACCTCCATACATTGTATCTCCGGTGACCTCAAAATAGTAAACAATCAAAACGTCTTGATGTCTCCAAACTGGGAGATCCACTTTATAAACAGCTTCTGTGCAGCTCAATGGATACCAAAATTGCATCATTGACATTCGATCCCACAGACATTCAAAAAAGCTGATCATAACGATGTACAGATCAAAGCTCTCCTGGACAACAAGCACAAACAGTACAAAGCTTATTTAACCGACCCCACAATCAGCAAAAAGACGCAATACGAAAACTCAAAAGAAAAACGCGCAAAAAGAACTAAAGAGGATGCAAGACTCATGGTTTAGCATCAAAGCCAAAGAGATACAACATTATGCTGAAAGCAATAATATGCAGAAATTGTATTCAGCGTTAAAAGCAATTTATGGCCCTCAGTCTTCAGGAACAGGAACTCTTCTATGCGCAGATGGAAAGCATACCATTACTGACAGAGAGGAAATTCTCATATGCTGGGCTGAAAATGTACTAAACTGCCCCTCCATCATCAACGAGGAAGCGATTGCGCGCATCACGCAAATACCAATCAATCATTCATTATCGGAGCCCCCTCCCATTTATTGTTTTTCATGACATGCACATCTTCCCTTGCAAAGGAGGAACATCATCATCATGTTCTCTTTCACAGCTCATCGTTCAATATCAACGTTGGCTACCAGAAACAAAGTAAGAAACATTAATTGATAAATATCTTAAATTTTGTTGTGATTTTCTAGGTCACATGCAATTTTTCTGCCCCATCAAGTAATACAGACTTCACATTTTTATTTAACAATATAGTTAAAATGGGAAAATTCTTAGGAATTGGGGGCATTGTTGAAAGCAAATCTGAACTTAATTCTATAGTCAAGGTACTGTTGTTTACATTTTATTTATAAGGTAACAAACAAGAACACAAATAAATAAAACCAGATCCTTTAATATTTTATTTTTAAAAAGTCTTATACCTGCTCCAATGGGCAGCATCCATATTCGCCTGATGCCAGTTCACAGCATGTATTTCCAGTTGGGCAGTTAGAACCATCTTTACACTCAATATTATTGGCATGTTTGGCTTCTACTTTTTTTACCCAATTCACAACATCATTGCCTTTATTGCATCTGCCAGCAGCAGTATCACATGTATAGCCATTTGGACAGCAATGGGCATTGTCAGAGCAGCATACAGCCTGTATAGAAAAATCCCATAACGTCTTGAGTATACGGACCAAAATAATAACACTTGCTACTATCACTCAGTACTATGCTAGATGGAAATATAACATTTATCATTTATTACTATTTACTCACACAATTTATAAAAAAAACTAGCATGATAATTTGGAGGCCACAATGATTTATCCATTCTATACTAAAGTATGTTAACTAATCATTTCCAACCCTTGATTTTAAATCCCTCATAATAGATCCTCCTCTGGAGGAATTCCCCATTGCATATGGGAAAAAAGAGCTCTATCTCTTGTAATTCCTGATGATCAAATCAAACATTTATGTTCCAATATTTTCTTTAGAAGTACAGTTTCTCTGACTGTTGCTTGATATACAAAGTGCATACTTGAAACCCATATAGTTTCAACTTGATACAATTTTACTTTATACTATTTCTGTAAGGGTATCATCCAAACTAGGTGGGTGATTTTAGTCATTGCAGCCTTAAAACTAAGCATTTTGGCGCCCTGAAAATAATTCTGCATCCACCACTCGCACTAAATAAACTAATCTTTGTTGTAGAACCCCTGGGGATTGCATTTGCTGCTCCAACTGGGGCATTGTATTTGGTCATTTCCGCTGCTTTTTTTTCGCTCCTGTGAAATTGCACCAGTATTGGCATCCACTGCCTAACGTGGTTAATATGATGAACAGCTCCTTAAAAATACATTCCAGCCGTTCCCATATTTTTTCCAATCTCTGCCTGCCCATATGGTACCCCATGGACTAGTGGAAGGAAGGAGATGTATCATTTCTCTTACTGAAAGTACTGACCATACACCTGTATCTGACTAACACTATTAGTTGTCAACATTTTATCTATTCTAATAGTCTGCTAAAATTTGATATTATTTTAACTCTCAAAAATTGTACAGCAGAAAATTATCACATAAAGCTCTTGACAAGTAAAATTTGTACCTTTTCCAATGGACAGCATCCATATTCACCAGAAGAAAGTTGGCAACATGTATTGCCAGAGGGGCATTCAAAACCATTTGCACATTTAACTGATTTTTCCACAGGTTTGCTTACTTTGGTCAGCCAATTCACCACATCCTTACCCTTAACACAGAGACCAGCAGTCTCATCACATGTATAGCCATTTGGACAACAGTGAACATAGTCAGAACAACACACTGCCTAAAATAACAAGCATGATAATTTTATAACTGCAACAAAGTCAAAATCTCAAATGATAACAATTCAAGTACGCACAAATTTGCAGAAAATATCTGTTTTAAAGTACACTGCTAGTGTATATAGATATAATTACCAAAATTGCTTATGAAACATAGACAGTATATATTTGACATGCTAAAAGACTCAAACATTTTCGCCTAATTTGCCTTCATAAGATACTTAAAGTGAAGTACTAATGAAATCTAAATCTGTAAGCATACATACAATGTTGATGAAGGCAACAGACATGCTAGGTAGGACACATACTTCGCGTGAAAGATTGTCTACCAAAAAAGCTGTTAAATGAAGAACTGCATACTGACTTCCACAAGGCTAAAGAACAGAAGAAGCATTTTAAAGACACTCTTAAGCCATCTCTGATTTACTTCAACATAGATACAAATTCATGGGAGATTCATGCAAGAATCAGGCAGATCAGACTGGTGTTGCAGAATCAAGAGGGCGCCATATCCATTTATTTATAAATTTATCAAACCATAATTCCCTAATCAAAGGAATTATTTCATCATCAAAGTTTAACATGAATTTCAGATTTTACTATAACAATCATAAGCTCAGGTCAACAGAAACACACAAAAATGTCATGAATTTAGAAATACAAATAATACTAAATATAATAAAAATAATAAACTATACAATATAAAAGTATAACACAATAATGAAAAAAGAGAAAAGTGTGCTTTAGTTATATACTACAGAATTATCAAGGTTGTGCTACTAACATCTGGCAGAGGACAACATCCGAAGGATCCAGTTGCTAGTTGACAACATGTGCTACCATCTGGGCACTCACTTCCATCTGGGCAGATAACACCGTCAGCCTGCATAGAAAAACCTCATAAAGTCTTGAGTATACAGACCAAAATAATAACACTTGCTACTATCACTCAGTACTATGCTAAATGGAAATATAACATGTATCAATTATGACTATTTACTCACACAATTTTTAAAAAAACTAGCATGATAATTTGGAGGCCACAATGCTTTATCTATTTCTATGCTAAAGTATGTTAACTACCATATTGTTGCATGTATAAACCCATCCGATAATAGGTCGAGGTACCACTTTCAGAACCCTTAAAGTTTCCAAAGTCTAAAGTCCATTTATAGACAGACATAGTAACATTGCCGATAATACTGAACTTCGTCATCATGAGAATTAACGGACATGCTAAATGGAAATTACCCGGTAACACAAACTTTTGCAACTGTAAGATAATGACATTCCTTTCATTTGCTTCACATTACTGGAATAAAAGAATCAAGAAATGAATAGGCCACTGTATTCTGGGAACAATACATTCAAAGATAATATCGCACTGCCTTCCCTAATTACGTCTATAGACGGTTTATGACGTGGCGAGACTTTGGAACAACAGATTATACTGTCCTGAACAAATTGTTTGTGTTGGGTGTCCCAGCCTTATGACGCGGAACTGCGCTAGTGAATAGTAATTACTATTAACTATTTTGTCACCTGGTTCTCACAAATATACAGCAGACAGTGACGTATACTGGGAAAGTGGGAAACGATACGATGAAAGAGCAGCAAGACAAATGGGCCCAGTCAGATCACATTTGTATTTAAAAGATACAGAAGAGTTTGAACTTTGTTACTCATATGTTTACCTTGTAGGGAAGTATACGTTAATAAAATAAACATGACAGCGGATTATGAAATGGATCTCTCTGCCACTAAATGTGTAGTGGTTGGGGTATGGGGGGGGGTAATCAATTACGGCGTAATTTTACTACAAAATGCCTATGATATGTAGGGATTTGAAACCTCGTTTCAAGTCTTTCATAAAGAAAGATTGCATTAGGTCACTTATCTAAATGGCATTATCAAAATGTGAGGGAAACTTGGATTGGTTGAGCCAATTGAAAAGGGTAGGGCCAGTAATCAATCTGCGGCCTCAGAAGACTGAACTAATTAACAGATTACCCGGTAGATAGCCAAGAATACTGCACAAGTAGTTTAGCTTCCAGTTCATAAATTTTGATTATCATTGTGATTTTATTCACGTTTTATAAGAAGGATACCTGGACAGAAACGATCATCCTATACTGATGGTTTTAAGTTGGATTTTATCACTTTTGCAGAGAAATCCAACAATTCCATGGCTTCCCATCACTTCATTGTGAATTAAAAGCAAGTGCGAGAATGGAAAAAAAGGAAGTATTGCCTCTGATGCAAAGGTCAAAGAAAACATCACGCGGCCATACAGCTTTATTCCATGCGCTGGAGGAGAAATGATCCGAATGGATAATGGAGTCTAGGTAGAATGGATTAATTATAACCTGCACCAATATTCGAATCAGGGCGTTCTCGATATTGAAAGATCCTGCATTCAAGAAACACACATCCGGGGACTTCGTTGCATCAATGGGATGGTGTGATCGCTTCATGAACAGACATCATTTGTGTCTATGAACACGCACTAAGCTGGCGCAAAAGTTTGAAGAATGTAAATGACCGTTTGGACTGGCACCGGTAAATTGTTCCTTCTGTTTTCAATATTTGATATTATTCTGTGTTCTGTTTTTATGTGTCTCTATAGCTATTTTTGTTTAAACTTTTGTTGTACGCAAGCCAAAACCATTATAATTTAGCCTGTTACTATCAAAACACTACCCAGTAGGGCTAGACGACAAATGCTAGTTACCAGTATACAGACGTAATTTATTTCCCACGGACGACATTATATGTACTTGGTAACTACCTACACTTTACCGTAGTTAGGTTAATAAATAACATCAGATACTGGTACACTTTCCAGACCAATTTCAATGATCATTCAATCCGTTATGATAGAGCAGAAATAGTAAATTTTGGTAATACCCATTGCAATAACGTGACTAAAAATAGCGTTTCTGAGGAAATTATGTTATGTAAAATGGCGGCACATGTGGAATACAGATATAGACATCATAGATGAGTTTTTATCATGAAATATAGGAGATTTTGAAGGTAAAATTGTATGATGTATAGAAATTAATTTAAATCTAGGCCTAGCATTATGATAAGTACGCACTGGATTACTGGTCTTCTTCTTCTTCTGCATTCGTTCTCAAACTCCTGCAGATTAGCAGGATGTAGTCCGGAGAACGGAATGCGTTGTGTCATGGTTTACAGCATTGCTGCAATATCTGCACCTTTTTGGCCCTACACATCCGACTTCAACATAGCTTTGGGTCACTGACCCTATATGGGGTGGGACAGCCAACTCCATCCCATAACCTCCTTAGTCGCCTTTTATGACATGCGTGGAAGGTAAACAGTGTTGCTATTCTTTGCTCCCCTTTCGGGCCCCGGCAACACACGGGCGGGATTACTGGTGAGTCCTAGTCATTTTATCCTGGCTTAATATATCGGGCATGCGAGTTGTCACTGGCTTTTTTTTTAACCGTGTTTTTCCCCTTTGTTACCGCGATTTAATGTAATTTTATTTTTAAATTTGACTGTACTTGTTTATAGGTCGAGGCCCCTGAAGTAATTTATGATTTTTTTCCAAAAATTCTCGGCTTATACATGCAATTTGCCTTAATCATTTCCAACCCTTGATTTTAAATCCATTCCTAATAGATTCTCCTCTGGAGGAATTCCCCATTGCATATGGGAAAAAAGAGCTTTATTTCTTGTAATTCCTGATGATCAAATCAAATATTTATGTTCCAATATTTTCTTTAGAAGTACAGTTTCTCTGACTGTTGCTTGATATACAAAGTGCATACTTGAAACCCATATAGTTTCAACTTGATACAATTTTACTTTATACTGTTTCTGTAAGGGTATCATCCAAACTATGTGGGTGATCTTAGTCATTGCAGCCTTAAAACTAAGCATTTTGGTGCCCTGAAAAAATCCACCACCCACACTAAACTAATCTTTGTTGTAGAACCCCTGGGGATTGCATTTGCTGCTCCAACTGGGGCATTGTATTTGGTCATTTTCGCTGCTTTTTTTTCTCGCTCCTGTGAAATTGCACCAGTATTGGCATCCACTGCCTAACGTGGTTAATATGATGAACAGCTCCTTAAAAATACATTCCAGCCGTTCCCATATTAAATCCAATCTCTGCCTGCCCATATGGTTACCCCATGGACTAGTGGAAGGAAGGAGATGTATCATTTCTCTTACTGAAAGTACTGACCATACACCTGTATCTGACTAACACTATTAGTTGTCAACATTTTATCTATTCTAATAGTCTGCTAAAATTTGATATTATTTTAACTCTCAAAAATTGTACAGCAGAAAATTATCACATAAAGCTCTTGACAATTAAAATTTGTACCTTTTCCAATGGACAGCATCCATATTCACCAGAAGAAAGTTGGCAACATGTATTGCCAAAGGGGCATTCAAAACCATTTGCACATTTAACTGATTTTTCCACAGGTTTGGTTAGTTTGGTCAGCGAATTCACCACATCATTACCCCTTACACAGAGACCAAGAATCCAGACACATGTATAGCCATTTGGACAACAGTGAATATAATCAGAACAACACACTGCCTAAAATAACAAGCATGATAATTTTATAACTGCAAGAAATTCTCTTCTTCAGTATACATTCTCAAACTCCCGCTGGATCTCTCTTGTAGCAGGACCATGGTCCTACTAGATTTCCAGCAGGATGTCGTCCGGAGAATGGTAATGCGTTGTGTCGCCGTTTTATTTGCACCAATGGCTCAACACATCCATCTTTTGCGGAGCAAGAAATTTGAAATCTCAAAAGATAACAATTCAAGTACGCACAAATTTGCAGAAAATAACTGTTCTTAAATACACTGCTTCCGCCGAAGACGGGTGTGTTGGGCCATTGGCGCAAATAAAACGGCAACACAACGCATTTCCATTCTCTGGACTACATTCAACTGGAAATCTTGTAGGACCATTGTCCTACTACAAGAGAAATCCAGTGGGAGTTTGAGAATGAACGCTGAAGAAGAAGAAATACACTGCTAGTGGATATAATTACCAAAATTGCTTATGAAACATAGACAGTATATATTTGACATGCTAGAAGACTCAATTTTCACCTAAGTTGCCTTCATAAGATACTTATAGTGATGTACTGATGAAATCTAAATCTGTAAGCATACATACAATGTTGATGAAGGCAACAGATATGTTAAGTAGGACACATACTCCCATTGGAAGATTGTCTACCAAAAAAACTGTTAAATGGAGAACTGCATACTGGCTCCAGCAAGGCCAGAGAACAGAAGAAGCATTTTAAAGACACTCTTAAGCCATCTGACTCACTTCAACATAGATACAAATTCATGGGAGAATCATGCAAGAATCAGGCAGATCAGACTGGTGTTGCAGAATCAAGAGGGCTACAGCAGCTGCACAGAACCTCAGACAACATATTGCACAACATAAACGCACTAGTAGAAAGGCAAGATCTGCTCAATGTCCCACAAATTCCTCCCACATATGCTCAGAGTCCAGTAGACAGTTCCAGGCTAGCATAGGACTCATTAGTCACAGCCGGGCAGACTGCAGACATCCTCAGTCATCATTTCCCAGTTGTACGGAATGATCATCGTTCACTACGATGGATGAATAACACAAAACTGCCAGAAAGCAAAGAGAAGATCCAACAAGTAGGCATAGGCTGTAGTAACACAAATATGAAAAAATTATATTAATATGGATGCATTGCAAATGTAATAATATCAAATATTTATGCTGATAAAGTATGGAAGAAATAATAACAAGGAAAATACAAATTAACGTTTTGACTAAATCAGAAACAACATTGATGTAGTAACAGATGATAAAAAGTAAAATACAGCTTTTTAAATATTACACTGTAAAATGTCTGCATGGTAGAGATGATAGTGAGCTTGCACCACAGAGCCAACACATTGAACTAGGTGGTAGTTCAAATGCTGACCAACTGCATTATACTGGCAATATGACTGCATGCATTAGTCGCACCTCAAAATTCACCAGTAGTTGAATAGTAATGTCCTGTACAGGATATTCTTAAATCAATTAATTAATAGTAAAATAAACCCTCAAACTCCCACAGGACAGTTGAACAATGACATACTGCACAAAATATTGCAATAAAGAGAGGAATAAGAAAGTAAGCACCAAGTGTAAATTAAAAAGTGTACGCTATGAAAAAAAGGTAATATAAATCAAATATAAGAAACCAAACAGTGCTTTTATAATACCATCGGTCAGTTTTAGACCTTGACATACATTCTTTTATGGGGGTGCACAAACAACACTTATCTTTAGGAAGCAAACGATCTGAAACATCGCTTTATGGTGAACTATACTTGCCCTAACTGCCTTCCCTCAGGTGAGCCTGTAACTGAGTACAATCCTTATCTCTACCAGTTATCAAATTATTGGTTTTTGGTTACGAACTGAAATGATTACACTCTGGAAAAACCCATAGGTTCTCATTTTTCCTCATCAAATATTGAAGTGTATACATATGAATGGCTCCGGTGACTTGCCTGTTAACAAACTCATTCTGCTTTTCAGATATCCAGTCCTACTTGTGCCATACTTCAGTGCCACTCAACCGCCAGGCTGCAGAAACATGTCTACTTGGCAGCAAGAGGAGCTCCTTGAATTGTTAAGTTGTTTATGAGTATATAGAATTTGCTTGAGTGGTCCCTGGTCTTATAACAAAAATTGTTTAGCAGAATACGATCTTATTAACAAATTTTGTTACTGTGTTGCTGTCTCAGAAAGATTGAGAAGCACTGCCTTACTTAATACCACATTCTCCTAACTGTATCCTAGATGCATTATCTACAACAGTGTCCACAACTGAAGGAGCTCGAAAAACTTTGAAGTGTTTCCCCATATTCATTTATTTATAAAATTATCAAACCATAATTCCATAATCAAAGGAATTATTTCATCATCATTATCATCAAAGTTAGGTATAAATTTCAGATTTTACTATAACAATCATAAGCTCAGGTCAATAGAAACACACACAAAAATGTCATGAATTTAGAAATACAAATAATACTAAATATAATAAAAATAATAAACTATACAATATAAAAGTATAACACAATAATGTAAAAAGAAAAAAGTGTGCTTTAGTTATATACTACAGAATTATCAAAGTTGTGCTACTAACATCTGGCAGAGGACAACATCCGAAGTTTCCAGTTACTAGTTGACAACATGTGCTACCATCTGGGCACTCACTGCCATCTGGGCAGAAAACAAATTCCGATTGGACCTTTAGTGATAATATAAAAACATTTGGTAATCTTTTAACAATGACACATTAAATGAACTAGGCACACAGGAGAAGCTCATTATCAATATTGGAAAGAGACAAACAATGCAAAATCAATAAGGGATAAGTGAGCTGTGGTTCTAAATGTGGGCCAACAATATGAAAGGAAACTAAAGAAATTTTGTTTCAACTGGAGCAAGAAACTCTTTGAGGTGGTGGGTGGCCCCACAAAAATATAAAATATAATTATTTAAACAATATTTATAAAAAATATATATTGTAATAATACAAATCTGCAGAAAGTGAAGAAGCCTTTTTTCAGTTTCCAGGGCGGGCCATGGTGCGATGTGACAGCTGAGTATTTTCTTGTGACCACAAATGGAGGTCCAGTTCAATGTTTCAGGACTTGGGATATTCGGTTTCTCTCTGTATGTGTTAGTTAGAGATTGCTGTGTAGCCATGTGAATTTCCTGATACAACACTGAGACAGGATTAGCAAACAGTCAGTGAGAACAAAACGGCTCGTAGTAAAATAGATAGATTTCTGAAGATGACTACTAATATTAAACAATGACGGAAAAAAACAACTTATAAAATTTTCTGCAATCAACATTTGTGGAATAAAAAATAAGAACAAGACCTGATAAATGAAATAAAAAGAAGAAACATAAAACTCTAGTACTAGCAGATACTAGGATTAAAGACAGGAGTTGAAAGAAACTAAATCAAAATGACACATTCCTGTACAGTGGAGTTGATCCATTTTAAAGAGCGCAGCACAGAGAGGGTTTTTTCAAAGATCCGATACTCGTTTGACTTGCATGTGCTGAAATTGTATAGTTCCATACAATTGTTTAATGTAATTATAATAAGACCCATAACCAGACAGTCATAAGAGTGCCACATTGGTGATATTAACACAAAAAATCACACCAAACACGTCTGTGCTCAACCACTCAAATTAGCATAGAAAATCATGCTCGGACCATGATTGTGCATTTTATTTACTGACTGAACTGCTCGGACCATAATTGTGAATTTTATTTACTGATTGAACTGCTCAGACCATGATTGTGCATTTTATTTACTGACTGAACTGCTCGGACCATGATTGTGCATTTTATTTACTGACTGACTTCATCTTATTAATGATACATTTTTTAGTTATTAAGCCATTACATATCTAAATCAAGCAAGCTTATGTTAAATTTGTTTATGAATATATTTGTCAAATGAATATATTTATCTTATGTACTACATAACTGATTTCTGACGGATATCTGTAGTACTTATATATTCAATAGATTTATATAATTTCATTCCTATTTGTCTCATTCTGTTTTTATAAGTTTTTTCCAGTAATAACATATTCTTATGAATCCACAGTAAACATGCACAGCGTGAATCATAAATCTCTGAATTATAAACAATTTCCCAAATTAATGGATATGTTTAATTCTTACACAAAAACAGGGCTGTAAATACATTTTATTAACCTTCTCCACACCACCAGCACGAATATAAACCCACTTCCGGTTGTACTTCACTGAACACAGTGGTAGCAGAATTGTGAGCATCGCTAAACAATTTTGTTAACTACTATAAAAAGTTTAAACTTGGCTTTTTCTTCTGGGAAAAAAAGAATGGTAACACTGAGCAAATCTAGCTACCATTTCATCAAACTTGTGTACAAAAAAGACAGAAAAATGATGACAATTTGAAAGTGGAACAATCAATGCGCATCCAGTTGAAATGAAGCCATTTTTATTGAAATTCTTGTGGATTGCTTTAATAATAATTTGGAATATTGTTAGGAATTATGTTTAATTTCAAAGAAGATATATGCAACACGTTAGTTTTGCTATAAATGACAGCCCAAAAATAGGTATGGACATTGTGCATTGAATTTACATCACGTTGTTTGTGAATTGAGTCGAGAAATAATTTTAGATCTACTCTTCTTCTTCTGTATTCATTCTCACACTCCTGATGGATCTCATTTATAGCAGGACAATGATCCTATTAGATTTCTAGCAGGATGTAGACCAGAGAATGGAAATGAGTTGTGTCACTATTTTATTTGTGCCAATGGTCCGACACATCCATCTTCGGTTGAAGATCTACTCAAGATTGGATTGAAGGTAAGTGACATTTAATTGTTTTATTTTGGTTAGTTTGGTTATGTTTGGTCGTGAAATAACTTTATAAATTTAATTAGAAATAAGATGAGTATAGGAATTATAGGATGGAGACAAGGAGGTTTGGAGAAGATAATCCCCAGAGGAAAGATTGAAGGTAACAGAGACTGGTTGACAACAAGAGAAAATATTAGACAGTTTAACAACCTGGCACGGCAGGGAAACAACAACGATCCTGATACATATTACTTGAGATAGAGAGCAGTGGAGAGCCATGATCACTAGCCAGCATGGCACCTAATGATGATAAGAATTTATTTAAAGAATAAATTAATTGGGCAAGAAGACGTGAGTCAGTAATATTAAAGATATTTTTCGTCTCATTTTGTTCACTATTATGCAATTTTAAAAAAATTATCCGCTATGCCTTTAAGGGTCAAGAATCGCAATTTGTATTGAGCAAGTTAAATAAATTTTTGTGTGTGTTGTTCTCTCTTTTTTTAATGAGAAATTTGATGACCTTTTTGTGAAACCTCTTTAGCGCTCTATATCCTCTCAGCCGTTAAAATCTACACTTTGGAGAACTGCTATGCCAAAAAGCCGATTTAAGCAAAATTTTTTGACGAATTTATTACTGTGAATTATATACATCACTACGAACGTAAAATTAAACGAACAGTTAATATTTGTGAAACTTCCGAACAGGCAAAGTGGTTTCTTGGTGAGACCATAATGGTTATGTGTGTGGCATGTGTGACAAGAAGGCACAGAAACCGTGCATATTGGCTTTTACAGCAAGAACAGTAGAAAATGTCCCAGACAAGAATAAGTCACTTGTACATATGCACAACCAATCACTGAATGATTGCGACAAAGCTGACCAAAATATTGCTTACTATGACAGTTTTTAGCATCGTTCAAAGAAATGGTGGAAAAAGATGTGGCTGCTTGAAATTGCACAGCACAATGCTTTTATCCTGTACAAGCTGTCACATCCAGATGATAAGAAGCACACATTCCACGATTTCAAGTGTGAACTTGTGAAGCAGCTCACAGAAGGCATAGCACAACATACTGCTGAACCAGCTCAGCCAGTTCCCAATGTGAGTGTTAGCAATTTTGCCAGTGCTATGCATTTGGTGAAATATGTCGATAAGAACCACAACTGTGTGTTGCGGTCAAAGAGGCTCAAAGTCAAATACATATGCATTACATGTAGTGATCAGCCTTATCTACATCCAAAAACATGCTTTTTGGAATATCATATGTGGATGTAAATATTCACACCTGTATATAAAAATAGAATAACTTGTATATATGTATATATATATAAATATATCTCCAAGGATATGTACTGGTATGTAAGTCCTGGACACTAAAATGTAAATTTAGATTTTATTATAATTGCATATTCTGTATGCATCTCAAGACACATTGACATTTATAAGAAATGATGTACATATTTGATGTACATATATGATGTACTCAATACTCATGTGTATTTCAAAATGATTCAGGATGTATGTGGATGTGTTTTATTTTTTTTTAAATGGATTATGAATCACCTTTCTGGGATACAAGATTGGGTATGTACACATTTTTATTGCTTTTTCACACATTTTGTTGTTTTTTTAAATTAAAATTGTCATAACTAACACAATATAATAAACTAACAAACTAACTCAACTGAATCTTATTACCTATCCATTTCAGAACACTTTTATGTCAGAATTGTTCATGTGGACAGAATAGTGAGGGAGAAAATGGAAAAATAAAATAAATATCAAAATTTACTAAAAATATGAAAATAAATTTACTCCGGCAGAGCAGAAAATCCTAGCAAAACCTTTTGGAGATGAAGAGTTAAGGGATAAGTTTTACCCACCTTTTGGTTCAATTCATAGTGCTAAAAGTCATTCTTATCTGTGGGGATGGGGTGGGGTTGGAGAGAAAATAACCCCAAATTTTGTTATAAATCACCCTGTATAATGTAATAATAATAAACAGAACAGCAAAAATGAAATCCAACAGGCAAAGCTTGGAACAGGGTAATGAAGTATTGCTAATCATTGGAAACACAAAATAACACAAAAACCGACATTAATACCAAACGGCCTTTATCAAGACAAAAAACATACACAACAGAAAATGACAGGTAAGAACTACAGATTTCACATAGTCAAGTAAATGTAATTAGGAGACTTGGATTTCATTTTTAGGTAGTAAGCACATATTTTCCATATTTCCCATTAGGGAGTTGCAGTGAGTTAACAATGCAGTAAGCACAAAGCAGGAAACATATTGTCTCAGACTGCTGAAAATGTGTCCAAAGGCTCAGATTTAGATGAGGTGTTCATGATAATGGTAAACAAACTCTCGACTAAGAGAGCAAACCAACCATAGTCCAACTCTACAGTCTACGATTTCTATGTCGGAACCAGGCTCACAGGTGAGGAAAGATTCAGAACCCAGGGAGAAATAGACCTTCTAAGATGAATGCACTGGCAGCAGAACTCTGTAAACTATGTCTCATGGGAGAGAGACATAGTTGTTTCAAGTCCAAACCTTGCTTATCATCTTCATACTCAGAGACTGTCACCCATGGACATGTTTTTAGCCTGCAAAGTCCTAGGGCATTGTCGATGATACACTATCATGGCTAGAGCTGATACACATACTTATGTCTGATGTAAGATATGAAGGCTGATCCATGCTAGGGCAACTCGCTTGAATTAAAAGCATGGCAAAAATGGATGTGTTAGGCCTATACTGCACAAATTAAACTGTAGCACAACATACTTCACGTTTCCCGACAGAAACCACACAAAAATGTGTGTTGGTCACTTGAGAGTAAATTCAGAAGACTGAAATATTTATCGTTCATATTACAAGCAAGAAAGCTGAAATATTTATTGTTCGTATTACAAACAAGAAAATTGAAATATTTATTGTTCGTATTACAAACAAGAAAGCTGAAATATTTATTGTTCATATTACAAACAAGAAAGCTAACAATATTTGTCCTGTGTCTAGACTTCATATAGAATTAAATCAAATAAACTCAAATAGGAACAGAATCAAGAAAAATGTACCGTTTTATTGAGAACTTGATTAATCTTTTCATCTTTAGCTTCAAAATAAAGAACTTTCTCGTTTTTTTTCGGAGCTGTATTGAGATTCAGGCACACTACTGCTGTTACTAGCAATAGCAGTATCAAAACACTTGTAGGGAACATCTGAAACACAGAAAAAAGTAAACTGAAACAAATGATTTCGAAGTACAAATCACAGCTGAAAAGTATACACAGCTATAGACTACAGTTTAATTTGTCAATATACAAGAGGTTCCCTGTAGTGCAGGGTTAAGCCATTTACCTTGTGTTCATGGGGTTGTGGGTTCAATACGAGGCTGTCATGTCTCGTTTAAAAATGCAGTTTTTGGAAATTCCTGGGGCTTATCACTTGACAATATAAAGATATGTACTATGAGTGGTACTCTCAGCAGGCAGTGTGCTATTAAAAGGAGTGGAGTACATATGGGGAAACATGAGTACAATAAAATCAACACTCTACACGTTTTAAACCCTTTTTAATATACAATGGTTCCAGGTTTATATGGATTGTCAATGTATCACAGTGGTAGTATGATTAATTTTATCAACAACAAAAGCAAACTGTTGGGAAATTTGATCTCAATTTTTAAGATGATTAATTTAAAAGTTTTTGCTCTACTAAAAACAGGTTATCTGACTTTCTCAATTTCAATCATTTTGGGAATTATTATAAAGGAAATCTTGTAAGTGATATGATGCTTCTGACTGGCTTAAGGAGACCAGTAGATTGTCCAAAGAGCAACAACATTAATTTTAATCAGTTTCCAAATTTCTAAACCAACTACAACTATGAATCTGGTCTAACTATAATAATTAAGCTAAATTAACACAGAAAAATTAAGTAGAATGCAATTTTACAAATGAACACATAAAGTGAATGTTTCTGCTGCGGATTTTTATCAACCCAGGGAAGAGACCAACACACACAAAATCAGAAAGGGGAGTGGGCGTTACCGCAATACATTTGTACTGCAACTGAATAAATTATAGCAGTAGTTTATTTCTCTACTTATGGATGGTTGACCTTTTGCACCTTTACAGATGGTGGTAAGCATATAGATAACATTTATACAAATATTAAGGAGATATATTTTAATATCAGATAAAATATAGATTACTATTCATTCTAATCTTTGTTTGTTTTTTCTTCCATATAAAGACTAGCCTGGCAGGTTTTAAGGACCTGAGCTTTGTCCAGTTTTCACAGTACCTCTTTCAACCCTACCTTTACATTCCACAAGGGAACCAAGTAGCTTCAACATTTGGAACCCCGTAGGATCTGAATACTTAGGGCAATTATGCCTACAGATTAATACTAAACAGCCTATTAATTACTCTCACTAACAATGGTTGCAACTTCCATAGAATTCAACAGAAATAAAGATTAATAAAGTTAAAGATGTTACTATAATACTAACGACTAACTATAAAAATAAACAAAACAATGTAAATACTTAATAACTTTTCTTTTGTTACTGCATGTTTTCCTATGAAGGAGTGCAGGGAGATGTGATGTGGAAATGATATGGGATGTGGAAATAAAGGCTACTTTGCCATAGTGAAAAGGAAGGATTTTGATTGTACCTCCAAAAGAAAAAATTCTGTTTCAACCGTGGATTGAGCCTGGGGCCTCAAGGGTCTGAGAATGGCATTCTAACCACACTGCCATGCGCTTCCATGCTTAATAACAATAAACTCAATAACAAAGACTGTTTCCACACTGCAGTCCACACTGGAATTTTTCAAAAAACGAAAATACAAAACAATAACAAAAACTTATATACAGAGATATTTACACCAAGATATCACTGTACATAGAGAGAAAGGAAGTAAATAGATATTAGGGAAACGTGTTCAATTATGTTTATTAACTTGCACAAAATCCTACATATTATTAATAAGCACAATTAGCGATATATAAATACATGCCAAAAGTTGAAGAATAAGTTATACGTGTTAAATAAAATCAGGAGAATACTAATTGCAAGGATGATAACTGAAAACATAAAGCACACAAACACACCAAATAGTGTGTGTGTGTGTGGAAGGTCACATGAGAACAAACACAGAGCAGGGGGCGCCAATAATCAATGTAGAGAATTGGGGGGGGGGGGGGGGCAATAGTTGACAGTGTAAGGAATGTGTAGGTTGGATTAAACAAATAATAATGGAAGACATTGATAAATATATATATATTAATGTATACACACGTATATAAGATGATGTTCCTCCTTTGCAAGCGAAGATGAGCACGGCACGAAAAATTATAAATGTGATGAACAAGTAGATAAACAACAAAACATTTGTGATTGTCTAATTTGGTTTGTGAGTTCGTAGATGCCTGACGAGTCTCATTCGAGCCAGGAAAATTATATTGCTGTGCATGCAGGATTGTAGAGGATTTTTGGATTTTCGTTCCACTTCCATCGCTTGTAAACTGCCCACAGTTTTCTTTCCTTTTCAAATTTAGTAATGTCAGCAGTGATCTGGGTATGCCAAGCTGAGCGATCAAAGGCTGTAGTCTCCTAGAAGCTAGGATCGATGCTGCAATGCTTGACAGTTTTTTAGGTGATCCTTGAAGCGCTGTTTCTGCCATCCACTTGAATGTTTACCATCGCACAGCTCCCATAGAATAATCTCTTTGGAAGGTACTTGTCTGGCATAAGGACGATGTGGTCAGTCCAGCAGAATTGGAACCAAGTCAGCAGGGCATGGATGCTTTGCATACAGGACTTTTGAAGGATTTCCGTGTCTGGTGCTCGATTTGGATATCTTGTGTAAATATCTCTGTACATAAGTTTTTGTTATTGTTGTTGTGTTTTCATTTCTTGAAAAATGTCCCATTTGCACCTCAATGTGGAAATAGTCATTGTTGTGTTTATTGTTATTCAGTTTTACATTGTTTTATTTATTTTGATAGTTAGTAATTAGTATTAAAGTAACATCTTTAACTTTATTAGTGTTTAATGCTAATATATATATACACATATGCATACAAACATGTTTACACCTACACATACATATATATACATACACAGATATATATATATATATATATACATACACACATATATATATATATATATATATAGGCACTATATACACATACATACATTCACACATAAATGGACATATATATAAATAATTATTAATAACAAATATTAACAGAAAGAAACGTACCCGGTATATATACAATTAATATATGCAAATATAAATACATATACATACCTACACATAAATATATGTACATACCTACACATAAATATATGTACATATTCTCAAACAAAACAAACATACAAAAATGTACACACAACAATATTAGCACATATATATACACATGAATATATTTATACATATATATACATAACAGAACATATATGAGTAATAAAAAGTCATAAAATACTTTATGAAAGGCACACATACAGATATGTACAAGTATGTAAATACAACCACACACAAGTAGGGACTCACATAAGAATTTGTGTACATCATCACAAAAAAGGTAGATACGTACATTAACATAAAAAATCAACCACATAAGATATATACTTGCATTCACATGAACATTTGTCCACATAAAAATATATATACATGCATAAACATAGACATTCGTTCACATAGTGATATATACTTCTATATACGCCCTAGAATTCATGTAATCTAATTCAAATAATTCTCTCCCTTATACAGGTGCCTTTTGTGTTTTCATGAACAGCACAAGAGCGACATCTTTACTTTGTGAATGTGTTTTCATGAACAGCACAAGAGCGACATCTTTACTTTGTGAATGTGTTTTCATGAACAGCACAAGAGCGACATCTTTACTTTGTGAATGTGTTTTCATGAACAGCACAAGAGCGACATCTTTACTTTGTGAATGTGTTTTCATGAACAGCACAAGAGCGACATCTTTACTTTGTGAATGTGTTTTCATGAACAGCACAAGAGCGACATCTTTACTTTGTGAATGTGTTATTATATTTGTATCCTTAGAGGACAGTCCAATTTATAATATGAGGTAGCTTCAAAGATGTCCCGGAAATAGTGTATTATAAAGAATTATCTACACTTCATTTCCTTCAAAGTAGTTCCCTTTGGCAACTACACACTTTTGCAATCGTGCATACATCTGCTAGAAACATTTGTGGAACCCATTCTTTGACACTTCTCTCAGCTGTCTTGTCATATTGGTGATAACATCTGCATCCTTGATTTGCTGTCCTTTCAATGCCGATTTCAATCGATGGAACACAACAAAATCAGCCATTGCAGGGTCAGTAGAATATAAAGGTTGTTCTAAGGTAATCACAGGGTACTGCTTTACCAGTAGGATCGTGTGGATTTATAAGGTGGATTTTTTTCTGAGATCCCTGTGGATTATCGCTTGAAGCTACTGAGTTACGTGCTATGAGTGGTACTCTCGGCAGGCGGCTTGCCACTTCGTTGAGAGTGACGGAGTACATATGGGAAACCGAGTACAGTGAAGTCAATCTTCTATGGCTTTTAAACCCTTTTCTGTGGACAGTAAATAAATCAATAGCAAAGAGAATCAATGCTTTCAAAATGAGATGCTACAGAAGAATTTTACGTATACTATGGACAGCTAATAAAGACAAATCAAGAAGTGTTAAGATCAATAAATGTCGAAGAGGGCTGACTCCTTAACAACATCTAACTAGAAAGCTGTGATTTTTTGGTCATATAAAGAAACATAACAGCATGGAAAGATAATAGCAGAAGGCAGAGTTAACTGCAACAAGGGAAGAGGGTGACAAAGATGACGATGGTGCAGTGATATATCAGATTTCCTAAACATGTCTCTAGCTGTGGCAGGCCAACTCGCCCAGAATACGGAGTGTTCAGACAATCCATAAGGAAGACAACGTTCTGGAAAGAATATGTCATATGATGATGATGTAACACCATATGCTGGCAGAAGTAAAGTACAGTTCTCCGCTGTGACTTTTGCTCTAGCTTCGAGGTGTTTTCTAACCATTGTGTTGTGATTGCCTTGCAGAGTGCTAGTATTGTTGTATGATTTAGTTTCGAATATAAGTAGTATTTAAAATTAATATTTATTTAAAACGATTACATTAGGTTTAGTATTCAGCCTGGGGTTAGGGGTTAAGGATTAGGATCAGTTTCTAGTGTTAATTCTAACCTCTTGTTAGAATTAAAGTAAATTATTATTATGTACAATAGCGGGAAGATATAATTTAAGGGACATGCGCAGTGGTATACATAGCAGACGGAACGGACAATTATGGCTCCGTGTTGTTACATGTGATCTTACTTTCGTTATAAATTCATATATGGAGAAGAAAGCGTGTGAAGTCGAATGATATATTATTAATTGAAAACACTTGCATTAGAGTTAGTGTTAAGGATTAGAATAAGTGTTTAGAATTAAGGTAAATTATTAGTATATAGAATAGCGGGAATATTTATGGAGTTTGTTTCTGTAATTAAAAATGTGTATCCCGCAGAGAATGCTGACTACGGTAAGTGTCTGGTTTTATTCACATTGTTACAGTTTCTCAACCCTACGGATAATTGATGTGTTAGGGAGATCTATGACGTCAGCTGGTTAAAAATGTAAACTGCGTGCTATTTATAGCACAGCTGAGAACTATTCTTTACTTTCACCCCATATGCTTTATTAAGCAATGCTAGTGTCTCTGAGGGTGACTTGTCAAGCAAAACACAGAATTTTACATTTGTATGTTGTTAAATTAAGAACATGTTCAATTCTGAGAATGCAACTAGCACACACACACACACAAACATACATGTGTATCTTCTCTTAGAGAGTATATGTGAAGAATGTACCACATCCCTTAATCAAGGTCATTGCCAACTTCTGAACATATAATCTTCATAACATAATGTTTTATTCAAACACTAGTTGACTATTCCTGGAACTTTTTGAAGCTACCGTGCTCTATACTTAAACACATTAAAAACACACCACTTTTACAAATACTGATACGGAGAAGGTGAGGGGAAAATGTGTGGGAATTATTTTCCATGTGTTTATAGTGAGGTATAGAAAGAATTTCTGCAGGGATGGAACATACTTGATGCAACCCACAGTATTTTTTATTGTAACATATAATAAAATCAGTCAAAGTTGCACCTGCATCCAGCACTCCTAACAGTTATGAGCCTGAGTGTGCCATGTCAGTATACTCTATATAAAAAGTATTTGAGTCAAAAGGTCTAGTACATGTGCCTGGAATGCCATGACTATCTTAAAAACAACCACCACTAAGTCATTGGTATGGAGGTGGCAGGAATGAGCTTGCTGGCCATTGCCAGGAGGATGAATTGTCATCACAGTAATATTAAGTGTCTTCATTAACATTACCGAACCACTAGCAATGCCTAGGATAGACTTTGGAGTGGTCAATCACGGGTGCCTAAAGCCACACAGTAATCATCATATTGTGCTGAGTCATTTAAGAAATCATTCCCCCTTCCGGCAAGACAAACAGCACAAGCAAAATTGGATAGACGTGGGCAAGTCTTTCAAATAGCAGTCATATGATGGCTCAGAGAGATGCTGCAGGATGACCTTTTGTTGGGCCATACCTGATGCAAAAACATTTCAACAGCACCTGTAATGGGCACAGCAACATGTCAGATAGGACTAGATTGCAGTGGAATGCTGTCCTATTTACAGATGAGAACAGATTCAATATATACTTTGCTGATGGAAGTATGCAGATTTGGAGACTGCGGAGAACATAGAGTGTGTGGATAAATTTGAATACTTAGGAGCAAACATCAGTGGTGCAGGTGACTGCATGGCAGAGATAAAGAAGAGATTGGCAATGGCATATTGTAAGATAACACATTTGAAAAACATATGGAAAAACAACAGAATAGAAACGAAACTGCTAATGCTAAGAACTTTTATTTTTCCGGTTGCAACACATGGCTGTGAAACACTGACCCTAAGTAAAATAGTGGCATAGAAGATCAATGCCTTTGAGATGAAATGCTACAGAAAGACACTTAGAATATCATGGAAGCAAAACAAAAGAAATTCAGATATTCTAAACACATTGAAGATGCCAGAGTATTGGTTACTAAACACAATAGCAAAAATAAAACTACACCTATTTGGTCATATAAAGAGACACAACTGTTTAGAAAGACAAATAATGGATAGCAGCGTACTTGGCAATACAGACCTATGAATAGACTTGAGTAACTTGGTTACTTCACATCTTCAGAAAGGTTTGAAAAGAAAGAACTGTACCAACAGATTGGCATAGAGCAATCATAGTACCAATATGGAAGAAAAAAGGACGCAAGCAAGACTGTGACAAATTCTCATAGGTATCCACCAGCTTAGTCATGTCAGTAATATGTTTGCTAAGATTATTGAGAAAAGGATAGGCAGATTGTTATTGTTCGTCAGCAAAATTCATTAGGTGGTGGTAGTATTCATATTTTGGGAGGATTCAATTTTCACCATCACTTACCTCTTCAAGTTTACCATGCAAATGTTAATCAATTCCCCCTTAGAGCGCCGTCACGTCGCTTCTACTTGCTGACCCCTAGAGCGCCATCAAGTCACTTTTTTTAACTTGTGTGTTTGCGATCGATATGACATTTTTTGTATGTGCCGAGTTTATTCGAAACCATGACCATTGCATAGTTCCGTGGTTTAGCTTCTGTTTTATATTTTAATAGGAGCAATTAAAACATCTGTTGCAGAAGAACAAACAAGGAAAGAAGACACGTGCTCCTATTACATCTGCAAGCACCATTGAAATAAAATGTCATTTTTTAAATGTATATTATGATGGGCCTGTGTATTCTGTTTGAGTATGGCATGTACTGGAGTACAGATGACAAGTTCAACCTTTTGGGCATCTCACCCTGTTTGTAAAAAGGGGATTTGAGAATATATCTCAAAATTTTTGTCTGAATATGACTCCTCTACTCAACACCCCAAAGGTAAAAAAAAATAATTTTCCCACATTATGTCGAGTTTGATAGATTATAATTTAAAACATATATGTATTAAATTATCTTTGATATAGGTTTATGCAAGACTATTCATTTTTATGTTGATCTACCAAGTCTGAGTGTGATATGATGAATGGTTTGAAAGAAAATGCAATTTTGTCATCATCATATCCATATTTTGGAGGAGTTGTGCCCCTTGCGTTAGGGATCAGGGATTGACAATTGGGAAATCACATAAGGGTGAAAGGGTTAATGCTGTGAAATACCAACATGGGGTTCTGGATGCATTGGGTGCTCCAGCATTCACAAATCATCCAGACTTACAGTTTCTCCAGCAAGATAACGCATGTGCACACACCACAAACATACAAAGCAACATCTACAGAACATTGTGACCACTGACTGGTCTGTTCTATCACCAGACATGTCCCCTATTGGTATAGCCTATATGTGGGAAGAGCTAAGGTACAGAATCTACATGCAAGGTTCTCTAGCTTGAATGTGCTCTTACACCTGAGTGAGATTTTAGCCAACAGAATTGCCTGCAGAGACCTGGTGGACATATAAAATACTGAGGTGTGAAATCCTTTTTTTTATTAGATGAATTTTTGATGACACCCTGAAAACAGCACACAAATTTAGCCATGCATCTCTGTTCTCAGTTTGTGTCATCATCATCATCATCATCAAGTGACATGCCGAGTGGCATTGGCGATCATATCTCTCCATGTATATCATCATCTCTGTTGGTGTCGTCAATCGAAGCCAGTTAGTCAAACTGTCCAATATCTTTTCTCCTGGTCTTCCCTTTGATCTTTTCCCATCTATCTTTCCTGTTGTCACTATATTCCCAATGCCTCCTCTTCTCATAATGTGCCCAAAAAATGTTGACTATCTTTTTCTTACATTATCAATAATGTATCTTTTCACATCCATTCTTCATTAGTAATCTTTGCTGTCCAAGGAATGTGTAACATTCTTCAAATAAACCACATCTCCGCTGCCTCCAATAATTTTTGTGATGTCATTTAGGCCTATTGTCCATGCTTCACTTCCATGGAGTAGCACGGGTTCAATCTTGTATTTGAGAACACATTTTCTTGTATCTATCGATATGGACCTGTTGCATAAGATATTTTTCATTTTATGGAATGCTGCTTTTGCTTGTCCTATTCTGCTTGTAATTTCAGTCTTGCATTTACCATCTGAAGTTATTAATGTTCCTAAAATCCTAAATATTTGAAATTGAAACTGAAACCCAGTTTAAGTTTTTCTCATTTACTATTAGTATTTTTTGGTGGGATACTATTATCTTATAATCCTTGTGGGGTAGGCTTTAGCAACGTCGAAAAGTAATTGTTTTACTTCTCTGCTCACTATCGTCGTTGTAGGGTCTTGGTTTCATCAACTGTTGAGTGGTAATTTATTTCTGTATTTCTTCTTGTACTGCAGATCGAAACTGAATAGTGAAACTGAAACTTGTTTTTTCATTTATTTTTCCGGCAAAAGTTTCGGATTTTTGTGTAAAACTACTAAAACACACCGACAGCCCTATGTCATGACATTACTAGTATATATAACTAGGCATTAGCACTAATCGAAATATTTCCGCAAAAAGATATTTAGAGTAATGTCCCTTGATAAACATGCCATTTGCCGACATTTTCATTTTTTCATGGACCACGTGTGCACTATCCAATGGAATTGTCATTTAGTGACGCCACGCAGCTTTAGTTCATATAAAAGTGAACTGTATACTATTTTTCATCCATTTGTTCAGTGTATTAAGATTATAAATGTTGGAGATACCTTATCTACAATTAACACCAAGCAATTAAACAAGACGAGGTAGGTGTTTTTTCTCTTTGCACGCGTATATTTTTTAGTTTTGATTTTAAGTGATATGTGAAACCATGTCTAACATATTCAGCAACCATTTCTCTCTTTATGTACCAAATTTTAACATTTCTAGAAGTACCTATTAATTATTATTAAATTTTAAAAATGCTATGGGTGATCGACCGACCACGCTACTAACTTTAGAGTTCGTTTTCGGCTGTTCAATGTTGCCGCGCCGTTAATTATCGATATACGTGTATAATGTTAAAAATTTAAGTTACAGTTTAATGAATTTCTACATCTTATCATTCTTTAGTTAATTTAATGTGACACTATGTACTAGTTTTTATTGAAATGTCTTCAAACAGTATTATATTAAATTATTCAAGGGTACAGATAAAAAAACATGTCAGCGCGTCAGAATGTTTGCAGCCCATGTTACCATGACGATGACAAGTGTTTGTGTCTCACTGTCACTGTAATCGAACTCAGATAGCTTCTATTCAAACATTATTAGTAGGTCTAGGTATAAATTAGAATTACCGTAAAGATAATTTTTAAGATGCATTATTGGATATTCTATTTAATTCTGATAGTGAGCAGCACTGTAGACGTGAAGATGAACATGCGGCAATATGGTTCGCCATTACGCATGTGCATATACAAGTTTCTACAGAGTCATGTCAGTGTTAAGCATTGTTCCTCTCTAATTAATTATGTAGGTAGAGTATTATTTGGTAAAGTCTTGTCTACTGCACCTCATTACACTACAGTTTCACGGATGTCCTATGAAATGGGTCTGCAGTCTGATGTTATGGTTGGAGACCTAATGCATAAGGCTTTAGGCATCTGGGTTCCCTCATCCCTCCCACCCACACTTTACTTTCTTGCGTAGCGTATCTCCGTCTCGGGGCTTCCGTCAATCCACCACATATTTTCTTCTTTTCTTTTTTCCTCTTGTATTCTCCACCTCTGCATTTTTTCATCCTCTGTTCCAAACCTCCCACTTACTTATTCGCCATACAGTTCCTGTACTCTAGTCAGTTGGCATTCGCTATGTCCTACCTTACCTCCAGAATTTTCTTATTAATTAGCCCCAATTATGCCTGGCAATTGGTACAGTATATTCAACAGATGCGTCTTGCCTTCCCGAACACAAAAAAGTATAATTTGTATGGTGTTTTATCATAAATAAGTGAAATAATTAATAATTAGACAATTAAATTACAAGTAAATTATGCAAATTAGCCACCATTTTGAATATTAATTAGCCCCAATTATGCCTGACAATTGGTACAGTATATTCAACAGATGCGTCTTGCCTTCCCGAACACAAAAAAGTATAATTTGTATGGTGTTTTATCATAAATAAGTGAAATAATTAATAATTAGACAATTAAATTACAAGTAAATTATGCAAATTAGCCACCATTTTGAATATTAATTATTTGGTACAGTATATTCAACAGATGCGTCTTGCCTTCCCGAACACAAAAAAGTATAATTTGTATGGTGTTTTATCATAAATAAGTGAAATAATTAATAATTAGACAATTAAATTACAAGTAAATTATGCAAATTAGCCACCATTTTGAATATTAATTAGCCCCAATTATGCCTGACAATTGGTACAGTATATTCAACAGATGCGTCTTGCCTTCTCAAACACAAAAATGTATAGTTTTATGCATATATTATCATAAATAACTGAAATATTTCATAAAATGCAAGTTCTGCTTCAATTCTTGGTCACAACTTTCATCATCAGTCCGTTCATATTTTATTATATGTTCCCATGTAATTATCTTTTCCTGAAATTTCGACAAAAAAAATTCATAACTTTTCACAGAATCGACCTACAGACTTGGTTGAGGTATCGTTGAATTGCAAATTTCAAGGGCTATCTAACTGTGGTGTTTATAATGTTATAAACCCAATTTGAAAATTTAGTGCTAATACCTAATATAACATACAAAAAAAGAGACATGCGTACTAGAATGATGTGTGCAAAGTCAACATAGGCCTACCTTCAGGATAGAACTATACGAAATCGGCTTATCTAAACGTTATTGTGGAATACGGCTAGAATTTAACACATCTGGTACATCATCACATGACTTACATCATGTGACCATTGTTACCACTGACGTTTAAAAAATAACCACATTGGTGACCTTTTTTGAAAATGGGAGGATAGATCCATCTTTTGACTAACTTCTTAGAATTTTCCGGAAAAAAACTCAGATTAAAGAAAATTTTGCCAATATAACACCAGCACCCCAGACAACTGCCAAAAACCCCAGATCTTGTGATAAACCCTCTAGTATAATTAGTAGCCAATCTTCCAGAGGATGTCCGAAAAGGTGGAGATGAAGCGATTCTTGATTAGAAACCGGCCTCACAGCATGTGGAGAATTCGCATAAGTGCTCCGCCCTCTGTTCCAGCAGCCATCCGACTCGATGGTGTTTAGAGCCGTATGTCGCCAAAAACAGACGTCGACATCAGGGCACAACTCTGGTCCTTGAGACAGGTTTCTCTGTTGTTCTACCCACCCATGCCGTGCCCGTAACGAATTAAAGCACAACTTCGGTCTGTTGAAAAAACATGGTAACTGTTATCGAAGTTTACAACTACGGGATTGTATAGATGACGTGCTATGAAGCTTCTATAAGAAGATAACCTCAATATAAAGTCATGTCATATACTAAGGTTTTCTGTTGCATGGGTTGGTTGTCAACCATTGGTGAGACTCACAGACGAAACCGCATGCGCAAAAGAAGCGATAAAATCTATGATAAGGTATTATTATCATCTGTCTGTCTATCTATTTTTTTTTCTCTACTTTTGCTCTAATACGTCACTGGATTGAACGGCGATCGGCTTTCGGGCTAAGGCATGTCTGGTTGCTTGATAGGCCCATGCAGTAATATTATGACGTCTCAGAATGTTGGTAACTTCTTCAATTCACCTTTTTCTTGTTCTTTCTCTGCAAAATCTTGCATCATTGTCATTGTGTTTGCTCTCACCGCTCATAAATGCGTACTTATACTGATTACTTATATAACTAATAAATAACAAAATTAATGTCAGTGTGGAAGGATATAACATAAACAATTTAAGAAATGCGGATGACACTGTTCTTATTGCTAGAAGTGAGGAAGACCTTCATGAATTATTTAATGTAGTGGTGACAAACAGTAAAGAGAAAAGCATCTTCCTAAACATCAACGGCAGCAATGTGTCTGTCATATGACGTATTCTCTCCAGAATGTTGCCCTCCCAATGAACTCCTTGAACCCTTCTCTGTCTTGAGTCATGCAGCTTGCATTTTACAACGAAGTATTCATGTTATCTTTAATGTCGTCATTCCATTGTCTTCTTGATCTGATCTTTCTCCTCCCCCCATATGCTCTGCCCTCCATTAGGTGTCTTCCTAAACAGTTGTCTCTCTTTATATTACCAAACTGGTGGAGCAATGTAACAAATAATAATAAGACCCATAGCTAGTAGGGTGCTATACTGGAGACATCAGCACAAAAAGCCCTCCAAACACCCCAGCCATTTGGAGGAGTGTAGAAAATCATTCCCAGACCATTCCTTAATGTTATCAATCCATGATTTTGTTTTACCGCCTCTTCTCCTTCCAACTTTGACTGTTCCCTGTAAAATAATTGTAGAATGTGAGTCGTGTCTGGTTACGTGTTCAAACCAAACAAGTTTACACCATTTCACCATTGTCAAAAGTTAGTTAGTTAGTTAGTTAGTTAGTCGTCGGATCATCATCACTGCAAACTGGACACGTCCATAGTTGCTCCGATCTCTCCTTGAGTGTATCCGCCATCACACTTCTGCTGACAGTACCGGTCCTATGCTGGTTGACCATCATTCATCTGCGCCCTCCAAAATTTTCACCTCTAGCAACACCGCATCTCAATCCCTGATCTTTAATCCTAGCCATTGAAAAGGAATCATCATCCACATTAGTCTCACTCTCGCGTGTTATATCTCTTAAGGAGTTCAAAACGTCAGCGCGATCTATTGCCCCATCGCCCTTTGCCACAATCGCACACGATGCCAGTTGATCCGCTCTTTCATTGCCTCGAACGCCCACATGTCCCGGCACGAAAATAAATGTAACCGCAATTGTCAAAAGTGGTTCTTGATAACCCCCACGTTTGTTTTTATTTGCTATTGGACGCATATAAACGGATTGCATATAAAGAGAGATGAGCTCATACCAACAATAGTCAATGACAAAGAACAACTAGAAAAAATCAGCAATTTTGAACCTCGGGACAACCATCAACACCTCAAGCGATTGCTCAGCAGATATCAAAAAGAGATTAGCAATGACCTTTTAAAAAAAAACACAAATTAAAAATCTATGACAAGGAGCAAAGAGAAAAACAAGTTTACAATAGATATATTAAGAGGATATATTTTCCCAATGGTTGCGACACGTGTGCAGTAACATCTGCAAATGAAAAGAAAATATCGGCATATCATGAATATCATGGACATAATGACAATTCAGACGTCTGCAAAGACTTGAATATAGAAGAAGACTGGCTCCTCAAAACTATAAAAACTATGGAGGGAAAAGTTTCAGGAAAGAAAACACGAGGCAGACCAAGCATACTGGTATTAAGGACCTTCTGAAAATGATACTGGAAGAGGTAATAATGCGCAACGCACAGAATCAAGAGGCTTACATACTGGCAGTGAGGACAACGTTCTGTAAGGTACACGCCACATAGATAGATGGATGGATGGATGGATGGGCGGGCGGGCGGACAGATAGATAGATAGATGGATAGATAGATAGATAGATAGATAGATAGATAGATAGATAGATAGATAGATAGATAGATAGATAGATAGATAGATAGATAGATAGATAGAGATACAGAGAGATAGACGGACAGATAGATATGGCATATGTGTCGTGTGTTATATATATATATATATATTGTTCGTCCGTCGTAATCGACGATGACCAATAACTCAACCATAATAATAATAACAATAAGTAGTAAAGAATAATAAAGTTAATAGTGCGTTTTAAAATGACTAACAAGTCCAATACGAGCACAAAAAGTTCTACACAATTGACAACTGTAAAGGGTGTCTATGGAACATTGAGATGTTTTTCTTTTCTGCTTGCCCGCTTCTGTCTTGCAGTATCTTGCCTAGTCTCTTCCGCATCTTGTGCTCCAGTTCTAAGGCTGTAACGCCATGCTGTTCTATCATGAGCGAGACTCTCCCAAGAGCCTACGTCAATTTTAAGATGTTTTAGTGAGGACTTGAGTGTGTCTTTGAAGCGACTTTTCTGTCCACCATGTTTTTAAAATTCCTGTCTTCAGTACTCCATAATATATTTGTTTAGGCAGACGAGAGTCCTCCATACGCACAAGATGACCCGCCCAGCGCGCTTGCGCCTTTATAAGGAGTGTGTAGATGATTATTGAGGTTGATTTTTCCAAGACCTCGTAGTTTGGTACTTTGTCCCACCAATGGATGTCTAGTAATTTATGTATACAGGTAAGATGGAAATGATTTAGTTTTCTTGCACGTCTAGCATACATCATATACTGTTCACGTTTCACAGGAGCATAGTAAGTATAACAGCCGCATGATATACTTGAAGTTTGGTGGTTGTTCTTATACCTCTTCTGTCCCACATTGCTGCGTAATCTACCATAATACGGCACTAGCTTTTGCCAGTCTATTGTTAATTTCCACATCGATGTGATATCCCGAAAGAGAGTGCTTCCAAGGTAACTAAAATTGTCGACTACCTGCAGTTTTTTCTGATTGACGTTGATGGAAGTAGCAGTATGTTGGCTATTTGATGTTGATTTGTGCATGAGAAACAAAACTAAAAAATCATTGCTCTCTACAATGCGCAGATAACTCTATTGATGTTTTGCCACGGAGGACTATAGAAGGCAGCGTTACCACTCCATTGCTTTTTTCTCAAGTTCTTAGCTTTTTCGATCAGACATTGGGATCTTGTGTTATTTTCTTTAAAAAAACTTGACTTTTAATGAGACTTATTTCTTAAAAAGAAAACCTTCATTAAACTATCTCTAATTGTTCCGCAATAAGTCCTGTTGACTGTTTTTATGTGTTGCGTTTTAGTTTTGAGTTACTTTCCCTCGTTTATTTTCAATTAACTTCGCCGACCCTTTCGGTTTTCAATAATTGGTGCGTTCTGAAATCTAGATAATACCATATCATATGTAACAATATAGCATATTTAGCAATAGTAGCAATTCTTACCCAAAACTGAAATTTGTATATGAATCGTTATGTAAAATAATCAAATTTTATGACTGTGTTGTTTATTTACTGAATGTATATATCTCACATAATTATTAAGGATATAAACTATGGAAGGAAATAAATAATCAGAATGTGGTGGCTCAAGTATTGCGTCATTATCATCATTGAGTCCAAGAGGCGTAAAACAACAAAGATATAGTAGAAGCAGCCATTCTATAGTGAATGGATCGAAGGCGAAGATTTAAAGGAAGGGATACAATCTGATACATTGTTTACTGTAAAATCACCAACATTAAGTGCCGTGGAGAATGGCGTTGGCGATCTCTCATATGATATATGTAATCATCTCTGTTGGTGTCGTCAATCGAAGCCAGTTAGTCAAACTGTCCAATATCTTTTCTCTAGGTCTTCTCCTTGATCTTTTCCTTTCTATCTTTCCTGTTGTCACTATATTCTCAATGCCTCCTCTTCTCATTATGTGCCCAATAAATGTTGACTGTCTTTTTCTTATATTACCAATAATGCATCTTTTCACATCCATCCTTCTAGACATTCTTCATTAGTAATCTTTGCCGCACAAGGAATGCGTAACACTATTCGAATAAACCACATTTCCGCTGCCTCCAATGTCTTATTTATTGTCCATGCTTCACTTCCATAGAGTAGCACTGGTTCAATGTAGCATTTGAGGACACATTTTCTATTATCCATCGATATGGAATTGTTGCATAGGGTATTTTTCATTTTTTGGAATGCTGCTTTCGCTTGTTCTAATTTGCAATTTGCCAATGACAACTGTTCAACCATGACAAGACTTAACAGTGGATTATTGCTCATCTGAAACAAGAGGTACATTTGTATTTACCATAGGGTGATTATGCCATTCTTTTGCCTTGTGTGTTAAGCATGCAAGCAACTACTTGCCATCATGACTTGAAATGTTACTTAAACATGTGTGCTGTTATTTACTTGTGGCAGCAAGCAACCCCATACAGAGACTATCCATGTTAAGGGACGCTGAAGCTTCCATCAGTAGGCCCTATAATCTGTTGTTGAACATTTGTTCTGCAAGTTTACTACGTGTGTGCTAAATACAGACATTTTTATTGAAATACATTGTTAAAAATAAAGATTAATAGAAAAATAAGTGCAGCTATAAACATTTTCTTTTGGACATACAACCTGCAGAATGCCATTTAAACTGTGTTTGGTTACAAGTTTATAGAATAGAGAAAATTGCAAGTATTGACACATCTCAGGTGAATGATAAAAGAAGAACTGTTAGGATTAGAAAACATAATGTGCACCTTCACCAAAAGTTTTCATTCGTCCGTCATGGGTGAGAAAGACTACTGCATTCATACAATTCTAAATAAGCCTATATGTTGTTGATGCTGGTTGATGATGAGCCTGATGCAGGTCTGGAAATATCCCAGGTAATTATAGCAATAATGCTAACTCCACATGGTTTTGTTTTATGGGCTTCTATACTCTCCTCTGTTCTCTTGCTATTTTCATGATGTCACTGCATCTTTGCAAGGAGATATTCATCAACAAGTTTTTTTGGCACAATATCTTCCAAAGTCAAATTAAGGTCAATGAAGTAGATGTAGAATTTGTCCACATGAAAGTTTTATCATTAGTATCTCATATTTTCTGTGTCACACTATAAAAATGTTTGGCAGACAATGGTCTGGCATGTAGAATACATGCAGTACTGAGAATAAATAATGTTTTTTGTGTGTGTGTAGTATTTGAGATATTGTCTTTAACTTCTAACTCACTCATTGATGTAGAGTACCAATCAACCAATGTAAGCTGGTAAGTAATGATGCAGCAGGAAATGTTTAGATTACCTCTTTTCTAGCATCTTCCTCAAGGAGGTGCACAATTCTGCCATTAAGAGGATTGATCATCACACAACATGCTACTTAAGTCCACTGCTGTTTTTCTTCTTCTTCTACATTTGTTCTCAAATTCCTTCAGGCCAGCAGAATGTAGTTCGGAGAAAGGAATGTGTTGTGTATTTTTCTTTACAGCTTAGCTTCAATATCTGCACATTTTAGCATGACATATCCAACTCTAGAATAAAATCTAGGTTACTTCTAATCTTCTATCATATCGCAAAGACAACTCCTGCCCTAAACCTCCTTAGTCACTTCTTACAACATCCTTGGCAGGTAAAAGTGCTGCTATTCTTTGCTCAAATTTGAGCCCCGACAATACACAGATGATTTTGGTTCAAATCAATGGATGATAATACACAGTAGTTTCTGAGATGCTTGTGCATAGGTCTGTTGCTAAAGACTTCTGGATGCCAGACACTTAGCTGCCACTGCAGAACTTGTGATTGAGTACTTGATGCGTGGATGAAAGATTAATTTGCAGCATTATCTGTTTTACAGTCATGCAGAGTTGCAGAATTGGTTGACCTCAATTTATTGTTTGGAACCAACATCAAGACAAAGGGAATTCAGGTATAGTGGTAGCTCCTATACTTTGGCTTTTCATAACCCTACGAGAGTTCCTTAAGCAACACTGTTTTGCTGATAATTGGAAACATGACAGTTAAAGCAAATAAAATTTAGCCTTCAAAAACACAGGTGACTGATCCTAATTTCCAAT
Organism: Meghimatium bilineatum; assembly: GCA_034231615.1. Taxonomy (NCBI): domain Eukaryota; kingdom Metazoa; phylum Mollusca; class Gastropoda; order Stylommatophora; family Philomycidae; genus Meghimatium; species Meghimatium bilineatum. Next base: position 29,668,109 of record CM067299.1, on the reverse strand, counting down.
TGGCACTCCTCGCCTGGATAAGTTTGTCTATTAAAATCATAGACTTGGGTAGCAGCAGCCACTTGCAGACAGCTACATGAGTTCACAGGTAAGAGATAGATATCAGACTTGAATCAAGGATGAGTTGGTCTATTAAAGTCATAGGCTGGTGAAGCTACAGTCGCATAGTGACAGCTGCTTGGATCCACAGAAAAAGATATCAGATTTAAATTAAAGGTGAATAAGATTCTCTGGAAGGGCAGCACACTCTCTCACAACCAGTAACAGTTTTACATGAAGCACAAACAAATCTATGCACTCTGTTTGTAACATGAAATTTTAATATACAAAGTTTTAATCATACATATTTATTCTTTTGTGCATTAGTCCATTTGTCCATTTTGTCCACACTTTATGACTGGATCATGTTCACTTACATTCTTCATTCATACAACTATTCATATCATAGACGTCTAAATACCAGTGCATTAATAACATTTATGCAACATAGGCCTACTTCATATCTATATAAATATATGAGAAACTGGCTTTCACTTCTTTCTTAGGCACTTTTATGACATGCTGATAGATCAGAAAGTTTAGCTACATCTTCATTCAGAATCATTAATTTTTCTGTCTGAAAATTTGGCAGGTGTTTTTGGTAGCCAGCTTAATATGTCTTTTCCTTTGGTACATGTGCCGGCAGCCACATCACATTTGTAGCCATGAGGACAACAGTGGGCGTGGTCAGAGCAACAGCTAGCCTACAGAAAATAAAAAAATATATGATTATTCTGAGATGTGGGAAAAGATAACATTCAGACAATGTTTTTATAATAAGCTCATCATTCATTGCATCTGCTGAAACCCCTAAATTGCTCAATAATTTAAAGGATTCATGTGATCTTTATTTTAGTCACAGTCCTAAATTGCAGAGTATGCCTATGTGCAGAATATTTTGACAATACATGAGACGTTAAGAAGTTTGTTGTTGTTTGTTAAATGGGGGATTAAGCCTCTTAGCTGAGGCACGACCCTTTCAACCTAAGACAGAAGTCCATTTTGGTTATACCAGGCCGTATTAGCTTTTATCTAAATGTGACCTAATGGTCTGGGTGTTTGGAAAGCCGTGCATGCTATTGCTATGTATTATCTATATTGCTATGTGGAGTTAATGTTTATTTGTGGCCAAGATGCCTTTTATCTAAGTGTGACCTATGGTCTGGGCGAATTGAGAACCGTGCGCATTATTATTGCAAAAGAATGTTATGTTGCTAGTGTATTAAACTGTTTATTTCCGGTGGTATAAGAAGTGTGAAAAGAAACCCACTGATATGAGAATTTCCTGTGAGAGTTATAACAAAGAAACCCACTGATATGAGAATTTCCTGTGAGAGTTATAACAAAGAAACCCACTGATATGAGAATTTCCTGTGAGAGTTATAACAAAGATTGTTATTTATTTGGAAAAAAGCCACTACTGGGTAGATGATTGTGAATGAATATTTAACTGACATACATATAACAAAATGGAAAAAATTCTGAAAGCAATATCATGAGATTGTTTAAACTTCAGATTTAAAATTGATAATCATGAATACAAATCAATATATTGCACAAAATACCAGGATCACACTTTATAAAGATAGAAACATTTTAACAGGTAAACATGCTGATGATTACTTTGCAGATTCCTTTGCAGAAGACAATAACGTCAAAGTCAGCCCAGACAAACAACAGGAGGTTCGAGAGAACCAGCAAAACATTGGACAAGGTGAACCTATACCTGAAGTCATGGAGGCACCAATCACAATGAGAGAACTGGAGCATGCAATATCCAAATTGAAAATGAAAAAGTCCCCTGGAGCTGATGGAGTGTCCAATGAAATGATTAGAAACCTGGGAAGTGCAGCAAGAGCAAAGCTACTGCAGATCTTTAACACAAGCTAGTCCACAGGTAATGTACCACAGGCGTGGAGAGAAGCAATAATGATACCACTCCTCAAATCAGGAAAAGATGGCAACACAGTCTCCAACTACAGGCCCATCAGCCTCACAAGCTGTCTATGTAAAACAATGGAACGCATTATCAATCTTAGGATGCAGTGGTACCTTGAAAGTGAAAACCTTCTGGTATCACAGCAAGCAGGTTTCAGACAGTGCTACTCTACTGAAGATCAGGCAACCTACCTCTCCCAAGAGATTGAGGATGCCTTCCAAGAAAAGAAACTGGTACTAGCAGCATGGATAGACCTCAGGAAAGCATTTGATAAGGTCTGGAAAGAAGGGCTCCTAAAGAAATTGCGAAATTGCAGGGTTAGCTCAAGAATGTACAAATGGGTAAAAGCATACCTGCATAATAGAAGAGCCAGGGTACAATTAGATGGTCGCAAGAGCAAGAAAGTTCTACTGCGTCATGGAGTCCCCCAGGGAGGAGTCCTGTCACCCACACTTTTCTTGGTTTACATCGAATGACCTAGTTGCTGAACTACCACACGGGATCAAAGTGGCAATGTATGCTGACGACCTGGTGATCTGGTGCACGGAAGAACATGCAACAGTGGCCACTAAACAAATACAAAGAGCTATCGATGCCCTAACCTTATGGGCTAATAGATGGTGCGTCAGCATTAACACAGATAAGTGCAGCACTACACTCTTTACCCTCTCACCAAAACAAAAAGCTGGTCATATCAAGATAGATGGAGAGCTCTTGAAAGAAGACAAACAACCCACATACCTCGGAGTTACTTTTGATGATAAGCTGACATGGAAGCAGCACATAAACAAAGCAACAACAAAAGCCAGGAGGAAGCTACCTATCCTGAGAAAACTAAGTGGAACCACATGGGGAGCCAGTGGAAATATACTCAGTAAAGTTTACCAGCAAGGCATAAGACCACACCTGGAATATGGTTCAGCTGCGTGGTGTCCTGCATCAAACACCACATTACAAGATCTAGATAAAGTGCAAAACCAGGCACTTAGAGTAATGTTGGGAGCAATGAAATCAACACCCATAGCAGAGATGCAGAAAATGGGAAGAATGCAAACACTTGGCGAACGCAGAGACACAAAAGTACTAATTCAAGCAGAAAAGTTTCAGTGTATGCCAAGTCATCCAATGAAGGAAAGATTCCAAAATCTAGCAATGGGGCGACTGAAAAGGAGCAGCTTTATCCATCAAGCTAAACGACTCCGTAGACAACTCACAGACCTACCTGAAGTTGACAGCCCCTTAAGGTCTGTACCAGAACAAACCCCGTGGAGTGAAAGCCATGGAATGCCAATATACATTCAGACCCATGTGAAAGGAATACTAAGCGAGGATGAACAGAACAGTGCAGCTATTGACAGTCACCCTCAGTTTCCTGGATGAGGAATATCCACAAGATATATGGGTCAGAGTGTACACAGATGGGTCAGCACAGAATGCTGTGAGGAATGGAGGTGCAGGTGTATATATAGAATATCCACACAAGCCTAGAGATACAATCAGAACACGGACAGGAAAATTCTGCAATAATTATGATGCAGAAATCCAGGCAATTAGTGTGGCAGCTAAAAAACTGCTGAACTCCAACTCTGGCCTACAGCCTGTGGTATTCCTGACAGATGCAAGGACAGTGCTTCAAGCTCTCCAGTCTGGAAAACTAACAGACTTGGAAAAACTACTTAGCGAAATGTCTTACCAGTATAGGGTAACCATTCAGTGGATACCCTCTCACTGTGGAATACCAGGAAATTAAAAAGCAGACCAACTGGCTAAGGAAGGTGCTGCCGAAGACCAACCAGATATACCAATCACCTACCATCAGAAAAAACAGATGATCAGGTCAATGAGAAAGCCACAAACACCAACACTAGATGACTATCACATTATGAACAGATCAGAACAAGTTATAATTCTACATCTCAGAACAGGACACAACTGACTCCGCAGTCACATGTATACAAAGTTCAAGATTGGTAACACGGCCATGTGTACATGTGGACAGGCAGCACAGAGTGCCAAACATATACTTCAAGAGTGTTATGAGCATGAAACGCTGAGGCAGACATATTGGCCAGAGGAAACAACACTGGAATCTAAGCTCTATGGGACACTGTATGAGCTACAGAGGACAGTGAGTTTTATTAAGGAGACAGAATTACAGATATAGACATGTTTCAAGTGAAAGAAAGAAGAAGAAGAATATATTGCACAGAGAAATAAAAATAGCATAGAACTACCATAGACTACACATTAAAATTGTGTTGATTAAGATGTGTACATATGAAGATAAATTGTTACCTCTGGCAGTGGGCAGCATCCATATTGACCTGTTGCTAGTTCACAACATGTATTTTCAGCTGGGCATTCAGATCCATCTTTACATTTAACTGATGCATCTACAGGAGATTTGGATGCTACTTTGGTCAGCCAGTTCAAGATATCATTACCTTTGGTGCAGGTGCCAGCAGCTACATCACATTTGTAGCCGTGGGGACAACAGTGGGCGTGGTCAGAGCAACAGGTAGCCTGGACAGAACATACCATAATATATGATTATTCTGACATGTAGGGAAACATAACATTGAGACAACAATGTTTTTATAACAGGCTCATTATTCATTGCTTCTGCTGAAACACCTAGATTGCACAAAAATTTTAAGAATTCATCTGACCTTGTTGTAGATACAGTCTTAAATTGCAGAATATGTTTATGTGAAGAATATCCTGACAATAAATGAAAAGTTAGAAAGTAAGAAAAGAGACTCACTAATGTGTGCTTCCTGTCAGAGTTATAACAAACAAAGATTGTTAGCTCTTCATACCTAAAGAAAGCCACTAGTTGATTGTGAATGAATATTTAACTGCCATACATATAACAGAAATTCAGAAAAAGGAATATCATAAGATTGTTTTAACTTCAGGTCTTAAAATTGATAATCATGAACACAAATAAATTAATTGCACAGAAAAATAAAAATAGCAGAGAACTACCATGGTTGGTTCGTTGGTTGCTGATGCAGCGGTCCATGGTGCTTTATACCCTTTGATCCAGTAATGATAGTGCTGGAAAATCTTTGGATTTTGACCCACATCGGGACAGGGCCAGTAAATAATTATCACTCCAACATAAAGATAGTTTTCTACTTATGCACTGCTCAAAGCCACTGCAACCAAGAATGAATTCAATGTGCTCATTCCAAAACTACCATAGACTACATATTAATTCAAATTTTGTTGATTAAAATGTATACATATGAACATAAACTGTTACCTCTGGCAGTGGGCAGCATCCATATTGACCTGTTGCTAGTTCACAACATGTATTTTCAGCTGGGCATTCAGATCCATCTTTACATTTAACTGATGCATCTACAGGAGATTTGGATGCTACTTTGGTCAGCCAGTTCAAGATATCATTACCTTTGGTGCAGGTGCCAGCAGCTACATCACATTTGTAGCCGTGGGGACAACAGTGGGCGTGGTCAGAGCAACAGGTAGCCTGGACAGAACATACCATAATATATGATTATTCTGACATGTAAGGAAATATTACATTGAGACAACAATGTTTTTATAGTTGGCTCATTATTCATTTCTTCTGCTGAAACACCTAGATTGCACAATAATTTAAAGGATTCATCAGACCTTGTTGTAGATACAGTCTTAAAACGAGATTATGCCTATGTGAAGTATATCCCAAAAATACATCAAAGGTGAGAAAGTAAGAAAAGAGACACACTGATGTGAGAGTTTCCTGTCAAGAGTTATAATAAACAAAGATTGTTAGCTCTTCATACCTGAAGAAAGCCACTAGTTGATTGTGAATGAATATTTAACTGCCATACGTATAACAAAAAGACAGAAATTCAGAAAAAGGAATATCATAAGATTGTTTTAACTTTAGTTATTAAAATTGATAATCATGAACACAAATCAATATATTGTACACAAAAATAAAAATATAAAACTGCCATAGCTATTTGGTTGATTGGTTGCTGATCCAGTGGTCCATAGTCTTGAGGACCTTTAACTCAGAAATTATAGTACTGGTAAGTCTGTTAATTTTCGACCCACCAGAGCTAGAAAATATCTATCACACCACCATAAAGATATTTTTCTACTTATGCACTGCTCAAAGCCACTGCAACCAAGACTGAATATAATTTGCTCATTCCAGAACCACCATAGACTACATATTAATTCAAATTTTATTGATTAAAATGTATACATATGAACATAAACTGTTACCTCTGGCAGTGGGCAGCATCCATATTGACCTGTTGCTAGTTCACAACATGTATTTTCAGCTGGGCATTCAGATCCATCTTTACATTTAACTGAAGCATCTACAGGAGATTTGGATGCTACTTTGGTCAGCCAGTTCAAGATATCATTACCTTTGGTGCAGGTGCCAGCAGCTACATCACATTTGTAGCTATGGGGACAACAGTGGGCGTGGTCAGAGCAACAGGTAGCCTGGACAGAACATACCATAATATATGATTATTCTGACATGTAGGGAAACATAATATTGAGACATCAATGTTTTTATAACAGGCTAATTATTCATTACATCTGCTGAAACCCTAGAGTGTACAATAATTTAAAGGATTCATCTGACCTTGTTGTAGCTACAGTCTTAAATTGCAGATTATGTCTATGTGAAGAATATTCTGACAATACCTGAGAGGTTAGAAAGTAAGAAAAGAGACACACTGATGTGAGAGTTTCCTGTCAGAGTTATAACAAACAAAGATTGTTAGCTCTTCATACCTAAACAAAGCCACTAGTTGATTGTGAATGAATATTTAACTGCCATACATATAACTAAAAAAACAAAAATTCAGAAAAAGGAATATCATAAGATTGTTTTAACTTCAGGTATTAAAATTGATAATCATAAACACAAATAAATTAATTGCACAGAAAAATAAAAATAGCAGAGAACAACAATTTTTAGTTGGTTGATCCAGTGCTGATCCAGCGGACCAGGGGTTTATGGCCCTTGACCCAGGAATGATAGTGCTGGGAAATTTGTGGATTTTTACCCACCACGGGACAGCCAGAAAATAATTATCATGCCACCATAAAGATATTTTCTACTTATGCACTGCTCAAAGCCACTGCAATCAAGACTGAATATAATGTGCTCATTCCAGAACTACCATAGACTACACATTAATTCAAATTTTATTGATTAAAATGTTTACATATGAACATAAACTGTTACCTCTGGCAGTGGGCAGCATCCATATTGACCTGTTGCTAGTTCACAACATGTATTTTCAGCTGGGCATTCAGATCCATCTTTACATTTAACTGAAGCATCTACAGGAGATTTGGATGCTACTTTGGTCAGCCAGTTCATGATATCATTACCTTTGGTGCAGGTGCCAGCAGCTACATCACATTTGTAGCTGTGGGGACAACAGTGGGCGTGGTCAGAGCAACAGGTAGCCTGGACAGAACATACCATAATATATGATTATTCTGGCATCTAAGGAAACATAACATTGAGACAGCAATGTTTTTATAACAGGCTCATTATTCATTGCATCTGCTGAAACACCTAGATTGCACAATAATTTAAAGCAGGGGTGGGCCAACTACGGCCCGTGGGCCGCATGCAGCCTGCCATTGGATATTTTGCAGCCCTCAAAAAACATTTTTAAATAAATAAACGATCGTCACTGTAAATCTGTTTTAAAAAGTAAGCTTGTTATTGGCCCAGTTGTCAGTGTCATAAACCTCATCAGATCAAGAGGACTCAATGACAGGCAGTTCAGAGCATTACTAGACGATCTAGAAACTGAACATTCTGATGTCCTGCACCACAGTACTGTTCGATGGCGAGTCTCGGAAAGGTTTTAAGGAGAGTGTGGGATCTTAAAGAAGAAATAGTAATGTTTCTAGAGATGAAGGGCATACAATGTGACTTCAATGCTAACATTGTTGATGCAGAGTGGAAGCATGACTTTATTGAACTGAATGTTAAACTTCAGGGCAATGGTTTGTTTGCACATGAAATGTATGTTCATATAAAATCATTTCAAACCAAACTCTCACTGTTTTCCAGACAAGCAAGTTAAAACATGTTTTGACACTTCCCTTTGCTGAAACAAGAAACTATTTCTGATGAAATGAGTAAAAAATTCAAAGCTCAGTTAGATGTATTGGTTAAAGAATTTGGAAGAAGATTCCAAGATTTCAAGAACTTGGAGCAGCACTTCAATGTTATCAGTTCTCCTCTAAGTGCAGAAGCTAATAAAGCCCCAGAGCACATAGTAAGAGTTGCTTGAATTACAAGCCAATCATTACCTGAATGAAAAATTTAAATCTGAATGTTTGTTGGATTTCTATGGTTCTTTGCCTGAACAATAATTCCCAAATTTAAAAAACTTTGCGGCTAAATTTTTGTCATTATTTGGATCTACATATATTTGTGAACGGGCATTTTCTTGCTTAAAAATCAACAAATCTAGGAATAGGTCTTTATTATCTGATTGCAACTTAAATGCAGTCATGCAAATTTCTACAAGTAAACTTGTTCCAGATTTCAAAGGAAGTATAACATCTTAGATGCAATTACATACGTCTCATTAGAAATTAATAATATATAAAGTTGTAACTGTTGTGACTGTATGTGAATGGTGTTTTTTTAAATCTTCATTAAAACTATTGATATGAACCCATATTGTAACTGTATGCAACATAATATTTTTCAACTATTGTTAAAATATTTTCACAACTTTTTATCCATATTAGAAAATATACTGTTATAGTGTAAGTCTGTTAGAAATGTAATTTATTTCAGAAGTTATCTCCGCTGAAGACGGATGTGTCGGGCCATTGGCGCAAATAAAACAGGGACACAACGCATTTCCATTTTTTGGACTACATCCTACTGGAAATCTAGTTGAACAATTGTCCTGCTACAAGAGATATCCACTGGGAGTTTGAGAATAAATGCGAAGAAGAAGAAGTTATCTACATTATGTAAAACTACCTTTTTTTACAGTAAAAATATTTAATTGATTACTTACCGAGAATTAAAAAAACAATATACATAATATTATGTGGCCCACCAATAGCTTTACAATTTTCAATGTGGTCCTCTGCACAAAAAGTTTGCCCACCCCTGATTTGAAGGATTCATCTAATCTTGTTGTAGCTACAGTCTTAAATTGCAGATTATGCCTATATGAAGTATATTCCAAAAATACATCAAAGGTTCAAAATTAAGAAAAGTGACTCACTAATGTGAGAGTTACAACAAAGATTGTTAGCTCTTCATACCCGAAGAAAGCCACTAGTTTATTATGAATGAATATTTAACTGTCATATGTATAACAAAAAGACATAAATTCAGAAAAAGGAATATCGTAAGATTGTTTTAACTTCAGATTTTAAAATTGATAATCATGAATGCAAATCAATATATTGCACACAAAAATAAAAATATCATAAAACTGCCATGGCTATTTGGTTGATTGGTTGCTGATCCAGTAGTCCATGGTCTTAAAGTACTTTAACCCAGGAATGATAGTGTTGGGAAATCTGTGGATTTCGACCCACCTCGGGACAGAACCAGAAAATATCTATCACACCACCATAAAGATATTTTTCTACTTATGCACTGTTCAAAGCCACTGCAACCAAGATTAAATTCAATGTGCTCATTCCAGAACTACCATAGACTACACATTAATTCAAATTGATTAAAATGTATACATATGAACATAAACTGTTACCTCTGGCAGTGGGCAGCATCCATATTGACCTGTTGCTAGTTCACAACATGTATTTTCAGCTGGGCATTCAGATCCATCTTTACATTTAACTGAAGCATCTACAGGAGATTTGGATGCTACTTTGGTCAGCCAGTTCAAGATATCATTACCTTTGGTGCAGGTGCCAGCAGCTACATCACATTTGTAGCTGTGGGGACAACAGTGGGCGTGGTCAGAGCAACAGGTAGCCTGGACAGAACATACCATAATATATTATTATTCTGACATGTAGGGAAACATAATATTGAGACATCAATGTTTTTATAACAGGCTAATTATTCATTACATCTGCTGAAACCCTAGAGTGTACAATAATTTAAAGGATTCATCTGACCTTGTTGTAGCTACAGTCTTAAATTGCAGATTATGTTTATGTGAAGAATATTCTGACAATACATGAGAGGTTAGAAAGTAAGAAAAGAGACACACTGATGTGAGAGTTTCCTGTCAGAGTTATAACAAACAAAGATTGTTAGCTCTTCATACCTAAAGAAAGCCACTAGTTGATTGTGAATGAATATTTAACTGCCATACATATAACAGAAATTCAGAAAAAGGAATATCATAAGATTGTTTTAACTTCAGGTATTAAAATTGATAATCATGAACACAAATAAATTAATTGCACAGAAAAATAAAAATAGCAGAGAACTACAATGGTTAGTTGGTTGATCAGTTGCTGATCCAGCAGACCAGGGGTTTATGCCCCTTGACCCAGGAATGATAGTGCTGGGAAATTTGTGGATTTTTACCCACCACGGGACAGAGCCAGAAAATAATTATCATGCCACCATAAAGATATTTTCTACTTATGCACTGCTCAAAACCACTGCAACCAAGACTGAATATAATGTGCTCATTCCAGAACTACCATAGACTACATATTAATTCAAATTTTATTTATTAAAATGTATACATATGAACATAAACTGTTACCTCTGGCAGTGGGCAGCATCCATATTGACCTGTTGCTAGTTCACAACATGTATTTTCAGCTGGGCATTCAGATCCATCTTTACATTTAACTGAAGCATCTACAGGAGATTTGGATGCTACTTTGGTCAGCCAGTTCATGATATCATTACCTTTGGTGCAGGTGCCAGCAGCTACATCACATTTGTAGCCGTGGGGACAACAGTGGGCGTGGTCAGAGCAACAGGTAGCCTGGACAGAACATACCATAATATATGATTATTCTGGCATGTAAGGAAACATAACATTGAGACAGCAATGTTTTTATAACAGGCTCATTATTCATTGCATCTGCTGAAACACCTAGATTGCACAATAATTTAAAGCAGGAGTGGGCAAACTACGGCCCGTGGGCCGCATGCGGCCTGCCATTGGATATTTTGCAGCCTTCAAAAAACATTTTAAAATAAATAAACGATCGTCACTGTAAATCTGTTTTAAAAAGTAAGCTTGATATTGGCCCAGTTGTCAGTGTCATAAACCTCATCAGATCAAGAGGACTCAATCACAGGCAGTTCAGAGCATTACTAGACGATCTAGAAACTGAACATTCTGATGTCCTACACCACAGTACAGTTCCATGGTGAGTCTCGGAAAGGTTTTAAGGAGAGTATGGGATCTTAAAGAAAAAATAGTAATGTTTCTAGAGATGAAGGGCATAGAATGTGACTTCAATGCTAACATTGTTGATGCAGAGTGGAAGCATGACTTTATTGAACTGAATGTTAAACTTCAGGGCAATGGTTTGTTTGCACATGAAATGTATGTTCATATAAAATCATTTCAAACCAAACTCTCACTGTTTTCCAGACAAGCAGGTTAAAACATGTTTTGACACTTCCCTTTGCTGAAACAAGAAACTATTTCTGATGAAATGAGTAAAAAATTCAAAGCTCAGTTAGATGTATTGGTTAAAGAATTTGGAAGAAGATTCCAAGATTTCAAGAACTTGGAGCAGCACTTCAATGTTATCAGTTCTCCTATAAGTGCAGAAGCTAATAAAGCCCCAGAGCACATAGTAAGAGTTGCTTGAATTACAAGCCAATCATTACCTGAATGAAAAATTTAAATCTGAATGTTTGTTGGATTTCTATGGTTCTTTGCCTGAACAATAATTCCCAAATTTAAAAAACTTTGCGGCTAAATTTTTGTCATTATTTGGATCTACATATATTTGTGAACGGGCATTTTCTTGCTTAAAAATCAACAAATCTAGGAATAGGTCTTTATTATCTGATTGCAACTTAAATGCAGTCATGCAAATTTCTACAAGTAAACTTGTTCCAGATTTCAAAGGAAGTATAACATCTTAGATGCAATTACATACATCTCATTAGAAATTAATATTATCAATAAAGTTGTAACTGTTGTGACTGTATGTGAATGGTTTTTTTTTAAAATCTTCATTAAAACTATTGATATGAACCCATATTGTAACTGTATGCAACATAATATTTTTCAACTATTGTTAAAATATTTGCACAACTTTTTATCCATATTAGAAAATATACTGTTATAGTGTAAGTCTGTCAGAAATGTAATTTATTTCAGAAGTTATCTCCGCCGAAGACGGATGTGTCGGGCCATTGGCACAAATAAAATAGGGACACAACGCATTTCCAATTTTTGGACTACATCCTGCTGGAAATCTAGTTGGACAATTGTCCTGCTACAAGAGATATCCACTGGGAGTTTGAGAATAAATGCGAAGAAGAAGAAGTTATCTAAATTATGTAAAACTACCTTTCTTTGCAATAAAAATATTTAATTGATTACTTACCGAGAATTAAAAAAACAATATACATAATATTATATGTGGCCCACCAATAGCTTTACAATTTTCAATGTGGTCCTCTGCACAAAATGTTTGCCCACCCCTGATTTAAAGGATTCATCTAATCTTGTTGTAGCTACAGTCTTAAATTGCAGATTATGCCTATATGAAGTATATTCCAAAAATACATCAAAGGTTCAAAATTAAGAAAAGAGACTCACTAATGTGAGAGTTACAACAAAGATTGTTAGCTCTTCATACCCGAAGAAAGCCACTAGTTTATTATGAATGAATATTTAACTGTCATATGTATAACAAAAAGACATAAATTCAGAAAAATTAATATCATAAGATTGTTTTAACTTCAGGTTTTAAAATTGATAATCATGAACGCAAATCAATATATTGCACACAAAAATAAAAATATAAAACTGCCATGGCTATTTGGTTGATTGGTTGCTGATCCAGTGGTCCATTGTCTTAAAGTACTTTAACCCAGGAATGATAGTGCTGTGGAAATCTTTGGATTTCGACCCATCGCGGGACAGAACCAGAACATATCTATCACACCACCATAAAGATATTTTTCTACTTATGCACTGCTCAAAGCCACTGCAACCAAGATTAAATTCAATGTGCTCATTCCAGAACTACCATAGACTACACATTAATTCTTATTGATTAAAATGTATACATATGAACATAAACTGTTACCTCTGGCAGTGGGCAGCATCCATATTGACCTGTTGCTAGTTCACAACATGTATTTTCAGCTGGGCATTCAGATCCATCTTTACATTTAACTGAAGCATCTACAGGAGATTTGGATGCTACTTTGGTCAGCCAGTTCAAGATATCATTACCTTTGGTGCAGGTGCCAGCAGCTACATCACATTTGTAGCTGTGGGGACAACAGTGGGCGTGGTCAGAGCAACAGGTAGCCTGGACAGAACATACCATAATATATTATTATTCTGACATGTAGGGAAACATAATATTGAGACATCAATGTTTTTATAACAGGCTAATTATTCATTACATCTGCTGAAACCCTAGAGTGTACAATAATTTAAAGGATTCATCTGACCTTGTTGTAGCTACAGTCTTAAATTGCAGATTATGTTTATGTGAAGAATATTCTGACAATACATGAGAGGTTAGAAAGTAAGAAAAGAGACACACTGATGTGAGAGTTTCCTGTCAGAGTTATAACAAACAAAGATTGTTAGCTCTTCATACCTAAAGAAAGCCACTAGTTGATTGTGAATGAATATTTAACTGCCATACATATAACAGAAATTCAGAAAAAGGAATATCATAAGATTGTTTTAACTTCAGGTATTAAAATTGATAATCATGAACACAAATAAATTAATTGCACAGAAAAATAAAAATAGCAGAGAACTACAATGGTTAGTTGGTTGATCAGTTGCTGATCCAGCAGACCAGGGGTTTATGCCCCTTGACCCAGGAATGATAGTGCTGGGAAATTTGTGGATTTTTACCCACCACGGGACAGAGCCAGAAAATAATTATCATGCCACCATAAAGATATTTTCTACTTATGCACTGCTCAAAACCACTGCAACCAAGACTGAATATAATGTGCTCATTCCAGAACTACCATAGACTACATATTAATTCAAATTTTATTTATTAAAATGTATACATATGAACATAAACTGTTACCTCTGGCAGTGGGCAGCATCCATATTGACCTGTTGCTAGTTCACAACATGTATTTTCAGCTGGGCATTCAGATCCATCTTTACATTTAACTGAAGCATCTACAGGAGATTTGGATGCTACTTTGGTCAGCCAGTTCATGATATCATTACCTTTGGTGCAGGTGCCAGCAGCTACATCACATTTGTAGCCGTGGGGACAACAGTGGGCGTGGTCAGAGCAACAGGTAGCCTGGACAGAACATACCATAATATATGATTATTCTGGCATGTAAGGAAACATAACATTGAGACAGCAATGTTTTTATAACAGGCTCATTATTCATTGCATCTGCTGAAACACCTAGATTGCACAATAATTTAAAGCAGGAGTGGGCAAACTACGGCCCGTGGGCCGCATGCGGCCTGCCATTGGATATTTTGCAGCCTTCAAAAAACATTTTAAAATAAATAAACGATCGTCACTGTAAATCTGTTTTAAAAAGTAAGCTTGATATTGGCCCAGTTGTCAGTGTCATAAACCTCATCAGATCAAGAGGACTCAATCACAGGCAGTTCAGAGCATTACTAGACGATCTAGAAACTGAACATTCTGATGTCCTACACCACAGTACAGTTCCATGGTGAGTCTCGGAAAGGTTTTAAGGAGAGTATGGGATCTTAAAGAAAAAATAGTAATGTTTCTAGAGATGAAGGGCATAGAATGTGACTTCAATGCTAACATTGTTGATGCAGAGTGGAAGCATGACTTTATTGAACTGAATGTTAAACTTCAGGGCAATGGTTTGTTTGCACATGAAATGTATGTTCATATAAAATCATTTCAAACCAAACTCTCACTGTTTTCCAGACAAGCAGGTTAAAACATGTTTTGACACTTCCCTTTGCTGAAACAAGAAACTATTTCTGATGAAATGAGTAAAAAATTCAAAGCTCAGTTAGATGTATTGGTTAAAGAATTTGGAAGAAGATTCCAAGATTTCAAGAACTTGGAGCAGCACTTCAATGTTATCAGTTCTCCTATAAGTGCAGAAGCTAATAAAGCCCCAGAGCACATAGTAAGAGTTGCTTGAATTACAAGCCAATCATTACCTGAATGAAAAATTTAAATCTGAATGTTTGTTGGATTTCTATGGTTCTTTGCCTGAACAATAATTCCCAAATTTAAAAAACTTTGCGGCTAAATTTTTGTCATTATTTGGATCTACATATATTTGTGAACGGGCATTTTCTTGCTTAAAAATCAACAAATCTAGGAATAGGTCTTTATTATCTGATTGCAACTTAAATGCAGTCATGCAAATTTCTACAAGTAAACTTGTTCCAGATTTCAAAGGAAGTATAACATCTTAGATGCAATTACATACATCTCATTAGAAATTAATATTATCAATAAAGTTGTAACTGTTGTGACTGTATGTGAATGGTTTTTTTTTAAAATCTTCATTAAAACTATTGATATGAACCCATATTGTAACTGTATGCAACATAATATTTTTCAACTATTGTTAAAATATTTGCACAACTTTTTATCCATATTAGAAAATATACTGTTATAGTGTAAGTCTGTCAGAAATGTAATTTATTTCAGAAGTTATCTCCGCCGAAGACGGATGTGTCGGGCCATTGGCACAAATAAAATAGGGACACAACGCATTTCCAATTTTTGGACTACATCCTGCTGGAAATCTAGTTGGACAATTGTCCTGCTACAAGAGATATCCACTGGGAGTTTGAGAATAAATGCGAAGAAGAAGAAGTTATCTAAATTATGTAAAACTACCTTTCTTTGCAATAAAAATATTTAATTGATTACTTACCGAGAATTAAAAAAACAATATACATAATATTATATGTGGCCCACCAATAGCTTTACAATTTTCAATGTGGTCCTCTGCACAAAATGTTTGCCCACCCCTGATTTAAAGGATTCATCTAATCTTGTTGTAGCTACAGTCTTAAATTGCAGATTATGCCTATATGAAGTATATTCCAAAAATACATCAAAGGTTCAAAATTAAGAAAAGAGACTCACTAATGTGAGAGTTACAACAAAGATTGTTAGCTCTTCATACCCGAAGAAAGCCACTAGTTTATTATGAATGAATATTTAACTGTCATATGTATAACAAAAAGACATAAATTCAGAAAAATTAATATCATAAGATTGTTTTAACTTCAGGTTTTAAAATTGATAATCATGAACGCAAATCAATATATTGCACACAAAAATAAAAATATAAAACTGCCATGGCTATTTGGTTGATTGGTTGCTGATCCAGTGGTCCATTGTCTTAAAGTACTTTAACCCAGGAATGATAGTGCTGTGGAAATCTTTGGATTTCGACCCATCGCGGGACAGAACCAGAACATATCTATCACACCACCATAAAGATATTTTTCTACTTATGCACTGCTCAAAGCCACTGCAACCAAGATTAAATTCAATGTGCTCATTCCAGAACTACCATAGACTACACATTAATTCTTATTGATTAAAATGTATACATATGAACATAAACTGTTACCTCTGGCAGTGGGCAGCATCCATATTGACCTGTTGCTAGTTCACAACATGTATTTTCAGCTGGGCATTCAGATCCATCTTTACATTTAACTGAAGCATCTACAGGAGATTTGGATGCTACTTTGGTCAGCCAGTTCATGATATTACCTTTGGTGCAGGTGCCAGCAGCTACATCACATTTGTAGCCGTGGGGACAACAGTGGGCGTGGTCAGAGCAACAGGTAGCCTGGACAGAACATACCATAATATATGATTATTCTGGCATGTAGGGAAACATAACATTGAGACAACAATGTTTTAAAAACATTATTCATTCTCATTATTCATTGCTTCTGCTGACACACCTAGATTGTACAATAATTTAAATGATTCGTCTGATTTTGTTGTAGATACAGTCTTAAATTGTAGAATATGTCTATGTGAAGAATATCCTGACAATAAATAAGAGGTTAGAAAGTGAGAGATGAGATCCACTGATGTGAGAATTTCCTGTCAGAGTTATAACAAACAAAGATTGTTAGTTCTTCATACCTGAATAAAGCCACAATAATTATGTTGATTATGAATGAACATTTAACTGCTATATTTGTATAATAAAATGATGGGACTATCATAATATTATATTAATTTCTGATTATTAAATTGATAGACATGAATACTTCTTCTTCTTCTTTCTGTCCTCATGTAACTTCCAGTGTTGAGGGGAGAGTGAGTGTACGGTCTTTTGCCCTTCTATTTGCCTCCTCTGCTGTTATATTTCCGAGTGTCTCTAATACACTATCTATCCACCTTTTACGAGGGCGTCCAATAGGTCTCCTGTTTTTGTATCGTTTGTTAAGTGTTTTTTGGATAATACTTTGCTCTTTCTGTCTGGTTATGTGGCCGTACCATTTAACTTGTTGTTTCTGTATGTATTCTATTGTTGGCTTGATCCCTAATTGTTTCCTTAGTGCTTCATTCCTGATTTTGTCTCTCAAACTAACTCCAATCATACGTCTCACACATTTAATTTCAGTGGTGTTAATCATGTATTGTTCTAGAATCTAATGTCCAAGTTTGACACTGATAACACAATGTTGGTAAGAAAATGGTGTTGAAAAGCGCTTTCTTTGTTTCTAGTGTAATATCTTTGTTTCTTAGTAAAGGTGTTAATTGACCAATGATCTGACAGGCCTTATTACATCTTGCGTTGATTTCTGCTTCTTGTTTGTTGTCATATCTCAATGTGCTGCCCAGATATTTGAATTCATCTACTTGTTTTAGTTGTTTATTATTTATCTGTATGTTGATGTTCTCCTTTTCTCTTGCAATATTCATTACTTCTGTTTTGTCTATGTTGATTTTCATTCCAAATTTCTTGCCTGCTGTGTCTATTATGCTTAGGTGGTCTTGCAGGTTTTTAATGCTGTTTTGGAATAAAACCTGGTCATCTGCAAAAAAGCAGTTCATTTGCTTCATTAGAATTTGCTGTTTTGTTTATATGGTCCATGTATGTAATAAAAAGTAGTGGGGATAATACACATCCCTGCTTTACTCCTGTGCTAATCACAAAGTCATCTGTGTAGCCTGCAGCTGTTCTTATAGTGCAACTGCTGTTGTTATAGAGACTTCTACAAACGTTAATTAAATGTTGGCATACTCCACACATTTTTAATGTTTCCCATAGTTTTTCTCTGTTTACTCTGTCAAATGCTTTCTCTTGATCTATGAAGGATATGTATACATTTTGGTTGTATTCTATTGACTTCTCTGCCAACTGTTTCAGAATAAATATTGCATCAGTACATCCTCTGTTTCTTCTAAAACCCATTTGTGTATTGCTAAGTTGTTGTTCTATTACAGGTCTCAGTCTTTTCTCTACTATTTTTGCATATAGTTTTCCTGCATGGCTTAACAAGGAAATTCCCCTGTACTGGTTACAGTCTCTTTTGCTGCCTTTCCTTTTCCATATTGGCACTATGATAGCTTTTCTCCAGTCTGTTGGTGTATTATGTTGCCTCCACACTGTGTTAAAAATTCTGTGTAGCCATTATAATCCTGTTTCTCCTGCTGCTCTTATCATTTCTAGTGGTATGTTATCTATCCCTGGAGCTTTGTTATTTTTTGCCTTTTTTATGACCTTGGCAATTTCCTCTATGAGAATATTTGGCTCTTGTTCATTACAACTCTTTATGGTTTCTTTTGCTGTATTATTGCTTGGTGTTGTACAGTATTTAGTAACTCAGAAAAGTATTTTTTCCATGATTTTTAATGCTCTTTGCTTATTTGAAATGGGATTACCTTCTCTGTATGGAGACATGAATACAAACAATATATTGTACACAAATAGAAATAACATAGAACTACCAAAGACCATACATTAATTCAAATGTTATTGATTAAAATGTTTACATTTGAGCATAAACTGTTACCTCTGGCAGTGGGCAGCATCCATATTGACCAGTTGCTAGTTCACAACATGTATTTTCAGCTGGGCATTCAGATCCATCTTTACATTTAACTGACGCATCTACAGGTTGTTTAGCAGCTATTTGTGCCTGCCAGTTCATGATAGCATTTCCTCTGTTGCAAGTTCCATTAACTAAATTACATATATAGCCAGTGGGACAGCAGTGAGTGAGATCAGAACAACACACCGCCTATAATAGAAAGACATACATTACCTAAACATTTTTTATGTAACACTATGTTACATATGTAACACTAACATTGAGACCAGCCTATTTTGGTTTATCCCTTACAACTTTTTTTTCATCCAATGATCTAGTCTTCTTACACATATGCAATCATGAACACAAACTATCTACCATGCATGTCATAAGAGATGACTAAGGAGGTTTTGTGATGGAGTAAGACTGTCCCATCCCATAGAGTCAAAATGATCGAGAAATCATGTTGCACTCAGATGTGTTGGGACACAACACATTCTGCTCTCCTGACTACATTCTGCTAATTTGCAGGAGTTTGAGAATGAACAAGGAAGAAGAAAAAGAAAATACACACTAATCCAACACATCTGACTTCAACATGACAGTATTTTGTCACTCAAAATACTACACTCACCTGCCAGATTTTTCCTTTAAATCATTTTTTTTTAGCCTTGATCTACAGGTTTGGTTATGGTCATGGTGATGTACCATATTGTTGTTCATGGTTTACAACTTTGCTGCGATATCTGCATATTTTGATATGACTTCAGCATGATCTTTCAGTCACTTTGACCAAAATAATAGGGCATTCTTTCCCAAACTTCCTTGCAACAAGCGTGGCACTTCACAGATTTGGTATTCTTAATGAGTAGCTGGGTTCGAAATGTGGTATCAACAGAAATAAGTATCATTCTGAATTTAGAAGACAACTCATTAACAGAGAACTATGGAATTATTGTGTAGATCAGAAAAACTAAGGATATGTCTCGTATTAGTGACTGATGATCTGGTGACTGATCAACTAAACTCAATAATTTATGTAACACAGCAGTACATTGAATTAAATATTTGTATGTGTAAGAAACTACTTCATCTGAAGATTTGATAAATTATACAGTTAATCCCATTATAACGAGGTCTGCATCGACAAAATATGTATGCAATAACAAAAATTTGCTGTATAGGACCTACACTACAAACAATAAGGAATAAATAGAAATAGAAATTTTCAAAAGTGTTAAAAATCACAATTTGTTATAAACAAAGGTTCTATCTATGGATTTTATTATATAACATACTTCTATATATGGGCAGCATCCATAAGCTCCAGTGTCCATTATACAACATGTAGTTAAATCTGGACAGATGGCACCATTTGGACATACAACAAGTTCTGCATTGACCTGGAGAATAGAGTACTAACATGGTTATCAGAAACAGGTGTCATGTCTCATGGTGTGTGAGATCTTGTTTCTCCCCACAACTGTCTCTTACATTGTTAATAAGATCAGTTTATGGCATTTTCTCATACCATAATGACAGTCCACCCAACTTCTCTCTTTATCTTCACATGTCTCTTCTCTTCTCGATATTTACAGTGTACTAAATGTTCAAGTTGTGCTTTTTTCTCATCACATGCCCTACAAATCTTGACTGTCTGCTTCCAGTTTTTTTTCTATAATTATCTTCTTAATCCAGCACTTCTACGAACTTCTACAATAGTGTATTTAGCTGTTCATTGAATCTTCATAATTCTTCTTAAATACCAAATCATAGTGGCATCCAATTCACTTTTAGCCTATTTTAAAGTATAGGCCTATACTTAATGTTCATAAATTAATTGGTTGGATATAACAAACTAGAACTCAAATTCACAAATGCTCTGATAGTTTAGAATAGGGCCTATGCTCTGATAGTTTAGAATATGCTCTATAACCAATGTTTTTTGCTGATAAATATATTTTTGTACAATCTATACTACAATATGCAAGCACATATTATTTAATCGTAATACCATATAGGTCTACCTTATATCATCAACATTATTTTTTTTTATTCATGTTTATTTTCTGGCAGAATGAACAGATATATTGCATCTCTACAAAATCACTGTGCTCTCATTTACATTGGTACTGCCACTACATCATATGATTTATGAGTATTTAGCATAGATATTGTGTGACATCAGTGTACAACGGCTGTATATACACCTTATAGGCATACGTTAATTCTTCTTCTTCTTTCGTTCACTTGAAACATGTCTATATCTATAATTCTGTCTCCTGAATAAAACTCACTGTAAAAAACTACGTTAATTAAAAATGTTACCTTTTTCAATTTTCATTTTCACTAGAAATATTTGAAAATCACTAACAGTTCCTAGATCAACCCAAACAAAGGAAATAAGTTCAAGGTCTGCTGGAAAAGGAAAGGTGAACGGCATGTTGCTGACTACATCATTCCTAGGAATGCCTTTGGTCAATAAAAAAGATTGACCTAACAAAGTTTTGCCCAAAACGGCTTGGGCAATTGAAACTACTTATTTATTGGTATTTATCACTTTGTAAAAAAGACACACTAACAAAGAAAGAAAAGGACATATAACGTTCTACTATAGGCTTAAGACTTTATCAGGGCGTAAATCACAGAACAAACAACAGCGAATTGGAAGGAGAGACAAAAGGCAAATATTATTAAAGGTCTGATGAAATGGCACGAAGAGGTTCCGACAGTCAACATTATTGATGGACCTGTTGAGATCTATTTATCACGTACGCCATCATGGCATTTGCTGATGAAGTACTTAAAGTGGCAAAAGATTGAAAGTAATAGAAATATTGCATGCTAAATTGAAATTGTAACCATTAAAATTTGATCATACAGACCTTTGGAAGAATAGACATACATACAGTGTAAGATATTTTATAGGCCACAGAGTTTTTTAGAGGTCTTTGTGACTTCTACCACGTTTTTGGTTATGTATCCTGATATAGCCCACTTGACCATTGTCCGTTAGTTGAAAGAGGCGCGCCTCTCTAAAGGAGAGGTAAACTCATCACTTACCTACCTATTTTACAGTTGTAGACTTCATGTACAGAGCAGTATGGTAATGTGGCATTTTTCAAACCACTTCCAGAAAAATAAATGCCGTTTACCGCTACGATAAAGAACGAGAGTTGGATCGCAAACATTATTATGAAATCGATTGGCCGAAAATGGAAAGAAAGTAATTAAGTTTTGTTAAGCTTTAGATTTCTTTATCATTCATACTCTTCCTGAATTTTATCATGTATCCCAAATAGCTATTGTTGTGTAAATGTGGGGAGTATGTTCTTTATTAGTCAATATGTTATGTTCTTTATAGAGGTCTTTTGGTAAAAACGTTGCTTTTTTGTTATTCTATGTGTTTCCAGCTATGAATAAAATAGTATTGCCCTGTTTTCAAGTTTCAGATTATAATTTATCTGTAGTTGTTACATATTATGAAACGGACGAAACTATTGGAGCACATTAAGGGAAAGAATAAACGGACGTCGTTTTGTGATAATATTGTGAGAGGTACCAACATTGATCTTAAAACAGATCAGTTGTAATCTCTCATTTGTGCCTTCTCCCGCCCCTTAATTTCCCCACAAATAATACTCATTTTAATGTGACCAAAACTACAATTATCTCCCCTTAAGTACAAAAGGTTAAGTAAGTCATACGTGAAGCGGGTAATCTTTAATGTGATTAGTGAAGATAACAAGCGAAATGAACGTGCTGTTTAATGAAATTACTTATCACTGCAGTAAAATGTTGAGATTATCTAATCTAAAAGTACTTAACCTAACCTCACTTAAAATAAACGGTTTGATGTGATTGATTCAATTGTTCAAATTATATGGACATTGGGAATGAAACGTGTCATATGATAATGTTAGTGTCACCTTCGTATTGTAGACATGATCTATATAAATAGGCCTATGTTTCTTCTACTTCTGTGTTCCTTCTTAAACTCCTGCAGATTAATAGGTTAGAGTCAGGAGACCGGATTTCGTTGTATCATGGTTTACTACTTATCTGCGCCTTTCGGCCGTCACCCGACGGCAGCATGGGTGTAGTCACTTTGACCCTGTCTGTATTTTAACTACCAACTTAACCCCAAAATCTCATTAGTCGTTTCTTACGACACGCATAGAAGGTAATGAGTGTTGCTATTCTTTTCTCCCCTATCAGGCCTTAACAACATACCAGCGAAATATTTTTCTATACTTCAGCATAGCCAAATGTTATTTTCATGGGGTTTTTTCTTTAAATAAAGAGACATTTGTATCTGGGGAAAAAAGTATAGGCTACCTTTTTTTCTCTCAAATTTCTGGACATAGGCCTATACGCAGTCCATAGAAGTGAATGCATTACATCGTGCAACGTCGTAGAGTTAGGATAGCTAACTCGAGACCGGTGGTTGTATATAAGTCCAGCTCGCAGAATTAATTAGGCCTTAATTTGTCCCTTTTCTAAATTATTCTCGTGTTTTTCGTTGGTCACTATTTATATACTTGGAGCAGCCTTCGATTCCAAGAATCTATACATTTCTATATTTGAAATCGAAGACTGCTTCAAGTATATAAATAGCTACTAACCGAATTTACCACAATACTGACAAACGTTACGAATGAAGGTCTATAATTAATTATGTTGAAAGGTTATTATTTGGTACGGTCATGGCTAACTCCACATTTAACTCCCCCTTCCCATTGCACGCGACCTGCGTGGAAGTACTGTTGCTGTGTGTATTCCGGCAACATACTACTGTAGATATATGTTGTGTTAGTATTCTTTACTTGGGGGGGGGGGGGGGGGATCTCCCTAGCGTAGTGGTTAAGCTGTTCGATTTGTCCTCAATGACTGGCAGGTTCGGATCCCGACGGAAATCCGTGGGGATTTCTTTTATGCCAATTATCAGGATGTCAAGTTTCTTTCTTACCTATGCTTTTTTAATCAATGTCAGGCTTCCTTGTAAGCCTCTTATCTAGTTTGGTGTCCATGTACACCGACTCCTCTTCTGTTTGGGTGCGTACATTTCCAAATTTTAGCTCTCCTGCTTTGTCCATATTTAAGAACGTGAAGAGTATTGTTGAGAATTTTTCAGCATTGATCTTTACCATTTATTTCTCTGCCCATGTTGTTATGGTTTCTGCTGCCTTTTGTATTTTCTTGTTGGCGATCTTTAGATGTTCTTCTACACACTACACTACCAAGTCATCAGTATACGTGGCGGCTCTAACACCTTGTGGAAGTTTGCATATTTCACCATTTATAAACACAAGAAACAGAGTTGGAGACAGTTCTCAGCCTTGAGAAACTCCATGATTAAGAAAAACTTTTTTTTGTGTGTTGTGACCTTCCATAGTGACTTTCTTTTTGATTATGTAGGAAAGATCGTATCCGCTCACTCATGTTACCCCTAATTTTGTTGCTTTGCAGCTTTACTAGCAGTCCATCTTTCCAGACCTTGTTGAGAGCTTTTCGGAGATCTATCCATAGGGTGAAAACTTACATCTTTTCTTGAAACGCTTCTTCAATTATGTGGTACGGGAATGTTATTTGTTCTTCTGTGCTATTTCACTCTCTAAATTCAGTTTGTTCTGGTAGCAATAGCTTCTCTGATTCTAAGTACCCTTTCAATATTTTACTGACCATCCATTCCATTGTCTTGCAGACACACCATAGTTAGGCTTATTGTCTAGCTATCAGTCTTCTGTTTATTCTTACCTTTCCTTATGATAGAGCACGTGAGCGCTTCTTTCAATGACCGTGGTGCATTGCCTGTATGTATATATCTTTAGTTGTATATCTGTAGTAATGTATATATTGCTGCATGCCCTAGATTTTTAAACATTTCATTGGTGATGCCGTCGGGTCCTGGTTGTTTTTTTTTAAATTTTTATTTCCTTATATACACTTTTAGTTCTTCTAACGTGAATGGTTTAGACTTGACATCTGGACAGTTTGTGTTGTTTCTACCGTTGCTTATTTCTTGACGAATATTTCGTTGTCTGCATGCATTGATCGTAAATGGTACTTTATTTTCTGTAAGATTCTGCAATCATGTCTGTTGCTTGCTTGCCAGTGTAGTTTACATGTATCGTCCAGTGTTATCGTATAGCAAATTCATACAACTGCGTAAAATCAATATAGGCCCTATATATCATTTGTCAGAAAACACATAATTCGCAAATTATCAGTAAACTTTCACTTTACCACACGAATGAAAAGTCACGTAGATCTCGTTATGATATAAACATAGGCGTATTTCATATAGTTACTATATGGAATCATTGCGATAGTTGGATTTCCCTAAACGTACAATTCCATGCTCTACAGTGTGTATCCTGAAAATCTTACCTCATTTTCATCGAAAGCTTCAAAGTGGAGAATCTGAGTGTTTTCATCTGAACGTGTGTGGAGCTTCATGCATAGTGATGACCCTAGCAAGGGTAGCAGTACCAAAATATACGTAGAAATCATCTGGAACAAGCAAATGAATTGTGTGCTATTTGAAAGATATTTAAGCCGAAATAAAATAATACTAATAAATATAAATCTGTGGTATGATAAATATAGATTACTTCGAGAAAAATCATTTATTAATACGATACCACATACATTTTTCTCAATATAAACAGCCAGGACATTTGGTTTGCAGCGGTGTCTCTTGCACATGTAATAGTTTTTCAAGGGTTTAGAGCAGTTTGTGATACAAATGTAATTGTTAAGAAATCCTCAAAGATGTTCAAATCATTATTTGTTTTCTTTGTAGCAAAATATTTATTTACTGCGGAGAATAACCGTTTATAATTAATTGAATTTCTCCAACAAAATGGTCGTTTGTGTCGATTATCCACAAATACATTGTGGATGTTATATATTTTGTGGATGTTATATACATTGTTATATATTTTGTCTCCTTGTTAAGGAAGCACAACACAAAACGATGTTATAATGAAACTAATATTAAAGTAATAAAAATGCAATGAAACTTCAGTTTTTTAATGTTTCACTCTTAACTCATTGGTAGCCAAGGAAATTTTCTGAAACGTTCAGGTTTCTCTTCATCGCGATAGACTACGAAGTGAAAGGGTTAAAGGTCATATGATTGAGACCATAGGGATAAAATGTAAAAATCTTCTGGAATAGAGACAGGAGAAGACAGAGAGAAAATATTAAAAAGTATGTGAAAGAAGTTCGGCGGTGGAACTGATAGCTAGCACTAGAGATACGGAGTTGTGATGATCCATGGTCGCCTACAACAGCGGTTCTCAATATTTTTATCCGTAGCTCCATTTCGGACACATTTCTCATGCATTTCCACGAGTATACTTCCAGATATATTGTTTAAATAGTTACTTTCCTGCCCCCTCCCTCTTTTTGGGTGCATAGGTGGACCTCCAATTGCAAAATCCTTCTCTGTGGCCCCATGCGAATTTATATGACACACATGGTACCATATGGTCACGTCGAGAATCACTGGCCTACTGCATAGTAGATGTTACTGGTTATGAAGGACCAAGCACATTCCTGATATGAAATCACTAGTGTTAGGTGTAACCCTTCAAGACGAAATTGTGAGGACAAGCAAGAACATTGCTGAATTATAAAGATGTTAGTTATTTGGAGGTCGTGGTTCGATCATAACCTCCACTATTTTCGATAGTTCCAGCTCTGGTAAAACCAATTTGGACTAACGTTCGTGGGAGAAAGTGGCGATCCTCTCCATAGAAGGTACAGTTTCCTGAGATGGAACAGACAATAACAGTCGTGATCACTGAACTCAAGGCAAATAAATGTATCGTTATCCCACAAAGTTCAAGGTGACAGTGATGTATGTGGGAATATGTAGTCATTTAAGATTTGTATTGTTTATGTATTAATTTTGTATCTAGTGCCTCTGTGGTGGTAATATTATTTTTACTGTTTTCATTGTTTTTCACTGTTTGCTTTGTATATTCTTGAGAACGACCTAGCGGTTCGAAACGTTGAAAATGTATCGTCATTTGTATGCTTTCGTGTAAACCTCATAACCCCTTAGCGATAGTCCGTTTTGTTCAAGTGAAACTTTAAAAAACCTGTGTTTTACGTAAATACTATTGTATAAATATGATAACTTTCTGTTCAGAAAGCATATACCTCCACCTATAATATATACCGCATGTTCGCTTCCTGATTAAATATGATAACTTTCTGTTAAGAAACTATATACCGTATGCTAGCGTCCTACTTAAATATGATAACTTTCTGTTCCGAAACTATATACCTCCACCTATATTATATGCCACCTGCTAGCGTCCTGTTTGAATATGATAACTATGTTTAACATACTTGTAATTTCATAATGGTATTATAACTTGTATCATGTTTTATACAGACAATGAGGTGGAGAACATAATGACAATGGACAATATTGAAGGATAGAGTACATGAAACCTAGAAATATTATGTTACGATACTTTTAAAAATATTAAACATTTTGAACATTTTAGCATAGCAGAAAAATAACAGTGATCTTTATACACGATAATGTTGACAGAGTTGTGGAGATCAATGAACGCCTCCAAAACTCGGCACGAAACTAGATGATGATGGCTCAAATTTGAATGAAGAATCAGTTATGTCATTTAAAATATTAGCAGAAACTGTCTTTTTCCCCAAATGTTTGACAAATGTTGAATAAATATTGTTTATGTTTTCAAGTCTTCAAAATTTCAAATTGACATAATTGAACCTTTCTCAAGAACTGTCATAAACAAGACGACTTTTCTAGACAGATACGCCAATCAGAAAAGGGAAAAACAATAATAAAATATTACCAGGGGAATTGAGATCCAAAAGTTAAAAATATAAAGATCATAATCAGATGGTGAGAGAAAATGGGAAAAAAGGAATGATATTGCTATGTCTGGATTACAGTTCATATCCGGGAGTTGTTTCTTTCCTCATAAAATATGTTACTTTTATGTAGATATTAATAAAAAAAACTGTTTGTTTGGTATTGTTTTTTACTTTGTGCAAATCAGTTATGTTAATATCACAAAATGTACTTCTCTAAGTCCTTACAAATCAAGTATGTTTAATCGCAATAGTATATCTCTATTTCTTATCACTACGCTATTATGATAATATTCTGAGATCCGCCCATCACTGCACAAGTTCGTCTCATTAACTTTAGCATTGATGAACTTGTTACTTCTTACTTTATTGTGTCGTGATTGGATTCTACAAAACAAGTGCCGTCTCCGCATCGAATGATGGTTGCGGCATCATCTTTGTCTTGAGTCTGATAAACTGTATATTGTCCATCTCATGATGTTTCTTCCCTACTTTTATCTATGTTATTTGCGCAACATATGATGGAAAGTGCTGGATCTTTATCTCGATTCTACTTCTTTCACTGTTTCCTATATTCCGCTATTATCGTGGGAAGTCATGTATTCATTCATTCATTTTCCTTTTGAGCTGAAGTTAGCGCATAGGGCAGAGGTCAGATCTCTCCAATTCTGTCTGTTCAAAGCTATTCTGTGCAGTTCTTGAATAGTATGAATATTGGTTGTTTTACTTTCTCTAAGTATTGTTCTTCTGAGTGTTTCTTTTGGTCTACCCCTTGCTCTTTTGCCTGTAGGTATCCATTCAAGAGATTGGTGGTGTATTCTATTGGTGTCTGTGCGTAGGACATGCCCGATGTAGGACCAACGGCGTTTTCTGATAACATCTGTGATGAAATTTTGATTTGTCTCTTCTCTGATTTTATCATTCGATTTGAATTCACTCCAATGGGTGTTAGTTATCCTACGAAGACATTTGTTCTCGAAACTCAGTAATTTCTTTTCTGAAGATAAAGAGCTTCAGAAAAGAAATTACTGAGTTTCGAGAATTACAAAGTCATGTGAAAATAAAAACGGCTTTGAAATAGAAGTTGTCATAGTGTGTACAGGAAGAATTTGTGTATCTTCGAAAACATGTCTCATTGGTATTTTGAACTAGATACCTCAATTAGATCACGATTTCAAAACCATTGCTCCACACATTGAGAAAAACGCTCCATTAACGATATTGAATGCAATTCTTCGATATGCACATACGTTAATATGTGTTGTAGAACGGTTTCGTCGAACCACAACCTCAGACGTATTCATTCAACTCAACATGTTGGTTAAGTAAAATGTAGCTCTTATTTAGCTCCCTGTTTCAACCACGGATTATTCCAAATTGGTTATAACAAGCATACTAATAGTAGAGGTAGAGATTTTCGTAATCCAGTCACCACGACTTCTGGAGATTTGTACTCTGCATGTCCTGAATCCACAATTTATATCGCACCGATGTATGATGTAGTTTACATAAATCATGAACGTGTATAGGGAGCTGATACTACACAGAAGTAAATTATGCTTCGCATGTTCTTAAAAACAGTGTTACTTCCTAAGATTTGTACAGACAATGAACTTACCTTCTATGAATTACCAATAGCTTAACAAGTGACTCGTGTTATGTTGTTTGAATTTGCAAGTACTCTGTTTATATAGTTTCCTTTTACACTCTGACCCGGAACGAATGACACGCCTCTCTGCACATGCACATGACTTATTTCATACAATTATATGAATATCATACAATTTAAAACAAATATCATGTGATTTTTGTTTCTGATCACGAGGGAAATCTTCATTTTGGTTTTTTTTCCCTCGGATCAGATTAGATTAAGTAAGTGCTATCAATGATTGATTAAGAAGTCCAACAAGTCTATCACTTACCTTGAGATAGTAGTTTTCATTCTTTTGTCCCTGATAATGTACACAGAGTAGTTGGCATTGTTTGTTACCTCTTAATTAATAATCTATTGTAACATCTATTAATAGCAACTGCCGACAGGGGTTAGGATAAAATTGACATTTTATTTCTATTAGTTGGGTGGGGGAAGGGTGAAATCAAGGTGCATGACATAGCATGGGATGCAGTTGACGTGAACAGCACCTGATAACTTTTGTTTATTCGTTAGATGTCTACATCGTCAGACACGTCGTCTGAATGGACTCTACGGTTGTCTGGAAACCGATAACCATAGAGACCTTTCTCTATTGTCCATCGCGGGGAAGATATTTGCCAGAATCCTTTTGAGCAGTCATATATCTCATCTTAATGAAGGATTATTGCCTGAAAGCCAGTGTGATTTCATAAAAGAAGGCGAACAACTAATATGATCTTTGTTTAAAGACAACTTCGAGAAAAATGTCAAGAACAACAATGTGACTTGTACACAGCATTAATAGACTTAACAAAAGCATTTGACACAATAATTAGAGAGTGTCTGTACAAGATTATTAAAAAATATGATTGTCCACAGAATAACAATGGGGTAGCAATTGCATGATGGAATGCAAGCTAGAGTTTAAAATGATGGAGAGTTATCTGTATCTGTTCATATCTCAAATAGAATTAAACAGGAATGTGTATTAGTACTTACCCTATTAAGCATCATGTTCTCTCCTATTTTGGATGATGCTTTCAGGGATATGGATTTGGGAGTAGGCATGAGATACAAAGGTACGAATGTTACCAGTGCCAGACATGGCCCCCGCTTTAATGGAAAATTGTTCAAGCTTCAGTGCTTTCAAGCCAAAGTCAAATCACACGTCATCAGAGATCTTATATTTACCGATGACTGCCCTAAATGTCAACTCTGAGGCTGATCTACAAATTATTATAGACATTCACCAAAGCCTGTACCAACTGTGTGGTTACTATTAATATGTAGAAAACAGAAGGCATGTTACAACTAGCACCTGGAAAAAGCTATCACGAGCCCTGCATAAAAGTAAATGGCGAAGCACTGAAAGTTGTCAATTATTGAGTCTAACGGGAATAGAATCTCGTGTACGAGAGTTGCTAGACGATTTGGTGCCGTTGAACGGATTGGTTCAATTCCCGTTAGACTCAAGAATTTTTAATTTATCCTCTGGCTTACTTCTTGAATTTACTTGAAAGTTGTTAATAGATTCACATATTTAGATAGTAAATTATCACAAAAAGCCACCGTTGATGATGATGTGTATACAGAATCACAAAGGCAGAGTGTACACAAAAGTGTGGCGTAGAAATGGCATTAACCTACAGACTAAGCTTAAAGTTTACAGAACATTTGTGCTTGCTATGTTATTGTACGCTAGTGAAACATGAACTGTGTATAGACGTCATGTGAGGGTGCGCAATTACTTACACACAACTTGTCTGAGAAAAGTTATGAACATCAGATGGCAAGACAAGACTCCGGAAACCACTGTATTTGACAGATCTAATATCCACAGGATTGACACTATTCTGATGCAGACAGATTCGTTGGACAGGTTATATGTTACGTATGCCAGATCATTGCTTGCTAAAGATTCTTCTCTATGGTGAGTTGCAGAACGGAATGTGAGCAAAATAAGCGTTACAACGACTCGTTAAATACCTTACTGAAAGCCTTTGAAATAGACCAAAATATGCGGGAATAACTTGCACAAAATAGAGCTACACGGCGCTCTATAACAAAATAAATGTGCAGCATCTTGTGAAAAGAGTAGAAATATAACAGCAGTGGAGAGTAGCTAGAATGTCATGGGTAGATAATAAAAAAACCCATCTACATTGGTTATCCCATGCCTGAACTGTCCAATGACATTTGCTGCCAGAATATGGCTTATTAGCCATTTACGAACTCATAATCAAGGACATAACTGAGTTTCAAAAATCGATGCAACAAATGATCATCATCATCATGTGATGGACGAACAACAACGGTTGTCTGAAACTTTTGTGGTTCCATAAATATTTGTTGCAAGGTTGAACCATTGTGACCAACTAAAAAGTACCTCCTATGGTGAGGTACGCTTCTTTCAACCGGGGACGTGACTGAAATAGTTATATCAGCGCTTTTAACCATCAAATACTAATGAAGGTCACATTCTGATAATCTACTATAGCTTCGACTTTCTTTTTTTAAAAGAGGTGAGGGGGAGAATGAAACAAAAAAAAATACTTCCCACCTCACTTTGTGGGGAAGGAGTTGCACTTTAATTTGTTCTTTTACTACTAAATGTCATGTTATATTTTTACAAGGAATATAGAGGGAGGTTTGAACCTTATACCCCCACAAATATATATATATGGGCTTGCTTATGAGGTTGTGCAAAAAAGATCTCATTATGATTCCTTCCACTGCACCAAATCACAAACTAAGAATCAAGTGAAGTATTACGCCAAACTTGGATGTATCAGATCATTGGGGCAAAGAAAACGATGACATAACGCATTTCTGTTCTCTTGACTACTTTCTGTTATAAGCGAGATCCAATGAGTTTGAGAATAAACACCAAAACAAAAACAAAACACAAAAAACATACGGAGGACCGTATAAAACATATGATATACCAAAGTAAACGTCAACATATTATCCGGGATGTGAAGCAAAAAAAAAGCAAAATATAGTAAAAGTGAGGGAATAGAACTGTGTTCTTCGTATTTTTATTGATTTCCCTGGCGTTAAATACGAAACACGAACACAGTGTTTATTACTAAACCACAAGCTCAATCTGCTTTTTAATAGTGCAGTTCCAGTTAACCCTTACCACAGAGTATTAGGTTAAGATGTCAAGTTGACATTTTGCCCTGTGTTACCCCAGCCACCTACTTCCTGTTTAGGGTTGTTACCCTACACTGGTTGATGTATCCCTATTAGGTTAAGATCATAGTATGTTCCCGGTGTATATCTTTGCATCTTTGGAACAATCTTTACAATAGTAATAGCGAATATATAAGACGAGCCACAATTAAGGCAGCCATTTTGTAACTAGGAATATAGCAGTAGATTGACGTCACAAATTACTAAAACTTTCGGATGGGCTCACATTTATTTAAAAGTGTACATTGTAGACCCTTAGTTTGGTATAGTTTCAAATATATTTCCACCAAGGTGACATCATTTTCTGTTGATGTCAATTTTTGATAATTCAAGGTGATTACAGAACTTGATAGTCTTCTCGTAGCTTTATAATATTGTAGATAATTTCCATCATTTTATAATCAACATAACACTCACAGCCACATATAACAGAAGTGTAAAACCTCCCCTTACGAGAAATATAATGAAAATATTAGGGTTATCATAGAATAGGGGTTCTCAGCATTTTTAGAATGCTAGCATAGCTGACATATAATCGTTAGCTCTCGTGAGAAATTTTTTAATTCGCATGGCACAAGTACATATTCTTTACGGAAGCAGGAGGGTGTTCGACAGCACCATGTTGAGAACACATGTTCTTGAACAAACTAAGGTTTCCACACGAAGTAAAACGTTTTTTTGTTGTTGTTTTTTTTTTTAATTTAGAAAACCATTTAGCACAGTCGCATCTACGACGCTGCGCCCAATATTAGATCTCACATTTCTTTGACGGAAGGGAACCAACGATCTCAATATGTTTTTTACATTTTACAACTATATGAAATAGCACGTTTAAGTTGAAGGAGAAATCAGGTTTGTAGTGTCATCATCATCATCAGATACCATGCCGGCTGGCGTAGGCGGTCATGGCTCTCCACAGCTCTCTGTCCACAGTATTATGTATCAAAGTTATCGATTAAGGATCTCATACACAGATGAATGTCCATGTGGATCCGGAACCCAGACTCCAGAACACATACTTCAGGACTGCCCAACATACAAAGAGCAGAGACAGCAGACCTGGCCAGAGGATACAGACTTGAGGCAAAAGCTATGGGGCAGCCGCTCTGACCTGGAGAAGACAGTGGACTTCGTCTTGATGACAGGTCTGAAGGTATAGCATGACCACATGCTGAACGCAGAAGAAGAAGAATGTATCAAAGTCATTGTTGTTTCCTTGCTGTCAAACTGTCTAATATTTTCTCACGTTGTCGTCCTCTATCTCGGTTGCCATCAATTTTGCCTGTTGTGACTATGTTCTCTAAACCTGCCTGTCTCATGAAGTGGCAAAAAAAAAGAAGATTGCCTTTTTCTTATATTGTTGATTAAGGTCCGTTTCGCATTTAACTCTTTCAACACCTCTACATTAGTTTTTTCTGGCAGTCCATGGTATTCTCAGCATTCTTCTGTAGAACCACATCTCTGTTGCCTCTAATTTCCCACTTTCCAGTTTGTTTATTGTCCAAGATTCGCACCCATATGTTAGTATAGGGGTTATATAGCACTGCAGAACTCTCATTCTCACCTCTAATGACAAGGCATATTACACAGTATATTTTTAATTTTTCAAAATGTTGTTTTTGCCTGTCCTATTCTGCATCTTATTTGTAGTGTAAGCTAGTCCGTTACTGACTGATCCAACCCTGCTCTCCCCCATATTGTCCATACAATTAACGCCGGAAAATTATATTAAATTCATAAATCTTCTCTGCCGTGGGGCGTATGTGGTTACCTTCAGTGCCGTCTCCGCATCTGTGGTTGGCTGCAACGACCTTCAACATCCTCTGTCTCTTGACTTGATGCACTTTGACAGTTAGCTGACTATAAGCTGACCATCTCATAATTTTTCCTTCCCACATGTATCTCTGCCTATCTCTTGCACGCCACCCCCCCCCCACGCAACCTTCTACGTTAAAGTATGATCTTCAACAAGGTGTAGTTTATTTTTTTACAAGACTATTTACGCATGCCTCTTGATTATCGATTAAGAGATACGGAGAACCGTGCTATGAGTGATACTTTCGACAGGCAGCGTGTCCACAATCCATGTTTCTGATCCATACATTAATGTACATCACATGTTGCATTTTATAGTTATTATTTTTAATTCGTCTGTAATTTGTTTTGATGTTAATAGTTACCACGTCATTGAAATTACTTTTAACCATTTTATTCTCTTTATAACCCTTCTTTCTATCATCATTGGACTATATATATTATCCATTGCACAACGGAACTGTGCTGGTAAAGTGAACACATTTGATATGGATTAAATCGGATAAGAATGGTATGACAAGGTCTCTGCCTGATCTCTTCATTAATGATAATTCTAATATCGATGTCAATGCAATCTTCAAACAGGGAAGTTTGAAATAAATCATAGAACGACTAGACAAAGAAACATGCCATAATAGAACGCGATTATGTGAACTATCAGCCTGATAACATACATTGAGGAAGTATGAGGTTACCATGAGGAAGGAAATGAGTACCAGAGCCTGAGGTGGTAGTGGCATAATTTTGCGATGTAGCATATTATTGTAGCAAGAAACGAGCGGCAGATATGAACCAAAATAAGAGCTATCAACCAACACAGAGCTGAAACCGTCAGCTACTAATAGGATATCGAAGCACTATGGACGTGACCTAAGTGTCGTAACGATGACCTAACGGGTTGTTAACGTGTCTTTGGGTTGTGTTTGTCATTAGAAATAACATATTTGGATAAGATGACAAAGAAATTTGAATCGTTAGCGCTCTCTGTAAAATTTGCCTTTTACATATTACATTTATAGCTAGAAGTGAGAAACAACTTTAGAAGCTTACTTTTACATATTACATTTATGGCTAGAAGTGAGAGGTAAATTCAGGAACGTACTTGTACATATTACATTTATGGCTAGAAGTGAGAAACAACTTTAGGAGCTTACTTTTACATATTACATTTATGGCTAGAAGTGAGAGGTAAATTCAGGAACGTACTTGTACATATTACATTTATGGCTAGAAGTGAGAAACAACTTTAGAAGCTTACTTTTACATATTACATTTATGGCTAGAAGTGAGAGGTAAATTCAGGAACGTACTTGTACATATTACATTTATGGCTAGAAGTGAGAAACAACTTTAGAAGCTTACTTTTACATATTACATTTATGGCTAGAAGTGAGAGGTAAATTCAGGAACGTACTTGTACATATTACATTTATGGCTAGAAGTGAGAAACAACTTTAGAAGCTTACTTTTACATATTACATTTATGGCTAGAAGTGAGAGGTAAATTCAGGAACGTACTTGTACACATTACATTTATGGCTAGAAGTGAGAAACAACTTTAGAAGCTTACTTTTACATATTACATTTATGGCTAGAAGTGAGAGGTAAATTCAGGAACGTACTTGTACATATTACATTTATGGCTAGAAGTGAGAAACAACTTTAGGAGCTTACTTTTACATATTACATTTATGGCTAGAAATAAGAGGCAACTTCAGGAGCTTACTTTGCAACTGTAAAAACCTGCAGAAATTCTAACGTAAAATTCACAAAGAGAAAATTAAAATAATGGTGAACAGATATGATTAAAAAGACTATGTTAATATCTGGGTGAATGGAAAAATTTGAAAAGGAAACATTTTAAATGCATAAGGTTTTGTATGTGTAACGATATACCCCTTCTGGGTATAAGAATCCTCCAAAAGACATTGCACCAAGCCGTAAGATTATGTCTCCTGGTTATGAAAGAAAGCTCAGAGAAACCTCCCCATTGCACATAAGAAGCAAGAGCTAATCACTCGTAATTCCTGGGGTTCGAAAACAAACAAACAATATGAGTAACATTGGAAGAACTAATAAAGACATTAAAACTAGACTTAAAATGTCCTCAGTGACAATGTCCACATCGAACATCATTAGGAAAAGCAGAATAAGTACAGCAGTGAAGATCAGCTTGCGCATGGAGTTGTGTCTGTGGGTCTCACCAATGGCTCACTAGACAAACCAACCATGCAACAGAAAACCATAGTAGATGACATGCCTTTATATTGAGGTTATCTTCTTTACAGAATCTTCATGGCACGTCATCTATACAATCCCGTAGTCGTAACCTTCGATAACAGTTACCATGTTGTTCCGACATGCCGACGTTGTGCTTGAACTAGTTGCGGACACGGTTTGGGTGGGCGGAACAACAAAGAAAACTGTCGCAGGGGCCAGAGTTGTGCCCTGTTGTCGACGTCTGTTTCGGCGGCATTGGACTCGAAACACGATCGAGTCGAATGGCTGCTGGAACAGAGGGTAGAGCACTTATGGGAATGCCCCACGTGCTGTGAGGCCAGTTTTCTAATCAAGAATCAAGATCAGCTTTTGTTAATTTTTAATATACATATTATATTGTACTCATGTGAGAGTTGGATAAATACAGTGTACATATAGAGAAGAGAACAGGTTTTTGAAAACGAATGTTATAAACGGAATAGTCGCCTGTGTGTTATCGGGGCCCGAAAGGGGAACAAAGAATAGCAACACTGTTTACCTTCCATGCATGTCGTACAAGGCGACTAAGGAGGTTATGGGATGGAGCTGGCTATCACATCCCATATAGGGTCAGTGACCCAAAGCCATGCTGAAGTCGGATGTGTCAGGCCGAAAGGCGCAGATATTGCAGCATTGCTATAAACTATGACACAGCGAATTCAGTTCTCTGGACTACATCCTGTTAATCTGCAGGAGTTTGAGAACGAACGCAGAAGAAGAAAAAATGTCCTCAGTGACAATGTCCACATCGAACATCATTAGGAAAAGCAGAATAAGTACAGAAATGAAGATCAGCTTTTGTAAATTTTAAATATACATATTATATTGTACTCATGTAAGAGTTAGATGAATACAGTGTACATACACAGAAGAGAACAGGCTTTTGAAAACGAATGTTATAAACGGAATAGTGGACATCCATTACACAGAACATAAAATCTCGTATATGGCTTGTCATATGTCTTTACTCTGCCCATGAGGAGAAAGTGGAAATTTGGCACAATGATTATTCCTTCTCACTGTAGTCACCTCCTGAATTTATACATTTCTGCCATCTCTGTCTGACCTTAAAAAGACCTTCAGAATAAAACAACATTTTTTTCTAACTAAACCAGTTATCACAAGACAGTGCGACATCTCTCTGAGTCACTATCAAAATGATTTCATTTCGATTTTTTGAAAAGATTTTGCGAAACAAAAAGTTCTTGTAGCCAAAACCAGAGAAAAATTTCTGTAAGTGTGAATGAGTTTTAATATTTAAATCGTTGGTTGTTGGCAAAACAAGTCATGCTTTATGGAGGGCGCATTGTCTTAAAGCACAAGCAGAATTTGAGTGCGAACTATCCGTCGTCGCTCGTGATCTGGTCAGCCTTGTTTAGTTTGGTAAGAAGATCTGAATAGTACTGACCATTAACCTTGTTAACAAGAGGCAGGTAATTTTTCAATATGACGCCCAGCTCCGTATTTAGACTTGATAAAGCCCTAAGCTATTTGAGATATGGGGCCCTTTATAAGTCCAGATATTATATGTCAGTGCCAAAAATAATTTTTTTTTTGGGGGGGGGCTCCCAATAAAGTGGGGGCCCTATGCTATAAGTTGTTTAGCTTATACGTAAATTATGTACTGATGACGCCTTTGACGTCCCAAAAAAGAGTCAGCATCACATGTCTTGCCGATTGCTGTGCTCTTGGCTTGACATGTGTGAGAGACAAAATAAATGCTATTCAAAATCAACAAGAACATCTTCTGGCAACTGTGAAACTTCTCAAACTCGTGTGATGTGAAGACTCGATGGAGCATTCTCTTTCCTAGACTGCTCTGAAGGGAGCAGTTGAGAGTGAGAGAGGAACAAGAGAAATTATGGATTGATAATATTACAGACTAGAAAAGATTCGGTTTACCCAAACTCAAACACTGAACTCAGAATAGAGAAGCATGTCGGAATAATTGTGTTGATATTTGCAAAGTGATATCCATACGATCCTGATGGATTATAGATTTGATAAACATGATGTTGACTAGGGGAAAAGAAACTGAATGAATGCAGAGCACCTAAAGAACTTAATGAATCATGAACATAACTGAAGGAGTATTCAAAAGTTCAAGAGCTGACATCATCCGAGCCCGTGCTGACCCAGTTGATTCCAGTAGATAGCTACGACTATACGTGCTTATCTTGTGTTGAAGAGACGCCTGCTATAGAGTCAACCCTCCTATATTCACAGGAAACCAACTAAAAACAAACATCTGTGGAAAGGACATAAAGTTCAAAGTTCCAGACCCAAGATATCAAAAGACAATAACCTAGGAGTTCAACGTGAATCAATGAGAACAATAAATAAGATAAGACACAATAGTAGCTCATTCCAATAAAAAACCGCATTGTTATGAAAGTCAAGATTAACAATACATAAGCTCTGAAATTGTCACGTTCTTCGTAATCTAATCATAAAACCGCACGTAATATTACACAGATACTATTTTGAGGGCAAAGGTTATATTAATTAGTCCAAAAAGGTATAAACTGTATTTATATACATTATTGTGATGCACATTTGATTACGGCGACCTGTCTGAACGGTATTAATAGTTTATCTACCGAAAGTATAGTTTTTACCGAAAGTGCTGACTGGCAGATAATATAACTATTGTTATGTAAAAGTGACCGTATTTGCAATGTAGGCTTAACTGCCTGACATATATATTGTAGACATTAATTTCGATGGTACTAGTTTAAGACTGTTGTTGAAGGCCACAACACTTGTGTCTGACATGTGATTCTCCAGATTAGAATATAAAACTTCATTTATAAACATATAGTTAATGAGTAATTGTTAACAGGACAATAATTAACAACAGAAGCTAGAATTCAATATTAATTAAACTCGTTTTTTGGTGTGTTCGTTACTTGATGTTAACACACTCAGACATGATTTATGGATCAACTCAACCGTTTTCACGAGTTCTTATTTGGTTCCATATTTCTTTGTTTCCAAAGTTGAATAGTTATCTAAATATGACTTTCTCAATTATTCATCTTGGAACAGTTCTGCAGGATATTCTTAGGTATTTTCATTCATTCCACATGTGCACTGTAGGGTATCCAAGTCACGTCTTGTGTATGTGTTTATTCAGTCCTTTAAATAACAACAGCGTCCTTTCATCAGGCGAAGTGTAGGAGTCTTTTACCGTCGATTTAAAGTTCATTCATTTTCCTTTTGCGCTGAAGTTAGCGCATAGGGCAGAGGTCAGATCTCTCCAATTCTGTTTGTTCAAAGCTATTCTGTGAATGATATGTCCGATGTAGGACCAACGGCGTTTCCTATTAACACCTGTAGAGAAATCACATGTGCTATCTTAAATATCCGATGTTGTAATTACACAGTTTGTCACAGAATAATTCATTTGAATGAAAAAGAATTGGAATGAACTGACTTCTGTTACACAAATCGGTCTGGACTTTACACGATGTTAGTTGATTAATCCAACGATCGATTTGAGACTTGATTCAATAAACACCCTCCATCAACGAATGTCACTACCGGAAGTCCCGATTTAAATTACTGTTTGAATATTCTGTCGTGTTATTTTCATTTCGAATATTTTGTATAGCTCTGCCTTTTTCTGGATGTGAGACTTCATTGTCTTCCTGCATACATTTACCTCCCTTCTTCGCCAATTAATCAGTCTGCTGGATACTTATCACTAAATTGTCCGACTCGAAAATAGCTCTAGTCCGCAAAGGATAGGGTAAAAAAAAAACGTGTGCGCTAGTGACTGCTAGTTCTATAAACTATGGTCATTCCAAAAAAAAAGGCCACTAATTTGTGGTCCTTAAAAAGGACCTTTATAGTTAAAACGACGACCATTATTCCACTATTTCTTGAATTACAGCAATGAAACAATATTCTTGTCTTGATATGACTGTCTCCACGAGAATTTTGCACATAGATGACTTGAAATATGTGTTGGTGTGCTCCACATTCAAAACACTTTCACCAATTTTCAGTCATATTTTTTGGTCCATCAATTGCAACAGTATGTTTAATTAGTGTCTTGACACAAATACTATTATTCTAGCACATAACACCTAGTTGAAGATCTTACTTGAGGGTAAAGTCGAGGGAGGCGAGCAAGAGATAGGCAGAGAAACAAGTGGGAGAGTAACATCACGAGATGAACAGGTTATAGTCTAGCAGAGTACACCACCAAAACAAGAGACAGGGGATGTTGCAGGTCTGTTACAGCCAACCTTGGTTACGGAGACGATACCTGATGGTAATGAACGCATAACAGTGATCAATAGTAGATCTGTTAATTGATTCTATTAACCTGTATGATCGGTTAGATCGTTGAGTTCGTAATGTCAACCAACGATGAACAACATTATATATATTAAGTAAAGTAAAATAACCCATAGCATTTATTAATGCCGTAGGGGTGTGAGATGTTAGCCATCTCACATTTCAGTGGCCCTGCAAATGAGGGCGGTAGTCATCTCCTCTCCCTCGCTTATATATATATATATATATATATATATATATATATATATATATATATATATATATATATATATATATATATATATATATATATATATATATATATATATATATATATATATATATAGACATATATTGGAAGTTTTCAAGGCTGTTATGGTACTTGTAAAGATGCTAGCGCACCCATTTTCAATTCCATTTGTAGCCGATCCATCTGTAAATGTACGTATGCAAGATTACTCTGGAAATTAATAGACAATAATGCTCATAATTGCAGTTAAGCGATTTTGTTGAACATTTTCTTCTTTGTGAGATTGCTGTGTGTATGTGTAGAAACCATTAGTTCGCCCCCATGGTACAGAGTATAGACCGTACCATGATATGATGCAGAGAGGCGGCCCATCAGGCGGAACCACTCAAAATACATTTAAGGGGCGGCATTTCGAAGAAAACCTTTTAAGAGGGGTGGAATTTCAAAGACTTGCATCATACTGAGAAAATCTACCTCACCACCCTGATAGAGTATAGTGTAAGAAGAAGGGTTATATTTTTGTGAATAGATCTGCTTGATACTACATACTACATTCTTATCGGGTTTTTTTTCATGATCGACAAAGTATCTACGTTTAGTCGTCCCAGTGCTAGATAATCTATTTATTCATGGAGTGCCTGATATTGCTACATACTTCTCTATCTGCATTTGACACTAGTTTGTGACTGTTGAAGGGGAT
Source organism: Meghimatium bilineatum (assembly GCA_034231615.1). Classification (NCBI taxonomy): domain Eukaryota; kingdom Metazoa; phylum Mollusca; class Gastropoda; order Stylommatophora; family Philomycidae; genus Meghimatium; species Meghimatium bilineatum. The sequence continues at coordinate 29,625,950 of CM067299.1, read as the reverse complement.
CACAACACTTGTGTCTGACGTGCTTCTTCAGTCTAAAATATAAACGGCATGTCAATAACATATAAGTTAATGAGGTAATTATAATCATTAACAAGACAAGACAGAAGTCAAAATTAAACATTGAAAGACATGAAGAGAAGCTGAAACAAATGAATCATTTACTATTTCTTGGACGTATAATAACAAATGATGGTAGAATGGGTAACAAACACCAGAACGATAATAATAAATATGTTTCTTAATCGACATCAGCGCATTCCTGGAAAAGTCATGTGTGTTGTCTCCGCTAACAGATGACGAATATGAGACCGTAGGCAGTAGACGAAACGTGCGGATGTTCAAGTGACTTGCTTGTTAAATTTTCTTAATTCTACCATGAAGTCCGGTTCTGCTACTGCTACTACCACAACAATTACTACTACCACTACTATTACTGCTTCTACTACTACTACTACTACTATTACTACAACACATACTACTACTTCTGCTACTACTATTAGTATTGCTATTACTGCTAGTGCAGCTGCTACAATAACTACTACTGCTTCTGCTGATACTACTACTACTACTACTACTATTGCCATTTACTTTTGCTACAACACATAAAACGGCAGCAGATCAAGTGGTTTGGCCACATTTTGAGAATACATCACGACAGGTTGCCCGTACATGCATATAACCAAATTAGACCAGTGTACATAACCAGAGGAAGACCTCGAAAAATATTGATAGAAAACGTCAGGGACATCCTGAACAAACACGGTCATAACACAGCCGAAGCCACACATCTGGTCTTGGAACACACGCTCGAGCTCCAATCACCCCTACGCTAAACGGCAACAATGCAGATGTTCATGTGACTTGCTTGTTAAACACTTTAAAGAAAAACGTTTTACGGAGGGGGGGGGGGGGGTATTTAAAAAAACTTGCATCATACTGAGAAATTCTACCGCACGGTCCGGATAGGGTATATGGTAAGTAGAAGGGTTGGGAAAGACAATAGACTATTGTTACTACTATTAGGCAAGTTGCCCACTACAGCTGCTGTTTGCTATTAATACTATTGCAGCTGCTGATGCTATTAATGATGCTGCTGTTGATGTTACTACTACTACTACTACTACTATTACTACTACTACTACTACTACTACTACTATTACTACTACTACTACTACTACTATTACTACTACTACTACTACTACTGCTACTACTGCTAATCTACTACTACTTCAGTTACAGCTACTACTTCTACTACACTTAATACATAATTATCCAAATTTCAACCCATCTTAAATTTCATTAAAAGTAATGTCTGTATCCAAAAGATTATCTTGAAGTGTGGGCATGTCGTTTTTACCTATTTTATCCAGTGTCATCTCCCCGCCTAATGATGCCTTTGATGACAACATGCCCATCGCTTCATCATCGTGTACCCCAACATATACAAAAAACTAGATATTGAATTTTGGACTTACTTATATATGTCATCTACTCGCAATGACACGTGTCATTGTAGATCTTCTTAAATATGGGCTAGAAGTCTGACACAATAACCGCTTCAGTAAATAGTCTCAGAGAGCCATTTGGGGGATTACAAGTACTAGCTATTACACCCCAGCTAGAAACCCATCCCAACTCACATATCCAGCGGTGAACACAATGATATAATCAATTTCGGTATTATCATAAATCAGTTGATTAATTTCTAGGCTTACCTTTCCATTGTCTCAATCTCTACATTTCCTACAAAAAGGTAATTATAATTTTGTGATACCCTTCGTAGCCTGTCAATTATGAGACTCTCCTCCTGTTGAAAAGCTCGGGTTAGCTGGTTAAGTAAATTGTACCTTTTATGGTGAGATACGCTCCTTCCAACAGCGAACGTTAGTCTAGTTTTATTCGTATCAGCGCTTTACAACCATACAGTAGTAGTGGAGGTCGCGGTTCGAGTAACACAGTCACCATGTGGCCTCCAGAATTATATTATAAGGTAAGATCGGGACTAATGATTACCTTTCCTATATATACTAAGGTGAGCTCGGAACTGTGATTACCTTTCTTATAGATTATACAGTAAACTCGAGACTGTGATTACCTTTCTTATAGATTATACAGTAAACTCGAGACTGTGGTTACCTTTCTTATAAATTATATTGTAAACTCGGGACGTGATTACCTTTCCTATAGTCTTGTTCAGTTTTTGTATCCATGAGATGCCGCCGCAATTAATGCTTATACCATTTCAATTACTTACATTATTGTCCAGTGGGTGTCTCTAATCTGAAGTGACACGTGCATGCATGTTTTAGTTTGAACGAGAGCATGACGGAAACGAAGTAATAGAAGCCCTTGCATATATATCATTCTCACAATATTGGTGTCCCTAATCCAACCGAGAACTATTCACATTGCCTCATTCTGCAAGCGTTCCATTCGATCAGATAGTGAATGGGAAATCGCGGCAATTCAGTCCAAAGTCTGTCACAGATATAACTAATTAATGAGAAAATATGGCTGTTGCTGAAAATGCTCAGGTACGACAAATTTTAAGTTTAAATATCAACAATAATAATAATATGCAAGCCCTTGCTTTTACTCGACACTTTGTCATAAAGATAGACGACAATGACAGGTTACACGAAAATATCGTCAAGTATTTCTTCTTCTGCGATTCAATGTTTTGCTCACAAAAGAAAGATGACATTGGGTACGTCTGCCTTCACTATGCAAGTGCTCAAAGAGCACTATAATGTTCCCGTTTTCTTTAGTTGACATAGGCCGTACACCAATTCTACGTGATATCTAAGGGCCTACCAGTATGCATTGTGTCATCTTCTGTCAGTCTGAATAAGTTCTTTAAGTCAGCATGGTCAGTGCTGGACTTACCTATAAGCTAAACAAGCTATAGCTTTCTTGCCCCCCCTCAATTAAATTTTTTTTCACTATCTATATATTCTTAATCTTTAAAGGGCCCCATATCTCAAATAGCTTAGGGCTCCATATCTCAAATAGCTTAGGGCCCCATATCTCAAATATCTTAGGGCCCCATATCTCAAATAGCTTAGGGCCCCATATCTCAAATATCTTAGGGCCCCATATCTCAAATAGCTTAGGGCCCCATATCTCAAATAGCATAGGGCTCTATATCCCAAATAGCTTAGGGCCCCATATCTCAAATAGCTTAGGGCTCTATATCTCAAATAGCTTAGGGCTCTATATCTCAAATAGCTTAGGGCTCTATATCTCAAATAGCTTAGGGCCCCATATCTCAAATAGCTTAGGGCTCTATATCTCAAATTGCTTAGAGATGGCCCCATATCTCAAATAACTTAGGGCCCCATATCTCAAATAGCTTAGGGCTCTATATATCAAATAGCTTAGGGCTCTATATCTCAAATAGCTTAGGGCCCCATATCTCAAATAGCTTAGGGCTCTATATCTCAAATAGCTTAGGGCTCTATATCTCAAAACGTTTAGGGCCCCATCAAGTCTAAATCCGGCCCTGAGCATGATAGTTAGTTGTAGTAGAGGACTGTGATAAAAAGCAAGAACTACAGAATATGTTCAATTTATTATTGTCCTCTTTTATGTTATCTGCCTTCATGTTTAGTCACAGAGGAAGGATAAAGTTTTACAATGTTCATGAGATGACTGTTTCGCGAAACGAGCTTTTACCGTGTAATACTTTTTCTTCTGCCTTTATCCCCGAGTGGTGTATGTGTCACCAACCAATCGTCTACGAGTACTCCATTTATGTACGAGGCTACATTACAAAAAATTATTTGTTCTCAATTTTGTCAATATCCTCCGCCAAATGAAAGTAGGTATAGGCGTATAGAACACATTATAAATATTTCACAAAATAACGGAATCAACAATAGAACCGGAACCATTGTATATTGTCTTTCCCCAGGTGAATGATTGTTGATCGCATTCACACTTGCCGTTAAGCGTAGGGGTGGGAGCTTAAGCTGTCGTTCCAAGGCCAGATCTGTCGTTGTGGTTGCATTTAGTCCATGTTTGTTCAAGGCTATCTTGATGTTTTCTATCCACCGTTTTCTTGGTCTACCTTTGGCTTTACGCCCGGATATTCTTGTATTATATGCTCTTATTGGTATTTGGTTTGGCTTCATTCTCATAAGGTGACCGAACCATTTTACTTGCTGTCTCTCAATATGTTCGATACATGATATTATACCAACTCTTTTCCTAATTTCTTCATTTCTTATTTTATCTAGTTTGATAACCATTGCGGCTTTCCTAAGACACTTCATTTCACATGTGACGATTTTTCTTTGCTGCGTAGCTGTTTGACATTGGTAGCACAGTGTTGGTATACAAATTGTAGATATTATTTGTTTTTTTTTAAATTTCCATCTTGATCTTTGGATGAAGAAGTAATGGTGAAAGTTGGTAAGTCACTGTGTTTGATTTCTGGTTCCAAACCGAAACCATTAACCACTATAGACTGAGAGAATGATTGAAGTAGAAATATGAGCATACATGGACACATCTAATATGCGAAGCGGATAACGAACATACCTAATAACCGTATCCTCCACGTTCATGAGATACAATAGTTCGAAAAGGGAGAAAGAAACTAATAGCAACACATTCCATGCATGTGTCGTAAGAGGCCACTATGGGGATTGACTTCCATATGATCTCCGCTATGATGAAGCCTGCTGAATTATTCATGCCTGTATAGAATGGAACCAGCTCTTTCATCAAACTTAGAGTTGCAAGAACGTCAGAACAATGTCCTTTTTGTAGTAGAGGACTGCCAGATCGTGACATTGCACACTACACCTAGTTTGATTAAAGCAAGTCATCTGGGACTTACTATAGATCTGGAAAACTTCTTCACGAAGAAAGATAAAGAAACAACAACATGAAATTTAAAGTAAAACTCTACCTCCTGACATAAGGAACAGGAGTGACACACTCGTACTCCCTTGGAGATTTATCATCATTATCGCCATCATCATCATCACATATCCACCGCAATAAAATGTGTATTGGGTGTTTGTGGCTATGTCGATAGCGATATAGGACAGCGGCAAAAATGCGTGACCAGTGCTAGCAAGCGTGACCAGTGCTAGCTTTTAACTTGGTGAGAAGCGTGTACGTACAAGAATTAATTCTCTCGTACACTTCTGGCTTATTATACTAGCGGTATGGTACAGACGCCTACAATTAATACAAGTAAAATCATTGAGCTTATAAATTACCGACGTCGAATGTCTCGGGTCATTTTGCACAATTAAAACGGCGACACATGGTATTTCCGTTCTCTGAAGTATACCATATTGGTAATCTTGTAGGATCATTATCCTGCTATAAGAGAGATCCCATGGGAGTTTGTGGATGAGCGCAAAGCAAACCCGTAGATAATTGTGGGAAATGATGGGTGTTTATTTGTAAGATTTACCCCCCCCCCCTCCTTTCTCCACGTGAACATAAAATATGGCATTTAGCGAAAAACAAATAAAATGAAAGTAACACCGCTCATTGTCCTTATCTGTTTTTCAAAACTGATTATAAAACCCTCCCAAAAAGCTACAAAAGAAGCAAGAAGTGGAAACTTATTTCAGAATTCCTGCTACAAATTTGCATCTATGGTACGGGTTTTAACCCCCATCTCCGTTGGTTATAGTTCATGTCAAAGCTTCTTGTTCCGTAACCATTCATTGACAGTGATTGGGTCATTGTCACTTTTTTCCACGGTCAAACTATTGAGATAAACTAAAAATAGACATGACACTATAAATAGATGAACACTTGGCATAACCCTACAAGGAAAGATGATAACTAGAAAGATGCCAAACCTGGCAAAGATCACACCATGATACAAGGCTACAGAATAATAAAAGTGCAGAATACGATTGGCAAGCTTTTGCGAACCCGGCTAACAGAGCCACATCCTAGCAACAACCAGGCAGACAAGCCACATAAACTACAGGTCCCCAACCGCCTCGATATAACCAATATGGACACCAGTCCTAGGTTGAAAGAGGCGGGCCTCGACCATATGAGGCACAAACCCCTACTTAACATAACATAACAAAGGCAAGCTTTTGGAAAAAAATGTGGCATGGAAGGTATCGAGACATCTTGAGAGAGATGTGTTTACCAACGTTGCTAGGTGAGTATCATCAATAAATTTGAAAAAAAAATAAAGAACACTGCGGGCAATTTACAAGCGATAGAAGCGGAAGGACAAATCCGAAAACTCTACTGCATCAAACCATCTACCCTCCTGCATGCACTGCAATACAACTTTTCTGACACAAATCGGAGTTATCGGGCATTTACGAACTTACAAACCAAATTAGACAATCACAAATGTTTTGTTGTTTTTCTACTTGTTCATCACATTTATTGTTTTTCATGCCATGCTCATTTTCGCTTGCGAAGGAGAAACACCATCATCTGGTCTGTATCGCCCAGGAAAGAAGACATGACAGAATGCAGTCAGCTTTGCGCTGGATGTTTTTGAGGGGTTCGATTCGCACATGGAGAAATGTGCAATCGCAATAGATCTAGCTAGAGCAGGGGTGGGCAAACTACGGCCCGCGGGCCGCATGCGGCCCGCCAGTGGATATTTTGCGGCCCCTCAAACACATTTTTAAATAAACGAGCGATCGTCACAAATGATTCCCCCCCCCCCCCATTAATATTACCAGAAATCCATTGGAATTTTAATTCGACTTTCTTATATATTAAATATAGGCCTGCAATTTGACATCATTTAAATATTAATATTGATATACATATATATATGTCAATTCAAGATGCAGCGACAGCGGCCAGTTTGATGTTGTCACACAAAATTGTGAAATACAACAAGCTATTTTCTGATGGTGAATTTATTAAGGAATGTTTACTAGATGCAACAAACATTCTGTGTCTAGAACAAAACAACAAATTTGACAGTATTACATCATCCTATGGTCAGACGTGTTGAAAAGATAAGTGAAGATTTGACCCTTCAACTTCAAGATGCAAGTAATCATTTTTTGTGGTACTCTCTTGAATTGGACGAGAATACTGATGTACAGGATACTGCTCAATTATTAGTTTTTATACATGGAATAAACAATTATTTTAAACTCTTTGAAGAGTTACTGAGTGTTGAGTCGATCAAAGACACTACCACTGGCCTCGATATATTCAATGATGTTAATTGCTGTATTGAAAGAGTAGGGTTAATGTGGAACAAGTTGGTCAGTATTACAACTGATGGTGCTCGTGCTTAAACTGGAAAAAATATGGACTGATGAAGTTGATCAATGATAGGATTAAGTCAGAATATCGTGACCACGTAATATTACCACTTCACTGTGTGATTCATCAGGAAAGTTTGTGTAAATCTGTTTTAAAAATTAAGCATGTTATCGATCCAGATGTCAGTGTCATAAACCTCATCAGATCAAGAGGACTCGATCACAGGCAGTTCAGAGCATTACTAGACGATCTAGAAAATGAACATTCTGATGTCCTGTATCACAGTACAGTTCGATGGTTGAGTCTCGGAAAGGTTTTAAGGAGAGCATGGGATCTTAAATAAGAAATAGTAATGTTTCTAGAGATGAAGGGAATATAATGTGACTTCAAGGCTAACATTGTTGATGCATAGTGGAAGCTTGACTTTATATTTGTCATTGAAATAATGGAAAAGTTAAATGAACTGAATGTTAAACTTCAGGACAATGGTCTGTTTGCACATGAAATGTATGTTCATGTAAAATCATTTCAAGACACATGCCGAAATCGGATGTGCTAGGCCTACAAGGCGCATAACGGTGGCACAACGTAATCACGCTCCCGGCGGAAATCGCACGGATATCCGTGATGGTTACAATGGAGCGAACGCAAAACAAACAAACAAACATTTCAAGACAAACTCTCACTGTTTTCCAGACAAGGTGAAAACATGTTTTGTCACTTCCCTTTGCTGAAACAAGAAACTATTTCTGATGAAATGAGTAAATAATTCGAAGCTCAGTTAGAATTATTGGTTGAAGAATTTGGAAGAAGATTCCAAGATTTCAAGAAATTGGAGCAGCACTTCAATGTTATCAGTTCTCCTCTCAGTGCAGAAGCTGATAAAGCCCCAGAGCACATACAGTTGGAGTTGCTTGAATTACAAGCCAATCATTACCTGAAAGAAAAATTTAAGTCTGAATGGTTTTTGGATTTCTATGGTTCTTTGTCTGAACAATCATTCCCAAACTTAAAAAACTTTGAAGCTAAATTTTTGTCATTATTTGGATCTACATATATTTGTGAACGGGCATTTTCTTGCTTAAAAATCAACAAATCTAAGAATAGGTCATGCAAATTTCTACATGTAAACTTGATCCAGATTTCAAAGGAATTATAAAATCTTACAAGCAATTACATACGTCTCATTAGAAACTAATTATATCAATAAAGTTGTAACTGTTGTGACTGTATGTGTATGGTGTTTTTTAAATCTTCATTAAAACTATTGATATGAACCCATGTGGTAACTGTGTGCAACATAATATTTATCAAATATTGTTAAAATATTTGCAAAACCTTTTATCCATATTAGAAAATATACTGTTATAGTGTAAGTCTGTTAGAAATGATATTTTTATTTCAGAAGTTATCTACATTATGTAAAACTATTTTTCTTTAAAAAATTAATATTTAATTGATTACTTACCGAGAATTTTAAACAAAAATGTACATAATATTATATGTGGCCCTCCAATAGCTTTACAATTTTCAATGTGGCCCTCTGCACAAAAAGTTTGCCCACCCCTGAGCTAGAGGATGCTTACAATAGAGTGTCCTTGGATGTCTTGATGAACCAACTGTTAAATCTTGCAGTAAATCCTTTTGTGGTGCAGTCCACCTACACAGGATAGTAGTTCTTAAGTGTGGTTACTGGGTATCAGCACTAACGTTTATTATACTTTTCAAAGTATACACAGTATACATCACTAGCAAACATAAATCACAGGGTGCTGGCAAAATGATGCCGTCCGCCGATGACATCATGGTGTATATGCAAGGTAGAAATCAAGAAGAGTTCGTCGTGGAACTGCAGAAGGAGCTAGGCAGCCTGACGAATTGGTGTAAAGATACGGGAGCAGTTGTAAATCCTTTTAAGACATTCGTGACTTGGTTTATGAACCACCACCATCCTCTGTCTCTTGCTTTGTTGGTGCACTCTGACAGACTTTATCCCGTCCATCTTGTGATGTTTCACTCCCTCTTGTATTTATGTCTACCTCCTGCTCACATCCCCTCAACAAAAGCTTCAAGTACTGTCTTCAACTAGGTGTCATTAAAAGTAATTTAAGCCATTGCTATTCGTGAAAGAGGCAGTAGGTTTTATCGCGTACATCCCAAAGGCAAGCAACAGATAAAGAAAACCACAGTACATCACAAGAATGGCTGGGTATCAACAGTAGCAGCTGGGTCATATCCTCCATAAAGAAGTAATATGAATAAAAATGTACATTGCAAGAAAATTATTCAGCGCAGACACTCATTTATCAACATTTGATATATTTTTATATTTTACAGTCTTTCATTATATTTGCACTACAAACAGAATGAATAGTTAACCTCACATTGTTGGTTATTAGTTAGAAGTCTATCTTATTGCACTCTTGGCAAATTCGTCACGGACTAAGCACATTATGAGCCGCACGTTGGGAGTCCTCAACCTTCTAAACATAATACCAAATGCCATCATTCTCGCAACTTAAATTCGTTATCTGGCAATCCTTCTCCTTCTATGGCCAGATAAATGGAACATCGTATGTGGAACAAAACAACAGCTCACAAACACATGCATATATTATATTACACAATGGCATTGGGCGAAAGGGTATGAGCCCATGGGCCGCTGGATCAGCAACCAACCAGCAATCCATTTGCAGTAGAATTAAATGTTTTAAACTTAACTTATTATTATTTGTTATAGTTTGTAGTGTCAAGATTTTTAGTTGCATCAATGTAAATTGATTTATTTTTTTTTGTAGTTTCTTTTCTAATTCCTGGTGGTTTTTTTTTAAATGAACATATTCTCTCCCTTCCCTTGTGTAATTATAACATTATACTGCTGTCATTCTATTTATAAATTTCCATCCTGTTTCTGTTCCTATTTCGACCGATATGTTCTTTATATTTTAGTTGTGTGTGCGCCTGTGATCAACTCGATATCAACCCAGCGATAACACGGTCAAGTAGCACATATATAATGTATAAAGTGTCAAAGCATTATTACACTAATTAGAAAAGAAATGATGTCCACGCCTCCATAACCAACAGTCCTGAAGGAGACATAGAGCACCAGGGAATAAAAATATGGGACAAAAACAACTCTTTGTATACACTGCACAATATTTACTGTCCTCCAACACCTGTTTACACATGTCTGCCAGAATGTGAGCCCATATAAAGGAGAACCATATACAATTGACGACTTCAATGCACATATTCTAACCCTTGGCTACAAGCGTCATAACAAAAGAGAACTAGAGATGGAAGACACATGCAACAGTTCATATCGTCATATCACAGACCTTGGAGACTCCACTAACACTCTAACATAGGGCACACAATTCGACCAGTCGACCCGATCTGACATTTGTTTCATCTGACATAGCACACAACAGCATCATTGAAGTTCTAGAAGAAGTGGGCAGTGACCACCGACCAATCCTATCAATTGTTTCCACACCACAGATGACACAGATCATGGTAAAGCCATCTTAGAACTTTAAAAAAAAGTCAATTGGGCCATGTACAGTCAAGTAACTGATTTTGGGTTCAGTGAAAAGCTAACATGAACGTAACATACAGCAAAATCTGCGCCATAACTTTAGCAACAACTAAAAAGTGTATCTCAAGGAGAAAGGTCAAGATATACAAACACTATTGGATACCCGAACTGGCTGAAGCAGTCAAAGAGAGGAGAAAGGCCAGGAAGAAGGCTGACAAACATTCTACCACCTTGAAAAAAACAACAGAATACAAATGATGGACAGTCAAAGGAAGATATTTTACAAAAGAAAACAAATGAAAGACTGGAGAGACAAATGTATCAAACTAAATCTGAAAGGGGGAGGAAATAAAACTTGAAGGCTTGCATAATATCGAGAAAAAACATACAAAAACCAATCCAACATCCATAATAAATGGTCGTGGTAATGAAATAACAGCACCCATCAAGAAAGCAGATACATTCAACAATTTCTATGCAAATGATAACAAGTCACAGCAAAGGAAGAAATTAGACAAAATACGTACAAAAAGTGTAACACCTAACAAAAATCAGAACAATATTGCTGCAGTAAATAACCTATTCAGCATACAAGAACTGAACATGGCAATACGGAAACAAGCTAGAAACAAAGCTACAGTACCAGATAAAATTAAAAATAAAATAATATGTAAGCTGGGATCAAAGGCAAAAATAATACTCCGATGGTTTATTAATAGAACATGGAAGGAGGGACAATTACCATCAACATGGCTCACAGCATTCTTCGACCCCATTCTTGAGAATAGAAAACTGGCAAGAACACCAAGAGGTTATAGGTCCATATCGTTCACCTCATGCATAGTCAAGCTGGTTGAGAGAATGGTTAACAACAGACTACTGGTGGCTGGAAGACAATGACTATCTAGATAATAACCAGGTAGGCTTCAGACGCAAATGTCGCACAGATGACCCTCACTTCAGATTCACACAAATGTGATGGATGATTTCCAAGAAGGAAAAAATACATTAGCAGTGTTCATTGACCTTGAACAAACCTATGGAAAGCTTGGAGAAAGGGAATTTTGCTGAAGATGAACAGAATGGGAATAAGTGGGAGGATGTTTAAATGGATACAGGCCTTCCTGACAAACAGAACCATAGCCAACAGCTATGCCGGTACATTATCACAGAAAAGAACACCGGAGATGGGACTGTCTCAAGTCTCTCCTCTAAGATGCACACGGTTCCTATTTTCATTGATGATCTAGCGAAAGATCTCAATGTATCAAAAGCATTGCTTGCTGACGACCTTGCTATCTGGACCATTGATAAATATCATATCCTTACAGAAACAAAGATCAACAGAGCTCTCCTCACAATTTCAGTATACTGTGAATTGTGGAAACTGAAAATCAATACACAGAAAACTGCTTACACTATTTTCTCACGGTATCACAAAACAGCCAAAAAATCTGTCAACATGAAAATGAGTGGGAAAATATAATCTCCACCAACTTTATCTTGGCTATGTAAGATCAATAATTTATTATAGCCTTTCCTCTCCAGACCATTGTCAGCAATACTACTATCTCATCCCTGAAAATGGTGCACAACCTATTTCTGAGACTAATCTGTGGAGGAATGCGATCAACGTCTACGGCAGTATGAGAGACAGATGCAAATGTACAGCCGTTGTAAATCAGACGGAAAAGAGCACTGACGGAAGCAGTAGAAAGGTACAAGAGACAAAAGAATGACCCTCTAAATAAAATACTTATTGACACTTGGAAACAAACAATAAGACTAAAACTGTCACTACTGGATATATCCGTAGAGGAAGATGACAAACACAATTCACCGCAAGAGAGAGAACTAGAAAACAAATACCTCGAATCACCGCCTTGTGAGAACTTGCACCAACCATTTAAACACAATTACTAGATAAAACAGCTAATAAGAGAACAATGCCAATAATCATGAGGACACGTTCCCTAGAAACTATAAACAGCTACTCATCATCAGCGATCAAAACCTACACTGATGGATCGGCTTTCAATGTCACCTTTTTTCCTAATACGATTCCCTGATGAACCTGCCTGCGAGTTTTGTGACCCTTGTGGTAAAAATTGCTCAAATGATTAAACAGAGTCTGCGGATATCAAGACAGCCATTGAGTTTATACACCAACAGTTTGATCTCAGGAAACAATAACAATCAGGCATAATCATTTGTACATACCTCATATAAAGAGCAGCACAGTCTTATCGCTGCATATCCAATCAGTGTGATCATGCAATTGATCCCTAGACATAGCGAGATATCAAGAAACGAAGTAGCGGACAGACTTGCGAAAAAGGGTCCTTAAAACAACAAAAGCAAAGACCTTGAAGTTTGGAAAAAGTCAAACAGATTCTCAGAAACAACACCAGGGAAATCTGGCTTACAGATGGGGAAATGGGCTAACTGGTCGAAATGTATTTTGTGAAATGACACGGCCAAAGGACAATGACAGCATAAACATACTCTGTAGGAGAAACCAATCCATTATCTTTCAGTTTCGAATAGGACCTGCAAGGATCAATAGCCATTTAAACTGTATCAAACGTATCAACTGTTACAAAACACAGTCAAGTTTATAGAAGAAGCAAAGCTTCAAACATCAGCATGATCCAGGCGAACGAAAGTCGAATTGAAAGTTTCAATTCTAAAGTATAAGGGGGGGGGGGGCAACAATTTAATTATAAAATTCGGGAAAGGGCAAATGTTATCTAAGGGAAATAATATAGATATAATTATTGAGTTAGCTAGTGACAAAAAGTTTAGGTGAAACATTCACAAATCAGTATTCTCTGACTTATATTTAAACCCCCTACAGTAATTTTAGGCCAGTATATGTCGCAGATTATACATACACTACAAGGACACAAGAATTGAAAGCTTCATACTGAGTACATTTATGCTTTTTTACATTCTGTCATACAAACAGCTAATATGACGGACCCGGATAATAAGGGGCCTGAAATTATATTTCTGGAAATAAAGGAAATCCTAAAACATAGTCAGAGAAAAAAAATCTCCAGGAGGAGATGGTATACCAAACGAGACAATAAGAGCATGCGGAGAAACGGGGTTCCTATGGTTGGCAAGATTATTCAGCATAGCATGGGCGGAAAGAAAAGTTCCAGCAGATTCCCAAAAGTCAATAATTGTTCCAATATGGAAATACAACGGGAATAAAAAGGATTGTGAATCATACTTACTTACCTCCCTACTGAGTCATATAGGAAAAATATACGCAAAACTCTTTGAGCAAAGAATACGACACATAGCAGAACCTCAACAGATCCCCACTCAATTTGGTTTTAGAAGAGGGGTTAACTGCACCGACTCACTATTCACACTGAGACAATTAACTAAAAAAGCTATTGAATATAATCAAGATATCAGCACTATATTTATGGACAAGGAAAAGGCATTAGATGGAGTAGATAGGAATATTCTCTAGGAAACATTAGAGAAGTACAGCATCAGTGGTCAACTATTAGACAACATAAAAGCACTATACCAAAATTGCATAAGTACAGTGAGAACAGCAGATGAAACGATCGAAACATTTCAAGCCAAATCAGGAATCAGACAGGGCTGCAAGTGTGAATGCGATCAACAATCATTCACCTGGGGAAAGACAATAGACAATATGGATAGAATAACGAAAGAAGGTATTATTCTAATAGATGGAAATATAAACAATGCAGACAACTCAGTAGATGAAAACACAAGTGAAATCAATACACTTCTGTTCACCAACGATCAAAGCCTGATATAGAATGACATAGAAAACATGCAAATCAACAGCTTGTAAGAAGTATAACATAAAAATCAATATGCAAAAGTTGGAAGTTAAAACAATCAACAAGTCAACAACAACAATATATATCACAATAGACGATTCAGCAGTGAAACAAACAAAAGAATTCAAATATTTAGGAAGTTGTTTTTTTCCCCCAGAAAATGGGAAACTAGGCGGAGAAATAGACTAAAGATGTAAAAAAGCAACCGCAGTGACATATCAACTTTGACTATTACTCCTGCATCCAGTGGCGTAGCGAGGCGGGGGCGGAGGTGCGGACCGCCAAGGGCGGCATCATCGGGAGGGCGGCAATTTTATTTTCGTCCAGTCTTTCACAATCACTGACAAATTTTTTTCATGTCACAAGGGCGGAAAATTATGATTCCGCCCCGGACGCCATTGACCAACGCTACGCACTGTGTACAAGTCTATGCATTTCTGCGAACAAGTCAATTTTAGTTCTTGATTCTTGATTAGAAATTGGCTTCAAAGCAGGCGGGACATTCCCATAAGTGCTCCGCCCTCCGCTCCAGCAGACATCCCAGTGTATGTAGACTCAGAGTCCCAGTCAGATGTTGATTGTGTGATCTTCGTGACTTTCTAAAAATTTTACTTTTCCTTCTCTCACCTCTGGACAGTGGCGTGCATAGGGTAATTGCAGCCCAGTGCGATGAATATTTTGACCCCCCCCCCCCCACCTGCCTGAAATTGATTTTAAAAATTCGGAGTAAAATTTTACAAGTTTATTAATATTATCGATTTTATCCACATTTAACAAAGATAGTAATAAATTTTAAAATGTAAATTTAAAATTACAAATTCACTTTGCGAGCTTTTTGACTAGCGAAGTCATTAATGACTGTGTCGAAGCTCACATCATTGACCAGCTCATGTTCGATTGATATTATTGCGAGGTTGTTTAATATCAAGTTGTTCAAAGTTGACCTGCGATAGTTTTTGATTAATTTGAGTTTGGAGAAACTTCTTTCACGTGTAGCTATACTAACTCCTAGAGTTAGGAACATACACAGTAAAAGACAATGTTGGGTACTGAATGGGAAAGCTGATGTTTGTGAACAAAGAAAAGTAATTCCATAGGCCCTTGGTTCTTTAAGTTCAAGACCGAAGGTGCTGCGACAAAATTCATTAGTCACTTTCTCTCGAGTAAAAATTCATCCTTGTCGATGTCATCATAAAGGAGCGTTGTGAAGATCAATGTCGACTCGATCGTCTAACAGTTGCTTTGGAGAAAGAAAGCCAAACTTGTCAGCAACCTCATGCATTTGTGCAATTCTTGTTGAACTCTCCTGATTCACTCTGTCCATGGAAGCGCATATTTCCAACCAAAGTTCATTTCTGTAGCTTAACCCGGCATCTGCGGCTTCTTCTCCAGGCATGGCAAAGACTGGCAAAGGATGGAGCAACACAGGAACAAAAAGACCAAGAAATCACCTACCAGAAAAGAAGACCCTCATCAAAGCAATCAGGAAAGTCGACCACCCAAAAGACAATTACAACTATCTCAACAGAGCAGAGCATGTTATTATTTTCTGCCTCAGAACAGGACACAACAGATTAAACAGCCACTTAAATAAACTAAGATTTATCCCATCACCGCTGTGCCTTTGTGGGCAGACAGGACAGACAGCTGAACATATCCTGCAAGACTGCAATACACTAAACCAGTTAAAGGAAGAACACTGGCCTACAGAGATGGATATCCACAGAAAGATGTATGGGAGCACCGAGGAGCTTTCAAATACAGCAGCATTTATTAAGAAAACAGGACTTGCTGTGTAGACATGTCAAACTCCGAACGAGAAGAAGAAGAAGACAAGCCAGTACGACAGTACGAAGCGCGCTATCAAAATTATTTTCTTTCACCGGTAAGATTTTCTAAAAGGAAAAAGACATGGAGCCAAATCTGGAGAATATGATGGGTGTGGAATAATTTCAATATTCAAATCTAGAGAATATGATGGGCGTGGAATAATTTCAATATTCAAATCTATAGAATATGATGGGCGTGGAATAATTTCAATATTCAAATCTAAAGAATATGGTGGGTGTGAAATAATTTCAATATTCAAATCTGGAGAATATGATGGGTGTGGAATAATTTCAATATTCAAATATAGAGAATATGATGGGTGTGGAATAATTTCAATATTCAAATCTGGAGAATATGATGGGTGTGGAATAATTTCAATATTAAAATCTATAGAATATGATGGGCGTGGAATAATTTCAATATTCAAATCGTTGACTGTTTGCAACGCAAGCCATGCTTTATGGGAAGGTGCATTGTCTTAAAGCAAGAGAATAATTTGAGTGCGAGTTATCCCTCGTTTTCTGGTAAGTCATTTTAGGTTTGGTCAGTTTGGTATGGAGATCAACGAATCACTGGCCTTTAGTCGTCTTGCATTGAGGCAGGTATTTTTTCATTATGACACATTTGATGTCCCATACAATCAAAATCACTTTTCTTGCATATTTCTTTAATCTTTGATTGATATGCGTTGGTAATGGTGATTCTAACAGACCCCCAGAGTATTCTGAAAAATGAGCTCTGGTTTCTGCCCTTTGCACCTCATTCTGCGTTAAAGAAACATAGATATGACCTCTGGAACCACACAGGATAAAATGGGGAGCGTACTTACCCAGCGAAACGCAGGAACAATTAACATGCATACCTTTCGACATTTGCTGGGAGAGACTGGGCACCTATGTGCCTGTCAGTTATCGTTTTCATCATGATTCCCCATGATCGCGATGAAAGTTGGCTGCAACGGACCTCCAACATCCCCTTTCTTTTGCCTTGGTTATGCACTATGCCAGACTGTAACATGTCCATCTCGTGATATTTCTCTCCCACTTGTATCTCTGCATACCCTTGCTCACCTCCCCTCAATCCAGTACGGTCTGCAATAAGGTGTCATGTCTTTTAATATGTTCAAAATACATTATTTGTTTTATCTTTATTTCTTTAATAGTTCTTTTTTTTCATACAAAATATTAATTTTTTTTGTTCGTTTTCTTATCTTTCCACGAAGTTCCCCCTATTCTCTCTCTCACACACACACACACACACACGCACGCACGCACGCACACACGCACACACGCACACACACACACATACATACACACATGCGTATGTGTGTGTGCGTGCGTGCGCATGTTCATTATTACATGACTCAGGCCTATATAGTATATAGTGGACCTACCACTGACTCTAAAATATTTATGCTAAGTTTTGCAATAAATAAACAGGATAGTGGGAAAATTAGAGGCAACAGTGATGTGGTTATATAGAGGAAAGTGTTGACAAGACATAGAGGATTTATTTAATTGTAGTTGGATTATCCCATATGTATTCCGTCCTTCTCAACAAAGCGATACGCGCCAGCCGAGAGTATCATTCATAGCACGTAATTATGCAGTTTTAAGCTAAAATTGCTATAATTCATAGGTAGGTAGGTTAATGCCCTTTCAACCAGCGGACAAAGTCCAATTAGGCTATATCAGGACACAAGCTATAATTCACGGGGGATTTCCGCCATCTTTGTTAGCATATTCTTCCCCGTGTCTTTGAGTGATGGGCGTGCCGAGGGGGTTGCGGTCGCACCGGTCATCAAAATGCTCCTCAAAATAATGAAAACATTGAAATGGGATTTAGGTGCCTTTGCCATGCCGAAGTTGATGCCCCGCAACCAGTGGCTTAACGAGAGGGTGCGGACCGCCCCGGGCAGCACCATCGGGAGGGCGGAAAATGTATTTCCTTCCATGCTTTCACAATCACTGCCTTTTTTTTTTTAAATGTCACATTGGCGGAAAATTATGATTCCGCCCCGGGCGCCATTGACCCACGCTACGCCACTGCCTGCATCCAAAGATCAATATGGAAACAAAGAGACAGAAAAGATATATAATATTTTCAAACTAACACTTTGTTATCAGTGTCAAACATGATCTTTATCAACCTCGCAGCAGAGAAAAATCATGACATGTGAGATGAAGTGTTTGAGAAAAGCAGATATGGTCACCAAACTAGACAGAGTAAGAAACGAGAATATCAGAAAAAGAGTAGGAATAATTCCTTGTATCGAATAAATAGAAAGTCAGCCGATAAAGTTGGTTTGGTCACCTTATGAGAATGGACCCAAGTAAATTACCACTGAGAGCTTATAACAAACGATCAGCTGGATACAGAGGAAAGGGAAGACCGAGAAAGAGATGGATCGATAACATCACGACCCCCCTTCACAAACACGGACTGGCATCACATCTGGCCTTGAACAGAAACTTACAGCTCCCACCATTACGCCAAGTCTAGATGTTATCAACCAGCTTCCGCCTGTGGATAGACAATAGATTATATACATTCTATCACATCGAATACGTCACCCGATGACGTCGTTTTCTGATTGCAGAAGTCATACATATAAGAACGAACCAGTCTTAAACATGAGCTGTCATTGCCTATGGTGCGTAACAAACTGTGTATTTCATTTTGCACGCATTTCATTTTTCTTTAACCATTGTGATTTTCGTTGCCAACGAATACCTAATAAGTGAACGTGTTTACAATACTCCAATGCTTATTTTGTATTAAAGATAACGTGCTACTTTAATCTATTTATCTATTCAACCAATATTTTATCAATTCTTTCATCAAAGTATTTATCAACCTATTTCATAATATCAACCATCCGAGGCAGTTACTTCACACTGTCTGTCTAGCATTTAATGTGCTGCTACAACCAAAAAGTCAACTTATAGCTAAAGTAATACGTCATTATATCACTATAACCATCACTTTAATATGTCATTATAACATTTCACTTAATCTGTCACACCGTTTATGAGTGTGCGTTTAATTCATCACTCAACTAAATAGAAAGTTAATCTCGCACTCCAATTACAACTTTCGTTACTATTTGTGTTTCTATTAAGGAGTTGTTGTTCGTCCATCACGAGTGATGCTGACCATATGTTACACACACTTTTGAAATTCAATTAGAGGTATGTCCTTGCCTATGAGTTCGTAGATGGCTAATAAGCCCTATTCGAGCCGTAAATGTCCTTGGAGAGTTTTGGCATGGAATGACCACTGTGGACGGTTTTTGGTATATCTGTGACTTTCTAGCTACTCTCCGCTGTTAAGCTGATACATTTCTCCTCTTTTCACAAGACGATGCGCATTTTTTTTTTACCGTAGAGCACCTTCGGGTGAATTTTCGTGGATGTAAAAATGACTTGTACTGATAATTTTTATTTAAGTGAGAAGGAGTTGTGCAAAGCGTCGACCCCACTCTCTTGTAGGACCTCATTTCAAGCCATTGCCAAGACGAAAATACTGTACTTCGTATTAACGAGTACGGTGACAGTTTTAGCTGTGGTAATAAAGCCGCTGCGTCGTAACAAATTGTCATTATTATTCTCATAATTGCGGAAGAAGATGCAAGTTATAGCAAGAATCCAAGATAAACAGACAAGATTAATATGATATGTGATAAGAAGAGTACAAGTTTAGCATTTAGTCAATATCGGAAAGATCACGAGGAGAAGAAACAGATAAGACAAAGAAAGAAACTGCTGGGTGAATTAGCGTTACAATGGCATGGTAAACAATTCCTTACTGAAACTATTAATTAATAACATACAGAGATAGCACATGAAGATACATAATCGTATACACCACGCAACATAGATGGAAGTGATTGAGCCATAGCAATAGATACCATTATAAAAAGTGATGATTTATATTTCGCCCAAGAAAAAAAAATCCGTAGGCCCAAGTGATTTTAACTAGTGTCATCATTATGAGGGAGGCGTTATCCGCTATAATCAAATGGTCATCATACGTTTCTCGAGTCTTTACTAGATTAATCCCCGTGGAAGCATTTAGCAATCAAAATCTCGGGGCACCCCTTATAATTAATTATAATAATAGGCATAATCATCATCAAGTGCCATCTCCGCAACGAAGGTTGGCAGCAACGGACTTTCAATATCTTCAAACTGTTACTATGGTTACTGTTAATCTTCTAGACTGTAGCATGTCCATCTCACGATGTTTCTCTCCCACTTGTAGCCTATCTCTGCCTACTTCTTGATCGCCTCCATTCAACTCAAGTAAGGTTTTCAAAATGTGTCGTGTCTGGTAATATGTTAAAAATACTCTATGTGTTTGCTTTTTATTTCTTTAATAGCTATTTTTTTCCATACGAAATGTTGTCAGAACCTCTTTGTTAGTTTTCTTTTCTTTCCATGAGGTTCTCCCGACTCTTCTATATGGTATATCCACATCTCATACACATCAATCCTGTAGCCTATTCTAGTTGTTTGTTCAGTATGCATATATGCCTACATGTTTATGAGCCGTACGTTAATGTAGGTAGGTAGGTAGGTAGTTAATGAGTTTGCCTCTCTTGTGGAGAGGCGTGCCCTTTCAACCAGCAGACAACAAAGTCCAATTAGGTTATATCAGGACACACTACCATAAAATAGAGGTAACAAAGACCCCAAGATAGTAGTATAATAATAGTACGTTAATGTTGCCTAGATGTACCATTTTAAAATCATTTTTAGTCTGTGACTTGTTTAGATATAATACATAATAATAAGCAATAGTAATATGTCATATATAAATAATAATAGGCAATAATAATAATATTAATCATTTGTCGCAAGCTCTTACGTAATCTATAACTCTGTTCCTGTGAGAGACGCTGCTTATAACCACGGTCAAATAGGAAAATATGGGCATAGGTCTATGGTGCGCGCGCGTTTTTCAACCGCAGACGTCTGTCCAATTTGAATATATCAGAGCTTTTAACTATAAAGACACAGTGGTTCTTGTAATCCAGTCACCATGGTCTCCGGAGAATTCACTTCTGCAGACGCGATTCCATCTCTCTTATAGGCCTATCACATATGACCTATTAGGAATTATCCATAAATTGCGTCAACAATTGGGGATGAGAGAAAGGTTACTGATCAAAGTTTGATAGTTGTTATCAAATGGGGAAAACAGGGGCGGAGATACGTTGGTTTTACCTAAAGAAAAAGTCATTCGTTCGTTTCCGTATGTAATTCCCGCTTTTTACTACACAGTTTGATGATTTTTGTGTGAATAATCGTTAAAAGACGGATTTTTTACCACAGTCTGTCTGACGTCCTCGTACTAAATTCATGTTCTAATTTACAAATGGAGGGACCCCCCCCCCCCCCCCAAATCCCAACCAATATCTATGGAGAACAGGGAGTTGAGGAAAGTTGACGTAAATAGTACTGGTTTTTTTTACATTAAATTAACATGTATGAATTAGATACATTTTTCTAAAAATGGGAGAGATAAAACGTGTATTTTTTTGTATATTTTTCTTTCTTTTTTTTAAATGGGGAAGAAAAAAGTTTGGGGGGGGGGGTAAATTTTATGACATAATTAAGCCATTGAATCACGATTTCTTGACAAGACAAAAGGGGGGGGGGGTTAAAATTGTCAAATAATTGTTAACCTAAGTTATGGACAGTCCTTTACCATGACAAATATTGGAAATCAAAGTTAAGGCCAATATCCAATATGGTACAAACATTTTCAATATTATAACAAAATTATGAATTTTAAATGTTGTTTGGCTTTTAATCAGAAGTTTTACCTGGTCAGGTAAATTAAGTGATTAAGAGAAATTTTAGAGAATAAACGAAACGAAGAAAGCAAAGTCGCAAAGAGGAATATTACAATTTACATTTACATGATTAAAAAATGTAGGCCTATTGAGTGTATGATAGTGATTGATTTTGTACCAGACGTTTATTTATGTTTTAATTCTATATATTTAAAGAGACACATATTTTATAGAATATTATATTAGTCTATTGCTTGAAATAATAATACTGAAAAATAACTAGTCTCACAACATTTCAGTACAACTGAACAATAGATAGAGAGTTCCACTACTTTTTTAGAAGTTTAAGTTTAATAGTAAGATTGATAATATTAATGAGAAATAAATATGTTAATTTTTGTGTAGGAGCCTAGCCCTAATGTATTGTAATTGTAATACACTACTAATAAGTAATACAACAACAGAATAGAGTGTAGTAGTGTAGGCCTGATTACAATCAATAAAATTAAATAGTCATGCAATCACTGTGTGTCTAGTGTCTGCTCAATCGGTCAGACACACTGAACTCAGCTGTGACTAATGGTTAGTCATTAGTATTAGTACTATTAGTGATTGACTTTGACAATAGAGGCAATTGGACAAAAGTTTCAAAATGATTTTAGTTTAACCTTGCGGCTTTAGCAAGCCGGATTAAAAAATACAAAACATCTTCTGCCACCGGATTCTATTTTGAGAATTTTCATCTTTTCTGGTTGGTGTTACGGAAACGCAATAACTTTTTTGTTATTCGAGATAAAAATTTTTTTAGGGCATGTAGATGCAGAATTGAATACCGCAAATGTATGTGTATTTTTTTTTTTTACGTAACCTACCCGGGGTTTGCGCAAGAGGTGAAGACCTTTTTTTCGCAAAAAACCAACAAAAACAACAAGACATGGGTTTAGGAAAACTTAATACCATTTTTGTTATTAGAGCTTTTTAAATAATTTAAATGCAGAATTGAATACTGCACATGGGTGTGTAATTGTTTTTTTTTAATGTATCCTACCCGAGGTTTGCGCAAGAGGTGAAGACATTTTCTCGAAAAAACAGAAAACATGCAAAAAAGACATGGGTGTTTGGAAAACTCAGTACCATTTTTATTACTAGAGCTTTTAAAATAATTTCAACAGATGTAAATGCAGAATTGAATACTGCAAATGGGTGTGTAATTGTTTTTTTTTATGTATCCTACCCGAGGTTTGCGCAAGAGGTGAAGACAATTTATATTTTAAAATTACATAAAAACAACAAACACAAATGACTTACCCACTGGATGTGCAGTTCTCCTACGTGCTGTGCAGCTCAGATGTACACTCAGTCTTGAAATTTAATAATGTGTGGTATCGATGGAAGCAGGGATATGGGCACAGAGTGACCTGACATGCTGCACACACGTACTGAGTCTGGTGGCGCTTCTTTGTCCGATCTGAACAGACAACACAGTCAGGAAATGAATGCCTGCCACTGGACAACCGTTTAGGATTTATAGCAATGTGGTGTGCTGGTGCTAGTGTCATCCTATCCGGTGGGTGGCTTGTTCTTCTTCCAGAACTGGAAGACGCAGGCCTAGAGTAGCAACCCTCAAGAAGCCCATGAATTATCTGCAAGCGAAATTTTTCCGCCTTGACTCGGCCAGGATGTTTAGCCCGCCACAGGACAGATGAATTGACAAAGCAAGCTTCCAACAAGTAAAAGAAAATTTTCTTCCACCACTTGCAGGACCTGTGGCCTAACATATAATATGTTAGCTGCTTGTCAACACGATCAACGCCTCCCATATGACGGGTATAGGCCTGTATTGCGCATGGTTTTACCACATCCCTCACATTACCACCATGGCGTTTGGAACGGACCTTCCTATTGAAGGTCTGCGCATCGTGTGCAGATGTCATCAAATTTACTTGCCTCTTGTCATACCATGACAGGTAGAGAATGTTGTCATCACTTTCAGTACGAAGTGGGTCACCAACCTTGAGTTTTAGACCCTTCAACGCAGGGGGGACCCCTTTGCGATTCAATTGTAGTGTGCCGCAGGCGCCTATCTGGTTCTCGGCAAGCTCCTTGAAAAGGGCTGGAGAGGAAAAGAAGTTGTCCATGTAGACAATATGGCCCTTACCGTGCATTGTGGCCAACAAATTACTCACAACACAGTGAGCCAATCCCTTCTTTTTGTCATAGATGTCCTCCTTCCCAAGGTACAGCTTCCAGTTCCAGAGATAACTAGTCTTCGAGTCAGCCAGTGCCCAAGACTTTATACCCCACTTTGAGGGTTTCTTGGGCATGTACTGCATAAGACTAGTCCTACCCTTGAAAGCAATCATGCTTTCATCGATACTGATTTCTTTGGAGAGGCCGTAATATTGTTGGAACAGAGGAATAAGTTTGTCAACAAACCCTTGTATCTTGAACGCCTTGCTGTGACCGGGTTGCCCTCGTGCAACAGCTGTTGTGTTGTCTACAATGTGCAGGAATGAAAGAATAGCTAAAAACCTATTCCTACTCATGACATTCCTAAACCCAGGCATCTCGATGAGACCATCATTAGACCAATACAATTCATAGGAAGAACGTTTGGTCAGTCCCATCAAGAGGACCAAAGCAACAAAGGCTGTCATCTCATCAGCTGTGACTTCCTTCCACAACTTCACACGAGATGCATAGCCGGCGTCCTGTCCCTTCGATTCACTAACCTGCTTAGCGTACCGATTAGTTTCAGTTACCAACATGTTAAGAATATCATCTGTAAAAAACAGACGAAACACGTCTACCTCACTAAGGTTATCAGCTAGGCCTATAGGTCCAACAATTTCATCGAAATTTCTAAGCCAATCATGGCTCTACCCCGAAGGGACACTTGAGTTTTCAACTACCTGGTCCTCCAAAATGTCTTCTTCCACGCTGCCCACAGAATCAGTATCACTAATATCATCTCCATCTAACCACACATTATCTAAAGGAGCTATATCTGCATCGGTAAGCTGCACAGTTTCTTCCTCATTGGAATCGTCATCCATGATAAATTCGAAATAAATTGCATCCATGATTGAAGGTTTGGGTGTCGGTACGAGATAATAGTTTGCAACGTCTTGCTGCTACACATAATTTTTTCAAATGGATAGGGCGAACGTGGAGATGTTCCGGTATCGATTGCGCATGTCCCTAGCTATGTGCATTAACTAAGCGGGCTGTGGTACGTGTAAATCTCACGATAATCTCGCTGGGTGGGACGGCCCGCCATCAGCGCGCGAGACCATTTTGTTTTTCAGCGGCTGCGATTGATATAGGCTCGGTGAAGGTTAAACAGTTTAGAATATATTTCAATTACATAACGTAAACGTCATAGCTAAATAAAGATTATTGTGATAATGGGTGAAAGTACAGAATAGTTCTCTACTGTGCTATAAATAGCACGCTTTTTAATTTTTAACTAGCTGACGTCATAGATCTCCCTAACACATCAATTATCTGTATGGTTGAGAAACTGTAACTGTGTATAGAACCAGACACTTACCTTAGTCAGCATTCTCTGCGGGATACACTTTTTTAATTACACAAACGAACTCCATAAATATTCCCGCTATTCTATATAATAATAATCTATTCTATATAAATAATAATAAATACTGAACACTTATTCTACTCCTTAACATTAACTCTAATGCAAGCGTTTTAAATTAATAATATATCATTCGACTTCACACGCTTTCTTCTCCATATATGAATTTATAACGAAAGTAAGATCACATGTTGGCAACACGGATGCCATAATTGTTCGATTTCGTCTGCTGACGTATACCACTGCGCATGTCCCTTAAATTATATCTTCCCGCTATTATACATAATAATAATTTACTTTAATTCTTCCACTAGGTTAGAATTAACACTAGAAACTGATCCTAATACTTAACCCCTAACCCCAGGCTGAGTACTAACTCTGATGTAATCGTTTTAAATAAATATTAATTTTAAATACTACTTATATTCGAAACTAAATCATACAACAATACTAGCACTCTGCAAGGCAATCACAACACAAAGGTTAGAAAACACCTCGAAGCTAGAGCAAAGGTCACAGCGGAGAACTATAATGTACTTCAGCCGTGATAATGATATTGCTTGAAAATTGTAATTCAACGATATACAAGAATAATGAATAATATACCTCAACTAAATGTGTAAGTAAGTTGTAGTGTGGGTTACATTAATAAGCATAGGAGGCATATAAAAATAATGTATGAATTATTATTTTACATCAAAATATTGTACTGAATGAGCTGGCAGAGAAGTCTCATCTGGCAGAGAAGTCAACAGAATACAACCAAAATTTATACATATCCTTCATAGATCAAGAGAAAGCATTTGACAGTGTAAACAGAGAAAAACTATGGGAAACATTAAAAATTTATGGAGTATGCCAACATTTAATTAATGTTTGTAGAAGTCTCTATAACAACAGCAGTTGCACTGTAAGAAGAGCAGCAGGCTTCACAGAGGACTTTGTGATTAGCACAGGAGTAAAACAGGGATGTGTATTGTCCCCAATACTTTTTATTACATACATGGACCATATAAACAAAACAGCAAATTCTAATGAAAAAAATGAACGCTTTTTGCAGATGACCAGGTTTTATTCCACAACAGCATTTAAAAACCTGCAAGACCACCTAAGCATAATAGACACAGCAGGCAAGCAATTTGGAATGAAAATCAACATAGACAAAACAGAAGTAATGAATATTGCAAGAGAAAAGGAGAACATCAACATACAGATAAACAACTAAAACAAGTAGATGAATTCAAATATCTGGGCAGCACATTGAGATATGACAATAAACAAGACTCATAAATATGACTCTTAGCAGATGTGTCATTCACAGACATTGTCCAAGTCTGAATCTCTATTTAGGAGCATTTGCGGGACTACAAGCTTGTTCTCAAGCTGAACAAATCTTTAGTTCTGATTTCCTTGTAATATTTTCCTGTTGTATTTGCACATGGCACTAACCTCTCATTGTACTCAATATTTTATCCTTATAGAAACTAGTGCACGACTCTCTATATTCGTCATGACATGCACCCATTTTGTGACATTTGTATTTCCGCCCCTCCAATGCTCCAGCTGGACTGTTTTAAATCACTGTGTGTCGACAGTGCCGCAATATGTGACACAATTCCCAAAAGTGTTGGCCAGAAACACAGCATGAGCAGCTGTATTTCTGTTTCCAGGGTGCACCGCGAGGAGGTACTTTTGGGATCTTGGTTATATGCTAACCCTTGTACCGCATGATAGCAATGCAGTACCCTTTGCATCCCATCAGTTACATTGCTTACACTTACAGTATCAATAACATTACCACAAATTCAAACATTAGCAACAATGAAACTTAGGACAAGATCAAGTACCAGTAACATTCAATGTTCTTTTTGTTAGAAAAAGTAAATGTTAGAAACTACTGTATAAAACACATTACTGTGAGGAAGAGAAACAGGTTAACTTCTGTGTTCATTCTCAAACTTCTGCAGATTTGCAGGATGTAGTCCGGAGAACGGAATGTGTTGCCACATGCCACAAAACCTCCTTAGTCACCTATTACCACATGCATGAAAGGTAAACAGTGTCACTATTCTTTGCTCCCCGTTTGAGCCCGTCAACACATGGGCAACAGGTTAACTAAATTACCATATTTCATAATGTAGTATTGTTAAATTTGAATTTACTAGGGGTAGCTATAAATGCATGAAGCTTTCTTGACGACCTGCGTAGTTACCTATCAATGTATCACATGTTGTTTGGGATAGAAAGAATTAAAGCCCAATGTAAAATTAAATCTTTTTTGAACAAATAGTTCTTTTTAGTGGTTGTAGATAGCTGGAGTTAGAAACCATATCTTGTGATAATTGAAATTCTAAAAGGAGACTAGCATTATTGTAAATAATATTTTTTATAGCAGAATTTATATATTGAGGGATATATGTTGTTGTTTTGATCACCAGGAATTACACATGATTAGCTCTTGCTGTCTATGCGATGTGGTGTTTCTCCAGAGCTTTCTTTTATACCCAGAAGATTCCAACTCTTAGCAGTGTGCAATACTTTGAGAAGCAGTCTCCTACTGGTAGATATAATGTAATACTTGTAATAATTATGGGAGCATATCCTGTATAGAACATTTTTTCACCGTCTTCTTCCTCTTTCTTCTGTCAGTCAGGCAATAATTTTGATTTTTTCGGTGAACTGTAATGTGGGTCACCAGTCTGAAGAGAGTTGTAGTGCCGTGGTCTGGACTTCTAGTTCAGGATGCAAAGAATAAAGCCACTGTCTTTATTCCTATGCACATCGTAGGAAGCGATTAAGGAATATGCTGACATCTTGTTTAAAATTCTTACTTGTGTTTTCTATCAAATAATGCTAATGGATGATGAAGAGATGCTGGTCAGTAGACATTGCACCTTTGTCAGTTTGTGGCAAAACTCCTAGGTGGTGGAGAATGCTAGATGTACCATCACTGCAGATGGGTCAACAGATCTGATAGAAGAATAATGAACTAGTCGACCCAGAAGTATATGCTGTTTTTGTGGCAGGATGGATGATCCTGGGATACTGTCACACTAGATTACCTCCCTTTAGGGACTAAACTTGCATCCATTAAACCCCCCTAACATATCCATGTCTATGAGACAACAAACATTATATGATTTTATGCATCACTTAGGTTAATCAACTGAGAGGGACCCCTGCTATTGTCAGAAAGGCTATGAGCTGTCAAGAGCTACCTGCTCAGAGCTAAATGGATTACTGTACATTTTATGCAAAAGTGGCCTCATCACATGATAATAGTCCATCTTTTTAATAGTAGGTTTGAATTCATTGAGCTTCTGTGACTGGGAGATAAAAAACATGAAGCGTCTGCTAGCGCTAATTCGATCTTCACTTAATGCACTGTGGGCTCCCTGCCCCCAAGAGTGTTCCAGGGGAGGGGGGGCCTCTCAGTGCATTATGTGCAAATCAATGGATGCTTCGTTGTATGCGCTTTTAGTGAAATTTTGTTTCATTTAATATATGAGATTAGTTCCATAATAAATAGGCCACATCTGCTTAACATGAACTGGAATTTCTTCCAAGATCTACCAGTTCACAGCTGAAGAGATTACTTCATAACCTTTAGTATTTTCCTTTAGTGAAGTACTCTTTATACATAACATGATCAGAGCTTTTTGATGATGGTGATGACAGTTTTAGGTAAAAATACAAACTGTTAGGGATATTTATAACTGAAATATAGAATGGCCCTTCTGAAGGTCAGATACAATTCAATAATGATCAGAATTCAGAATCAAATTTAAAATAAATGAAACCAGGTTTGTTTTATAGAATCAATACACATAAAGTATAGTCAACAAGCGACAATAGCTATCAGCTTACCTATTCCAATCTGTTGAAATAGATTGAGCATACATGGATTCGATGTGGAAGCAATTTTATTAACCAATAATCTTTTCATGTGTAGCAAGGCTTCTTGCACTATTCTTGTCTTATTTTTCAGTGATCAGGCTGGCTGGACCAATAGTTTCACTTCAAGTGAATCATTGAGTCACTCAGGTTTTAAAGTAAGCCAGATTTTCTCTGTAGAGTTGACATTCTTGAAAGGATGTCTTCTTTAATCTCTGGGCTCAGTTCATATGTTTACTTCATCCCTTTTAAGCTTTCTGTATATGTAGATCCTCAGTCTGTTGTGTTCAGGTCAGTCAGAAAATAATTCATTTGTATGCTATGCAAAGTACGTCAGAAGCAAAATACAGTTTGGTCGTACCTATTGCTTTTGTTACATCAGCTGGTTGGTGTGCAAGATTTATGAATTATGATGTATTTTCTTCTGGTTTTTCACTTCCAAAATAAGGGGGGAACGTGTCAGCTTATGATCAGGTGAGCACTGTTTGGTTTTTTCTCCTTCCAAAATTGGGGAAGGTGGGTGGTTGGCTTGCAATCAAATGGGCTTTAGAGCTAGTGTATATGGTACTCACTTATCTGATCCCCTGAGTTGTGAGCTTTTCACTCTTTCTTTCCTCTGCCAGGTGGTGGTAGGCGCATGCCTTCTCAAGCTGTTGTCTGTTTCCTTTTTTTGCAACATATTGTCTGTAATCTATACTTTCAAGTTATTTGCCTTCATATCCTATATAGTTAAATTTAAGAACGGCTTTTTGTTGTTTCTGGCATTATTTCAACCTTTTCTTTCCTAATGGGTTTTAGATCAGAAAGTCCACTGTGACTTGTGACCAGTTGTTATTGCTTTTTATCTCCGCATAGTCCTG
Organism: Meghimatium bilineatum; assembly: GCA_034231615.1. Classification (NCBI taxonomy): domain Eukaryota; kingdom Metazoa; phylum Mollusca; class Gastropoda; order Stylommatophora; family Philomycidae; genus Meghimatium; species Meghimatium bilineatum. The sequence goes on along the minus strand of CM067299.1, from coordinate 29,595,367 downwards.
TATAATATCAATATATTACTAGTGCATGCCTGAAGAAAAGGAGAGGGCCCCATCGCATGACTTTTAGCAATAGGAACTTTACCAAAATTCACATCCCCCTAAAATTTTTCATGAAAGGGACATCAAAAGTAAGATTTAACACGCAAAAATACATGAATAACCTTTTTTTTTTTAGATTTTGACACACACACGCACGCACGCGAGAGAGAGAGAGAGAGAGAGATAGATAGAGATAGAGATAGATAGAGAGATATATTGTTTGTGTCATGGGTTTGATTGGAAAAAAAGAGTAGCAACAATGTGACCTGACATAAATGTCATAAGAGGCAACTAAGGAGGTTTTTGTGGTTGGGGTTGGTTGTCCTTTCTTATAGAGTGATTGGAAGCCTGCTGAGGTCAGATGTGTCAGGCACATAGGCCTATATAAACATGAAAAATGTAAACCATGATACAATTGCATTCCATTCTTTAAACTGCATCCTGCTAATCTGCAGGAGTTTGAGAATGAAATGCAGAAGAAGAAGATAGATATATAGTATCTTTTGGCAGAGATGAAGTGAGCTCATCTAGTATAGCCACTGAGCTTAGTTCAATTTCAGCAGCAGTCAGTTGACCAACTGGATCATTCTGAAAATGATAGTAACCTACTGAACGTAAATATTGTCTTGATTCATGATTAGTAACCAGCATTGTGATTCATGGGACATTACCATTAAGATTGTCTATTAAATCAGTCTTGTAAAAAGTGCTTGGTTAATTGATACAATCTTAAAAGAATATGCTATCAACCAACAATGATTGTCTTGATATTAGTTAGTTAGTTATTCCTCTAGGGCCAAAGACGGCACATAGGGCGGATGTCATAGATTTCCATGTCTCTCATTTCATTGGAATTTGTTTTAGATCTTCATTGTTTCTGATACCGATGGTGAAACGTTCTCTTGTAATAGTTCTACGTAAAGTTTCTTTTGGTCTTCCTCGTTTTCTCTTGCCCTTTGGTGACCACATAAAGCTTGACAGGGGAGTCTTTCAGTATCCATTTATAGCGCATGTCCGATGTAATTCCAGCAACACTAATATATTTTAATTGGTAGCATATCCTATCCAGGACGTAGCTATCAACCCAGCATTTGTTGGCTGTTGTGATTTTCTAGGCAATATAAATACGTTCAGTAGGTTGCCATTGCTTTCTGAACGGTTCGGATGCACAATTGCTTGTGGTGAGGATCGAACTCGGTACCTTTGCCGTCACAGACGCGCTCTGTACCACTTCGCCACAGAGCCGGACAACACTAATATAGGCGGATACATATTCTTGTTTTAATTCTTGTCTGACAACTGTGTTTGATTTGAAGTCTGACCAACGTATGTTTAGTAGCCTTCTAAGACATTTATTTTTAAAGGTGTTTAGTCTTTGCTCTAATTTTGATGTTGCTTTCCAACTTTCGCATCCGTATGTTAATGTTGGAATTATGCAGGAGTTGAAGATTTTGAGTATTGTATTATTTCTAAGTGTTTTTTGAATGCCAGATATTTGATAGTTTATTGAATGAGTTAGCAGCTAGTGCAATACAGTGTGATATTTCTGTTGATGAATCTCCTGTTGTTGATAGCTTGCTGCCAAGGTATGTGAAGTTGTTGATTTTTTCAAGAGTTGTGTCGTTTAATCTGATGTCCGTTGGTAAGTTCAGAAATTTTTTAATATCAACCAACAATCATTATCTTGATATAACACTTCTAAATGCAAATACAGATTATGTTTGCTACTGTACATCTGTTACTTTTCTTTATATGTTACAGTCTGGTATAACTATATTACATCTTCCATATTTTTTCAGATTGCTAATGAGATTTACCACCTGTTTACTGTGATGGCAACCAAGGTGAGTGTTTATGTAGAATAATACATATATGAGCTGCATACATATTTAGCTTTAGTTATGATATCTCATTATATCATCTTGTTTGTCCATAATATTAACTCATAGTGGACCAAGCAACAACCTATTTGTCGTTTTTCTCTATTTGCTGGTTTTATGCCTGGTCCTTATTGATATGTGGCGTGCCAGCGCATACCTCAGAGTGAGTTCCGACATAGATCACCCACTACACAACGAGCTCTCACGTGTGAAGGGAAGCAGGCTCAAGAGAGGCAAATTGTGGATGGGTCGGGCCGAGGATACCGTTGAACATATCTGTGCCCCAGAAGACATAACTCCTGGCGATGAATGGATACCTATTCCTACGGTCTTTCAAGAGGCAGTCAAGACCATCATTACACTCAGTAGAGAGTGCAGGGAACTCTGCCCCGTGAGCGTGGATGCTGAGGTCAAGGCACTAATCTGCGAGAATACCGATGCCACAGATGTTGTGATCTACACGGATGGGTCGGTCATCCGTCACCACCGATGCGCATGGGCCTTTACTGCCAGATCAAAAGGAAGAACAGTACATGAAGCCAGTGGTGCCTTTACCGCAACAACAAGCAGCCTAACAATGGAAGTATTCACAGTAACGCAGTACTTAACTGGCTGGAATCGCAAGCCTATCCCCATGCGTGCATATTAAGTGACTCTCTGAATATATTCAGAAAGTAAAAACAGGTGATGTACGTAGGGAATGGGCGGAGTTATTTGAGAGAGCAGGAATGTGGGCATCACTACGAAGACTCACGCTTATTTTTGTCCCCGGACACGTGGGCGTGGAGGGAAACAAACGAGCTGACCAATTAGCTAGCCTATGGACAGAGCAGACATATTCATTGCTCTTCATGAGTCCTCACGATCAGAGGATTTTGAGATGAATGAGCATGAGTCAAAGTCAATATCGAGAATGCGTGAATTGGGAGTGAGGATGGGTGTGGCCCGTAGAGAACCCCTGACAAAGATTTCAAAAAGAGCAGTGAACCAACATAGAACCGGAACCATCAGCCGGTATACCCTGAGAGATTTACTGAAGCAGAGATCTGAGCACCTATGGACTTGTCCGGTGTGTGGAGAGGATAATCAACATACCTAATGCCTGGTCCGCTAAGAGTTAAGCTTTTATGTGTGCAGATTTTATCTGGTGGTGAAGAAGGTTTCTTCAATAGGCATTGCTATTGCATTCATTGAACCAAAGCTTCCTGGGTATGAATAAAAACACTGAGAAAACACCCCACTGCTTATAGGAGATCGAATCGTTCGTAATTTCTGGGGATATAAACAAACAAATAAATTTGATGGTGAAGCCTAGAAAATGTGAAATAGAAATAATAGAATAATGGACAGAAACACAAATGTTTATGGGAAAAATAATAATATCCAGTTAAGTCAATCATACATTTAGAATGTCATTAAGTAATTCTTTTATTCATTGATGTGGCATCCCTAGAGTATTATTTTGACATGACTAGGACCGTGTTCTGGTCACTGTATGAAAGAGTCCCATCAAAAAATCAATTTGAAATGTACAAACCCTCACATATTTTGGAAACTAGAAAACATTGAAAAGGTGTGCTAGATCCTCAAAAAAAGCACTAACTAGATAAATTGTGAAGTTTGGGCTAGTCTGTTTCTAGGATTCACTATGTAGAAGTGTTTTGGGGTTAGGGTTAGTACTGTACTTTGGGTTTTTTGCACAGGATTTGGTGCCTAAACAAAACCCCAAAGAAACCTAGGATTCACATTCAAGCAATGCACATTTATCAATAACTATTGGTGGTAGGCCACTTTGTAACTTAAGTTATGTTGTTGCTATCGATTTCTTGACTGGTTCTGAAGCTGAGCACCAGGACTTCACTTCAAAGTTAGAACGCATTATTATGAAATATTGGATGGAAATTAGCATTGATAAATTCAAGATATTGGTGACTAGTGATGTTAAACAGGATCCCACAAATAAAACTTGTGATGGCTGCAATGACAAGGTTCAATGGTGATTTGAAAAAGTAAAATCAGTATTACAGTAAAGATCAATCTATTCATATTGCTTGTGCTGAGTATATTTTTATACGCATGTGAAAGTTGGACACCCAATGCAGGAGGCACAGAGAGAATTCTGGCTTTTGAAAACAAGTGCTACAGACATTTGTTAAGAATTAGCTATATAGAGCACAAGACAAATATATGTGTCAGGCAGAAAATAAATAAACTTACAAATTATAAAGAACAACTTTTGACAGTGATGAAACAGCGTTAAATTATTTAGTTTGGTCATGTAATGAGACACAATTCATTTTCTAAAATTATTTTTCAAGGAAGAGAGAAGGCCAGAAAATCCTGGATTGATAACATCAAGGAATGCACTGGGTGGGATTTTTCTATACTCCTGCAAATGGTTGAGGATAGAGTTGTTTGGAGAATGTTTGTGCTGATGTATCCAGTGTGGCACCCTAAGATCTTGACTGGTTATGGGTCTTATTATTATTATTATTAATGCACATTTGTTTTCATTCTCATTGGTCTTATTCATCATCATATAGCATATCTTGAACAATGGATAATTCGATGATAAATGCAAAGCAGAACTAAAAGTAAGGCTGGAGATGGCTTTAGCCTTGTCAAGGCTAACTGTGATTTGGAAAAGAAACATCAGTGTTGGAGTGAAAATCAAACTGTATAAGTTGCTGGTGCTTTCTGTTGTGTTGTATGGTTGTGAGAGTTGGACACTCACTGTGGACAAGGAGAGAAGATTACAGGCTTTCGAGTACAAATGCTACAGACAAATTCTACGAATTTCCTATAGGGAACACAAGACCAATGTGTACGTAAGAAATAAAGTAGAGATGTGTGCAGGTGTTCAGGAGCCATTGCTTTCAATAGTGAAACGACGAAAACTAGCATGGTACGGACATGTATGCAGGCACGATTCCTTGTCAAAAACAGTACTGCAGGGAACTGTCGAGGATGGAAGAAGCAGAGGAGGGTAAATAAAGACACGGACAGACAACATCAAGGAATGGACAGGGCAAGATATTTCCACTCATTCGCATCGCTGAGGATAGAATTCGCTGGAGGACTCTGTGTGCTGAGGCATCTAATGTGGTACCCCTACGACCCTGAAGGATTACGGGTTTATTGATTGATATCCTGAACAAGATGTAGCAGTCATCACAGCCTTTCAAAACTCCTGTTGATCTTGAGCCAGTCTTCCTGCTTCTGGTACTGTTATGTTCAGGTGGTCTTTGATATCTTGTGTCCAGCTTCTTTTTGGTCTACCTATTGCTCGTCTACCTGGCACCATCTCCTCCATTATGGTCTTCTCTAGGCTGTCATGGCGTTTTATATGGCCAAAATATTGTAGTTTGGAAAGAACCATGCTGTTTAGCCAGTTTTCTTTTACATTCATTTCTCTCAGGATGGCTATATTTGTGCTCTTTTTGGTCCATGGTATTCTGAGTATTTCTCTGTAACAATTTGTTTAAAATGCTGCTTTTTAAATTTTCACTTTGTTGGTGATTATCCAATATTCACACCCATATATTGCCACTGGGAATGTGCAAGCTCTTAGAAATGTTAGATTTGTTGTTCTGCAACAGCTCAGCCATATGTTTTTCATTTGTATCAGCTTCTTTGATGCAATCGCCAACCTCCTTCTGACTTCTTCATAGCAATCACCATTACTGTTGATAAGAGATACTATTCCAAGCATTTTTTGCCTGTAATGATTTTGTAATGGTCTTATTAGATATTTCTTGTTAACAAGTTTTCACAAAATGTTTCCTTACAATCTGTGTTCATATATGACTACTGTTTTTTGAATATCTGTTATGAATGTTTCATAAAAAATACTAAACTCAACACCCATTTTTTCAGATGGTAAATTGTTCCAGAGCAGTGATGTTCAATACTTCTGTTCGTTTGATGGTAAAAAACTGTAGAACATTTTCGTCAGCATCAGATATACATATACATGACCCAACTGATGAACCAACAAGTTAGTATTACTAAATCATACCTTATTTTCTTAAGAAATACCTTGTACAGTAAAACCTGTCTTAAGAGAATATTGAACATATTTATTTTGTCTAGAAAACCACTACTGTCAAAAATGCCTGGAATAGTGTATGCTACCAACTTTCACATTCAATTAATTATTATGTTTTAAAATTATTTGTGTGTGCTTCTGTTCTCCAGAAACTCAGACTGTATGGCCAGATCATGTATTAGGTCCATTAGGCCCACAAGACAAGAGATTTCCTATGCCAGGTAGAGTTGGTCCTTGTATCAACACTAGAAAATTGAGCAACATGGTAGATTTGAACCATGTGGCTCCTCCAGCTTTTGATCCTGACGATGTGTTGCCTGTACTTCCAACACAACGACATATAGATATAGCAGAACAATTTTTAACGTCATTAGATGAGGTAAGTTTATTAAAGTGATGTGAATATGCTTATATGTTTAGAGTAGTTAAGTTACAGAATCATGTTGTCTACTATTTTCATTCGCTGAACTGCTTTTCATTTGAACATTTATCAGCAAATATTTTGACACAAGTAAATGAAGCTGACAAGAAACTGGTGCTCAGTTTTTGTCCTTCGCATGTTACATGACAAGTAAACTTGTCTTACATGACATTCACAAATTTATGTTCACAGATCAGTACCTCTTTCATTTATCTGTTAATTGGACTTTGGATCATAAAAATTGATAGCAAATTGTATTTTTAAAATTAATTTTCTTACACAATCACCTATTATTTTTGTGGAGTTATTTCCCTTGCCTTGGGCATGTAGCCCAGAGTTTTTCCTGGTCTGCCAGGATTGAAAGGGTTAATATTAGACTTTATTTCATACAGCTTCCATGACGCCTAGATAAAAAAATGCAATGTCTGCTATTGATCATTTGATCTGCGTGCAGTGAACTCAGAGCCCCTAAGGGTCTATCAGGGGAGTGGGAATGGGTGACTTTCCAGTGCTTTGCACAGATTGATAGATGTTGCGTTGTATGCTCCTGTAGCAAAAGTTCATTCGTTAAATAGTGTATGGTTTGTTTCATTAAAAGCATGGACACATTATCCCGTAAAATACTATACAATTTTCTCCATGATAATTACTGTATTACTATGAAATGGGAATATAATTTAATATTTCAAAGAAGCTGACAAATGTGGAACAAACAAATGGATGGTTATATTTCTATATATATAACTATATCATTGCCCATGTGTTGCCGGGACGCGAAAGGGGATTAAAGAATAGCAACACTTTTTACCTTCACGCATGTCGTAAAAGGTGACTAAGGAGGATATGGGATGGAGTTGGCTGTTCATCTCATATAGGGTCAGTGACCCACAGCCAATCTGAAGTCGGATTTGTCAGGCCGAAAGGTGCAGATATCGTAGCAATGCTGTAAACCATGACACAACGCATTCCATTCTCCAGACTACATCCTGCTAATCTGCAGGAGTTTGAGAACGAACACAGAAGAAGAAGAAGAACTATATCATAAGCCTTCACCCCTGCGTGGATGTTTGGTTTATTATTCATTTCATGTACATTTAAACTGTAGCAAACATTAGGCCAACTCTATTTTTAGCATCTATTTAAGAATTCTGTATATTCACACTGTATTCTATTTTGACATTCTTTTTGTAATTCTTTTCTTATAGATTGACATAGACTCTATTGATAGAGGTGTTTCTTTTCCTGTAGCTTCAGACAGAATTGAGTATAAAGCACATAGTTGTCCACAGCTGTTGCGAAAAGGTGCGAGATGTGTGCAGTCAAACTTTTTGTAATTTTGTAAGGTGTCTACTAAATTAAGCTGATTGTATTATTTGTAATGTTGTAGGGTGGTTGTTAAACTAAGATTTTTAGTAACATTTTTTGATGTTGTAAGGAAATGGAACAATATGTTGAATTTAAAACCAGCCGTATAACATTTTTACCCATAGTGTTGAGTTGTCTAGTCAATGGTTGAATAAATCAACTAACTAATTTTGCTTGCATCATGTACTCCATAGTGATCACAAAGTGATTTAATATTTCTAGAGGAAGAAATCTAGTATCTATTTCCTGATGACTAGACCAACCATGCAAGTTTTTTTTTAAATTTATTTTTTTACAAACGAGTAAACTGAAACTTGAGTTGCTAGTACAACAGACAAGTAACATAGTCACTACACTACAGCTGCTTTCTAATGTTGAAAGCTTGTTATTCGAATGAGGTTTTCAGTAAGCGATAAATACTATATTGACTCTTAACAGATATGACTTTTTGGCCATTTTAAAAATAATTCTGGAGTCATTTTAGTAAAATAAATTGTTAAAAATTGAAATTAAATGATACAGGAATGTATCATACATCTATTTGTTCAGAATACAATTGCCTATCTATCCTTATCACAAATGTCATCTTTCAATAAAGGGTTAGTCCATAGTTTAAAATTAAATTTGTAATTTATAATACAAAATTGTGCTGAAATTATATAAATGTCTTAATGACAAATAACAAAAACAATTCATATGAAATTAAAATCATATAGTTTTTATTGTATCTAATGCATTTATGCAAAACACATAGAAAATTTACACCAATAGAGCAAGAAATGTAAATACAGCCCACATATAAAAAAAAAGTATATTTGCGCTGGGATATTTTCAGATTTAAAAAAAAGTTGATATTTTAGTTACTTATCATTCATTTTGAAAATATTATGGCATACATATTATTTAAAGATCAATTAAAACAGTGGTGAGTATGTTTCTATTATTTTTATAGTAATGTTAAGGTGTTTTTATTTTATTTCAATTCTGATGAATGAAAGAAATTAGGAGTTCAGTATATATAATGATTTGACAAATAGTTAGGCTCTGTGATACTCTGATAAGCAGTTTCTCTTATTATTGAAACATAAATATGTATCACAGACTTTACATCTAACTCTACTCTTTCTTTCAATTTTTGATTTTTTATAACAAAGTTTACAATTTCTCTGTGTATTTGTAAATTCTGGGTCCATTGAATGGTGCGAGAAAGTAGCCTGCTTTCCTGCGACAGGAACATCATCATATAATCCTAAATTCCCTAATCCCCTAACTAATTCTTCGGTAAAATTTAACTGATTATATCTATTTGTTCTCTTTAAATCTTCTATATTTGGATTCTTTCTTCGACAATCTTGAAAAAATTAAGCATTTACTCTAGCTATATCAATGAGATGGAAAAATATAGTTTTCCAGCATTTGTTTGTTTTCCTAAGACAGTTGTATTTACCTATCAGCTGATCGCTTTTATCTACCCCCTTCATGTACTTATTGTAATCTTTAACAACATTAGGCTGCCTGACTTGAATCTCCCTAAAAACCCCATTTACTTTTGTTCTCCTCTTTATATATGTAAATTTATTTCCTTTATGGATTGTCGAAATTTATGAAATTGTTTATTATCTATCCACTGTACTATTAATTGTTCCCCATTCCTCATCCACCTCATAGCCCTCTTGTATTACCTTTTTCAAATTCTTTTATATTTTTCAGTTCTACAGGGAAACCTTTCCTATTGCGTAACATAGTCCACAAGCATGGCGTACCACAAGCAAGTACACCTACTTTCCATAAATCTTTCAGTAACTGCACCGAAGTATAAAAATTATCAAAGTAAACCCTATACCCCTGCCTAACTAATGGTTTTATCAAATTCATTACTACCCCATGTGCTAAACCAAACCCTCCTACATTTGTATTATTATTATTCTTTCCCAAATAAATTTCAAAATCATATGTATAACCACTAATAGAATCAGCTAATACCCATAACTTCATCCTCCACTTTGTCGGTTTATCCTTCATGTACTGCCTAAATGGATATCTCCCCTTATTTCTAACCATTCTTTCATCAATAGCAATATTCTGATTAGGCTGATATAATTTTTTACATTTTGCTCTAATATATGTTACAAGCATCCTAACTTTACACAGTCTATCAGTTGATTTCTCCTCGGCTAGATCAGACACTTTCAAAAACTCAAAATTGCCTTGAATCTATCCCTAAACATAAAAGATCTAGCCCATAACCCATTCCACAAAGACTTTTTTGACCAGAAAAGATTTGCATTTGGGGGATCTATTAGTCCTGCATACATAAGCAAGCCACAGAATCTATAGAATTCTGCAGGTGTAAGGTCGTACCAGCCAGAATATACTGTGGGGCGGTTTGCCATGTTGGCTTGCATAATCATTAGTATATTTTCAAATATAAGTTACAACATCAAATGTAAACAACAACTTAAAGAAGTCCATAGGACTTGTAAACTGTCTGGCATCCTCCCTAGTGAGAACTTCAGATAGCTGCAGTCCAGGCACTCTCTCAGGCAAAAAATTGGGTGGCTTGGATGGTGGTCCCTCATCTGTATCCATAACACCTGTGAACGTAATATAAAGAAAATAGTTTTGAACATTATAAGAGACCAATTATTTACAAGAACAATTATAGTATAAAATATAAAACATCATTCAAATATTGTTGGAATTATACTTTCCATATACTGCAAAAAAAGGATAAAGAGCATATAATCACGAAATTATACTTCACGGAAAATGTAAACAGAAAACAGCTGATCACTTATTTACTAAGGTGGTACAAGTTTCAAAACACGTAAATTCCTATTATGGTTATATCTAATTTATAAATAGTCTTAAGATTATGAATATAGAATAATATTTTAAATATAGGCTTACTAATTATTACAAATAGCCATTACAAGCAATACTAACAAAAAAAATTATATTTATATTGTAAACTATCGGGAAACTGAAACTAGAAAAGGAAAGTCAGACCTACCTAGGTGTTGAAATTGGAGTATCATCATAATTCGAGTCATCGGACGTGACAGAGACATCAGAAACATCAGATTCACTAGAATAACAGCTACTTTGTGAAGAATCACTGCTAATATCCATTTTGTATGTTCAAATTAGTGAGAAATTGCAATAGAGCTTCTTAACATGACCAGCAAGAACTAGTAAAATGGCTTATGACGCTTCCTGGCCGAATTATTTCTCACGAGTTTTTGGACCTAATTTTAAATATCAAAATCAATATTTTGACGTTGTTTTTAAGTTTCTATAGGCAGTATAACCATTTTTCTATAACAAAATTATAATGGTTTGCTGAAATAATGGGGAAAAAAGTTAGATATATATTCTCGTAATGCACGTAAAATAGCGGAGAAGGCCCCTTGCAAAATTCTTTATCGCTAGTTTTGAAAATAAATTTAAAATATCAAAATTTTGAAATTGTATTGAAGTTTCTATAGCAGCTATAACCTTTTTCTATAATACAATTATAATGTTTTACTGAAATAGTGAAGAAAAATATTTTTTTGATATTTTTCACATCCTCGTAACAATGTATATGATTTTATTATGTTCCCGGATCTTAAGTATTAATGTAATATTGTTACAAGATAATCTAACTACCAAATAGTAAAACCAATGTAAATAAGAAATAACAATAAACAAAGAAACACTTTTTTCTATGTTGATGTCCAACAAGGACTTTTATCAAAAAAGGAATATAAATGGGAAACAAAAAGATAAAGTTATTTAATTATTAGAAATGCACAGAGATGTCTCACGAACCCATCTCCATGCATCAGAAATTACAGGACATGAAAAAATTATACTCAATCTTTAACAGGACGGTGTCTAATGGACTTATGGAGGTTCAAATCTTGTGTGCAACTGTATGATAACTGTCAGACCTCCTCGAAGCTTGACAGTGGTTATTTATGCTGGTTTTTAGTAACATGTTTCATGTTATAAGATGGTTATCTTCTTCAGCGTTCATTCTCAAAATCCACTATATCTCTCTTGTAGCAGGACAATGGTCCTACAGATTTCCAGCATGATGTAGTACAGAGAATGAAAATGTGTTGCACTGCCATTTTATTTGCTCCAATGGCCTGATATGTCCATCGGCGGCAGAAGACGGTTATTCAACTAAGGTTTTAGTAAATAAAAAATCTTAATTATAAGAGGGTTATTAACCCTTTCCCCACTAAGGAATTTCCATATTGCCACAATTCTATCACTAAAATAAGGGAAACAACGTCACCTAATTGTCAATATGATTATAAATATGCATTTTCAGTAAAACTATTTGTTTTATCAACTATGTGTTTGCCTGGAGTACACTGATGTCACTTTATAACCACAGCCATTCTCTGTAATCACTATATGTTGTCCACATATTTTTTAATGTTGCTAATTTGATTACCATTGTGTTTTCCTTCAGAATTTAAAGAACTATTCCCAGACAGAAATATCATGGATGGTGACCTCACAATTGTGACTATCTGTCTGAACACAGTGAATGATATGACAGTAGTTTCTTCAAATGTTGAACAAGAGCGAGAAGAATTGCTTGAAATGGTAAAATTCATCTTGTAGTTGGTTTTTAAAATGAGCTTGCACTAGTTCAATTTCAGCAACTTGTGATGTATAATTGAAGAATGTCATTACTTATAATAGGAGAATGGAGAACGTGCATTAACAGAAATAATTTTACTGTTTCTTTCATAAATGATAAATATTTATATACTCATTGTTTTTGTTTCATTCTTCTGTTAATTCTCAAACTCCTGCTGATTAGCAGATGTAGTCCAGAGAGTGGAATATGTTTTGTCATAATTTACAGACTGGTTTCAATATTTGAACCCATTGACCTGACACATCCAACTTCAGCATGCCTTTTTAGCTATATTCATATTTTGAACTACAGAATAAATTGGCCAAACTCAAACCATCTCCAAAACCTCAGTGCCAGAGGATATCCAACCAAGAGGGATAGTGTCGTAGTAACACTAATAGTTTCCTGCAAACCTCCTTTATAAAAATAATAATTGATGCATATCCTGTACATGACATTGCTATTCAACTAATCTTGAATTTTGAGGTAACCACTAATACATCCAATCATATCACCATTGAGGGTTGATGGTCAGCTTTTGTACCACCTAGTCCGACAAGTTGGCTATGCAAGGCAAACTCACTTTCAACTCTGCTACTGTGCCAACAAAACCTCCATAGTTGCAGCTTCTGATATGCATGGTAGTCAAGTACGGAAGAACCCGTGTACAAGAGTTGTTAGGCGATTTGGTGCCATTGAACGGACTGGTTCAATTCCTGTTAGTCTCAAGAATTTTTAATTTATCCTCTGGCTTCCTTCTTGAATTTACTTGTATATGCGTGGTAGGTGTAGTGTTGATATTCATTGCTCCCCTTTCTGGCCCTAACAGAACACTGGAAATTCTTGTTGCTTTCTAGTTATTCATATCAATCTTGGCAATATAAAATATATTGTCACTTGACTTCTCTGGTGAAATGAAGAAAATGCTGACTTTTGTTGGTTGGTTGGTTGCTTATCCAGCGGTCCATGGGCTCATCACCTTTGACCCAATGCCATTGTGTGATATGCGCACATGTTTCTGAGCTGTTGTTTTGTTCCATATCATGTGTTCCATTTATCTGGCCCTGGAGGGAGAAACATTTTCCTGACACCATCCAGCGCTGGGCATTACTTTTGTTAACAGTCACATAATTCGAATTTTGCAAAGTAGTACAGGTACAGTAGAATCTCTCTATAATGCATCCTTGTATAACAAATTTCTCTATATAACCAAATTTTTTCTAAATCCCCAATTATATTTATTCTTTATTGTTTATACTCTACATATTGAACTCAACTGTTGTATATATTGAAGTTGTTATAATGAGATTTGACTGTATAGATAAAGATTTTGCTTAATAGTAAAAGGTACTTCTTATTGTGAGGTAAACTTCTTACTTCTTATTGTGAGGTAAACTTCTTTCAACCCAGACATTAATCTGATTTCGTTGAACCACAACCTCCAAGGTATTCATTAACAACCATTTTGCTTAATGTTTTTATTTTTAGGCGATCAAACTTCAGTTTTTGTATTTTCTTATTAGTGCATGTCTTGTTTAAGGTTTTTATTCTTATTTGTTTTTGTGGAAATAATAATATTTCATTTAAAATACTTCACTCTTTCATGGTTTCAGTTCTTTTTTTTAATACAGAATTCACTTTTTAATGCCCTGATTTCTGACCATTGCATTATGATATGGTGGAACATCCATATAGAAATGACAGTGCAGAAGACATAGGACTGTGACATGTAGCATCATGATGGTATGGTGTCTGGAAGGAAATCTGGTAGACAGCAAGGTTGTTGTTCATGTCGTGAAGCATTATTGGAAGAAAGAACTGAAACCTCTGCAGCTGCACATTCTATGTAGATGAGGAAGTACAGTTGACAACTGTACTACAAGGAAGCAGTCCTTGAGGTTTGAGTTTATGGTGCTGACATTGAAGACAAGCCTGGTTCACAATCACCAATAGTGAAGCTCTGCCCTGAGCTATTGAACACAATCTCAGTACTATTACACAATGCTTGTCAGCCCAGTTGGTCCTTCTCAAAACAATATCATTCAGCATTTCCACAAACTTGGATTGATATATAGTTAGCCATTCCAGTTTTCAACTCACTGAAAGAAGTTGAAACGATCATGAGAGACTTCTTAAGCTCAGTCTCTCTTAAGTGGTACTACCAAAGGGTTGCGTAGTGAAGTAGTTAGCACACTGGCTTCGCATACGATCGGTCCTGGGTTCATACCACAGTTGAGGCGGAAATGTTTTTCAGACTGCAACAGCTTCCGGGTCGACCCAGCCTGAAATTAGGTACTGGATCAATCCATAAAGTAAAAACTGTGAGGGAGAGGAGATGGCTAACTCCCTCATATAACAGAGCCCTGCCAGGGTGCAAAGGGAATGAAGCTAAGAATACGTCACAGTCTGGGGTGCAAAGGGAACACATTGCTCTAGGCGGACCCAGGGTTAGCAGATAACCAAGATCCCAAATGTACCTCCTCGCGGTGCAGCCTGGAAACAGAAATACAGCAGCTCGAGCTGATTCTGGCCAAATCATTTAGGGATCATGTCCGAGAATGTGGAGGTAGCAGATGGAAAGAGAATTGACTGCATAAGAGACAGACAATATCTCAGACACCACCACATATAGGGTCCCTGTCGACATACAGTGAAGCTAGTCAGTCCAGTCCGAACATTGAAGGGGCGGCCAATGTAAAATGCACGTAAAGGTAGATACATGGCGAGAGACAAATAGATTTCATACTGAGTACAATGAAAGGGCAGAAAAGCGCTAGAGGGCAGCGCGAACTGCAAATAGAAAGTGAAACGTTCCTAGAAAAGGGGAACTACAAGCTCTGTCAGCTCGAGACATGCTTCTAGTTACCTGTGCTCCTTACAGACAGAGACCCAGACCCAACCATTGGCGTTCGGAAAGCAAGAAGACCTATCCCAACTCTAATGTCGAGCCTTCCTAAACCGGAAATATGCTTGCGAAGAGAAAGGGTTCCGTACCCGATGTGCTTAGGCAAGAAAAGGGCAACGATGGCAGTCCTGGCCCAACTCTACTGTCAAGTTTTCCTATACCGGAAATACACTTGCAGAGAGAAAGGGTTCAGTACCTGATGGGCTTAGGTGCTATTGGGACAAGGTCGCTCAGCTCGAGAACGTCTTGCTCTCAAAGGCGTGGTGTGAGACTCGAACTTGGACAAGGGGTACACGATGTTGTCGGTGAATGACACCTCAGCTAAGAGGACGAAAAAGCCAGGGTCCAACTCTTCTGTTGAGTTCTTCCACTTAAGGAACCAGGCTCACGGATGAGAAACGGTTCAGTACCCGATGGGGGCTGTCACAGGCTAGGGTAGCCCACCCGAATTGTCAAGGCATGCCGAAATTGGATGTGCTAGGCCTAAAAGGCGCATAACGGTGGCATAACGTAATCACGCTCCCGGCGGAAATCACACGGATATCCGTGCTGGTTACAATGGAGCAAAACAAACAGAGCCCTGCCGAAGACAGATATCTCGGGCCATTGGTGCAAATAAAACGACAACACAGCGCGTTTCCATTTTCTAGACTACATCCTGTTGAAAATCTAGTAAGTCCATGGTCATGCTACAAGAGAGATCTAGTGGGAATTTGAGAATGAATGCTGAAAAAAGATATAGCAGAACCACTGAAATTTGAGATCATTAACATCTCACACCCCTAAATCAGTTAAATGCTTTGGGTTACCTTTACTTTACTACCACGTACTCACATTAGACCTGTTAGACGTTGTAGTACAAGAAAATGAAAATAAAGACCTCAGACTAAACAAGTAATGGTTGTTTCAAAACCATTACTGCCAAAATGTAGTATTACTATGAATAATGCAAAATTAAATCAAGTGGATACCACCGAAGATGGATGTGTCTGGCCATTGGCGCAAATAAAACTGCGACACAACGGATTTCCATTTTCTGGAATACATCCTACTGGAAATCTAGTTGGACCATTGTCCTGCTACAAGAGAGATCCAGTGGGAGTTTGAGAATGAACGCTGAAGAAGAAGAAATCAAGTGGATAAAGTCAAGTATATTTGGCACCATTTTAACATCAGATGGGGCGGGTACTCCAATGAGATCAAGAACAGGATAACACAGGCCAAATAAACATTTAAAAAAAAAGAGAAACATTCTATGTAATGGAGTAATATCCATGCATACACAAGTTAGTGCTAAGATGTTATATTGAGCCAATCCTACTTTATGGAGGCGAAGCATGAACAGTAAACATATGTGTCCAAGATAAGCTGGAGGCAACTGAGATGTGGGTTTTAAGAAGAATGATGATGAAAATTACATGGACAACCAAGAAAATGGTGAAATAAAACTGCAAATTATAGCAAAAATTTGAAACAGACAATCAAGATTTTTAGGGCATGTGATAAGAAAAGTAAACCTTGAACATTTAGTAACCACCGGAAAGATAAAAGGGAGAAGAGACTGAGGAAGATAAAGAGAAATTTCTGGATAGGTTGTCATTGTGGCACAAAAAGAAGTCACCAATGCAACTTATTAATAACACAAGAGACAGATAGTTGTGGAGAAACATGATCGCCACACGACATGGCACTTGATTGACTCACATTAGCTGAGCAATGGTATAAAAAAATTGAAAAGTTATGGGCTGCATTTTGTAAAGTGAAATTACCATGTATAGTTTTTGTATATATTAAATCTTTTACTAAAAAAACAGTAGGCACATTTGACTGACTGTTAGAAGATGAAACAAAGGACAGTATATACTAGATATAAGAATATACTAGATGACTTGGACTTACGGTGTAGATGTCACAGCTAAGTTATAAATCATGACACAACACATTCTGTTCTCAGAACTATCTTGCTAACCAGCAGGAGTTTGAGAAGAAATGGGGAAGAGTTAAAACTTGTTTTACTGTGAGATGAATATTGTTATTGTAATATTTTCTTCAACTCCAGTTTATACAAACATCAGTGAGCCTCTGTCAGGCATGTGAGGATTCTGGCCACTGGGCAGACTTCATTGACCCTTCATCAGGAAAACCAGTAAGTTTTTTTGGGGTTATATTATGTTTGGTTAGCAGATTGCTGTTATTTAATTGATATTACCATAGTGATTTGAGAGTTATTATGGGATTATCCCAGAGACTTACCAGCTTGACTAATTAGCCATGGAAAATTTGTAGCTTCAGTATTGGTATTCTTGGAGGTAAGTGGTGGACATAGTAACAAGAAAGACATGAAAGATTGATAACACTAGACTTTTTACAAAATTTGGCAACTTCTATTATGAGAGTAATCATAGATCACTGAAGATTGGTAGGTAACTCTCACCATATTGATATATATATATATAATATATATATATATATATAAAAAAGAACATATTTCTGTCTTTTATGTTTCGCTATTGTCAAAAGGTCATGGCTGACAAATTTACCCTTTCACTATTAATTATGAGATTTCCCTATTGTCAATACTCCAATCACTAAGACAAGGGGCACATCTCCAAGGGCACTCTCAATTTTGAAAGCTCTGATGCTTTCATAATTAATACCCTGCACTACCGCTGAAGATGGATATGTCGGGCCATTGGCGCAAATAAAACTGCAACATAACACATTTCCATTCTCTGGACTACATCCTGCTGGAAATCTAAGGAAGATCCAGTGGGAGTTTCAGAATGAACGTGGAAGAAGAATACCTTACACTCATGATAAACATGCTGCAAATTTAGAACAACATACTTTTCCGAACAATCTACTTTTAGTAACGGTATTGCAACAGGGGTTCCCGTATTTCTAGAGTTGCTTTTTTACTTGTTTTGCTAGGATATTTTATTTTGAGTGCCCAGAGTTAATTTAAAAACATGATAGTTGCGAACTCGGACTATTGCCAAATATCTTGTGAGAATGATTTGTTGCGCAATTAAAACAATGTGCGGTGGACAAGGAGAAGGAAAATTTGTGCAGTAGAACTAGGCCTACTAATTGTGGCATTACAAATTTTGCCTAACTGATGTCATTTTTCGAGTAAAATTACGACTTTGAAGGATGTTACTGACTGTTTGTACTGTTACCAGTAAGTGATTTTCCTCTGTTACAGGTATTTTACATTATTCAGTGTTCTTGTTTTGTTCTAGGTAGCTCTAGAAAATCATCTTATTTTTTTAGTTGGGTACCCTCAAGCCTTTTGGACTAAATTCTGACCACTTTTTTGTCTAGTTCTCAGTTGGTGTGTTCTTTGTCTTTATTCTTTTTGTTCCATATTTACGTCATCTTTTTGTTTGTTTCATTTCCACCTATATTTATGCTTTTTTATATACTTCCTGTTCCTGTCCTTCCAGCATCTCACTTCCATATTTCGGTTGGACACATTTGTGTGTTGTGATCATTTCTATTCATCGTCTTTTGATGTTTTGTTCGTATCTTGAAAAAGGCCTTTTGGTCAAAATGTTGAAAATATTTTGTGTATTGTAATTTGTATGTTTTCTTGTTTACACATCATAATCCTTAGTTTTAGTGATAGTCTGTCATGTCCAAGTAGAATTTTCTAAAAACTTGTTTTTTATGTTCGTACTTCTACAACTTTTGTTGTCATTGGCAGTGAATGTATTAATAAAACCAGATAGTCTTTGAATTATCCAAACATAAATTCATTTTTTTAATGCACTCACTTTGTTCTGCTTTATATCATTGCAGTTTAAAGGTTCCCACACAAATCACACAATGTATGAAACAGATGACCGCTACAGAAAACTGGGTTTTCAGATTCAAGACCGTGGTTGTTGTAAAGTGATCAGTCATCCAATATGGGGAAGCCGCATTTATGTAGGATCATTGTTTACCTCAGCTCCTCAGAGTCATCCTTTAATCAAGAATTTGATTGCATAAATCTGTGATCTTCAAAATGTTGAGTATTAACACATTTCACACACAAAATAACTAAGTTATATTTGACACATCATTTAGTGTTCATTAATGATACTGAAAAAAAAGAATGTGCAGCCAAACATACCAATGATGAAAGAGCAAGACACAGTAAGATAGTATCACAAAGCTGTTGATGTTCATTTTTGATTCACTCACAAGGAATTACAAACAATAGAACTCTTGTATCCTTTTGTACAATGAGGAGATTTCTCCAGTTGTTTTTCATATCTAGGATGTTCCAACTCTTAACCCTCCGACCGGGTATCCTGCTATTTCCCTATTCAGCACCTACTGGCTTAATTAAACGCATCCTGCGATTTCCACGTGTTCACAATTATTTATGTTTCTTTGCCTTGCTATCGATTTAAAATACTGATAATATTCCGAATTTTGCTTTGAGGTAAGAACAGAGTTGCTTTATATGTATTTGAAGGACTAATGAAATTGAAGGGGAATCTGATGATGATAGCGATTACGTGCCTGCCAATTCTTTACGTGCCTGCCAATGCATTTTTTAAAACAGAACTTCCGGAAATAAATACGCTGTCAGAGGGTTAATAGGGTGCAATTATTTGAGAAGGAACCTCCTACTCATAGGGATAAAAATCAATTTATAGATAAAGTCTTGACTTTCACATGAAGAACATCTCACTATATAGTGGAATACTGTTATAACAACTTGGTCCGGACTGAGAAAATATGTATGTAATAACAGAAATTCGCTATATACAGTACAAACAATATACAATAAATATTATTGGGGATTATGAAAAGTTGTTATATAGGAAAATTTGTTTTTAAAAATGCACTTTACAGAGATTCCACTGTATATGCAGTCATGTACTTACGGGTGCACTATTATGCATGGTGGTTGGTCTGATGGACCACTGGTGAGACCTGCCACATATTACATGTTCTGACTAAAGCTACTTTAGAAGTACAGTTTTGGAAAGTTTCTATTGATTCACAAACTCATTTAGTATATGAAGTACAAAGTTTTACAGTGGCTATTGTTTAGTTTTTTTGACTGAAAAGTAGAACTTCTAAAAAAATAACTTGATGATACATCTCATGGTGTTTGTGTTAAAGTATACTGCTATGTTCAAGTGTATGTGGTTATGTTCTGATGTGATATATTCATTAAAGTTTTATGTGTTTCTATTATTTTAATTATTTGTTATTAACCAACCTCACAATATGACAGTTTTATGTGTCTCTTGGTTGGTTACTGATTCAGCGGTCTTTGTTATTAAAAATGGCAACAAAACCCCAAGAGTGTACAAAGAATTAACAGTGCATGGTTGTGAGGTATTTTTAGGTCAACGGGACTTTCTGCCAATTATATTCGTAATGTAATGGTTCCTATTTACCCGTGAATCGATTATCACAAAAAGTGGCGCATAACTGAGTAAATCAGTTTTTATAACGACGCACATCACATTATAATGATGCGCAACTTGGTCATCCTGCCAAATTTGCAACAGAAACAACTATGCAGCGAGTGGAGAAAAGGATTTCAGCTGTTAGATAAATAATAATAGACATGGTAGCAACTGCAGTAGTGTTGCATGGTCCAGCTTAAAACATAGTGCATGACCATTTGAAATTACAGAAAGTGTACTCATTATGGGTACCTAGAAAACTGACTTTTAGAAATAAAAATGACCCAAATGAGCATAATATTGCAGCATCTTTGTTGATATACCGATGAAGAAGAATGGTGCAATCACTATCACCTTGAATCAAAGTGTGCTTTAACGATATAGAACAATCCTTTTTTCACCTTCTGTCAAAATCTTTATATTGTGCCAACTGCAGGAACGGTTATGCTCACATCTTTCTGTAATTCTCAAGGCATGCTGTTAAAGATGGAAGGGATCATGTGACTGCAGTATATAAAGTTCTATACATACCTGTTGACTAGAAGAATACTGTTCCATCATGACAATGTCACACCACATACGACTTGATTGACAAGAGACAGAATTGCCCAAATGAGACTACAATTACTGGAAAATCCACTTTGCAGACCAGATCTATCCCCATGTGATTTCCACTATTTGGCCCACTCAATTATCACAGTGGTGGAAAACTTTCAATATGAATGGTATTGAACATGAAGTGAAATTGCAGATGAAAGATTTGTATTCTGTAGGTATTGACACACTAATAAATAGATGTGACATGTGCATCAATGTTGGTGGAAATTATGTGGCACAATAAAACAACAATGTCAGTCTATATAGTTTTCATGTTTGTATTGCATTCATTTTTTCCCAGCCACATGCATCTTAGTTATTGACTTCCCTTTGTAGTTTCAGCTGCTTCATGGTTGCACATGCCTTGTACATCCTTGCAGTAGTCCCTACCAGTTCATGTCATCTTGAAGTCCATAAATTTATGGTATACATGTTTTTAGGAAAGATTGATAACTCACAGTAGACTTCCATACACAAATTGTTAATGTCTGTTGCTACACTTAGAAAACACGCAGTTGTGACATATGACTTGTGCCATGAACATCTGAGAGGACAATGCCGTAATCAGAGTACACAACCCCTATGCACCCATGTGTTGCTGGGGCCCGGAAGCGATGAAAAGAATGGCAACATTGCCCTGGCACGATTGTTATAAGAGATGACTAAGGGGGTTTTGGTAGTTGTATTTGCTGTCCCATTCCATTAGAGAATGAATGTCACCCTGATACCATGCTCAAGACTGGTGTGCTAGGTCTTCTTTTCAAACTCTCACTGGATCTCTCATATAGCAGAATAAGGTCCTACTAGATTTACAGCAGGATGCAATCCAAAGAATAGAAATGCGTCGTGTCACCATTTTATTTTGCACCAATGGCCACACACACATCCGTCTTCGGCTGTATGTGCTAGACCAAAAGATACATAATTCTCAGCCACATTGTACCCATGACAATGCCTTCTGTTTGCCATATTACATCCTGGTAATCTGCAGGAGTTTGAGAATGACTGCAGAAGAAGAATGAGACTATCTATAAGAAATAAGTCACAGTGTCAGAGGGTTTTATTTTAATCTTTAGAACGCGCCGGGCGAATTATTAGCCCGAATTGTGTTATTTCTTGAATTCTGACGGCAAAATCCTTTCCTCAATGCTCAAACCCGAATCCCAAAAAAAAAACTCAGATTTGTAATTTTTTGAGAAAATGTTATGACAACTTTAGGTAGATAAATTATTTAACTTCCTGTTTCTGTTACTAAAATGGCGACAGGAGATGCGTGATTATAATCTTGAAATCCGAACAATCTATAGCCATCCGCATAGAGGTGAAAAAAAAGTTATCATGATTTCAAAACAGCCACCAACAATTACGTAATTTTTCCAAAAACTAATTCATTGGCAGGAGAGAAATTATGTAATTGTAAACATAGCATGCTAAAAGTTAACGGTTAGCATGACGCAGAAACAATGGTCTGCAGAAGATGAGCATAGAGCTTACTATTGACACATCAATGCCAGTACTAGTGGTCATTGTTGATAGCAACGCAAGACATTAACAAAAAGGTCAAGCATGCGTAATAGTGGTTAGCTCTGAGCTTGGTGACCAGAGTGTAAGTACAAGAACCAGTTCTCTCATACGGCCTGGGCCTACTATATTAGCGACATCCACCATTTCAGTTCTCTCATACAGCTAGTCTACTATACTAGCGATATGGTTTCACCATTCAGTAGAAGTAAAAACACTGAATGCAGTAGTTGTCAAAGTCAGATATGTTGGGCCATTGATGTAAATAAAATGGTGACAAACACATTTCCATTCTCTGGACTACATCTGGAATCATTGTCCTGCTATAAGTGAGATTTTGCATGACAGAATGAACACAAAAAAGGGCTAGTACTCACACTGGTGAATAGCTATCACAAGACGTGTCTAACTAATGAAGCAAGAATCTATGACTGGATTGCTGGAAAGGAACCTTAATGTTGCAAGAATGTCCCTGTAAAATTTGTTCCAGGGTTGACATTTGCCCAGTTTATGGCGTTGCACCCTACAGCCACATTGAGTCAGATGTTCAGGACTTTGGTTCCCAATTATCTATGGGGTCTCCTGCTGAAAGTGAAGTAAAAACCATTAATCTTACAGCAGTTTCTCATATTCCTTGAAAATGAATTCCAGTGTTGTTTCCCTAAGCTGACAGAAGTAGTTGTACTAGCATGAAACTGTTCTCTACTCCATTGATTTCGCCAGCATTCCTGATGAAGTACAAGATGAACCATATGTCTCCGGTTGAGAACCACTGCTTAAGCTGACATTGAATGATGGATGATTTACAAAATATAGGATATCACTATATATATATATAGTCAACCATAATCAATTTTGGGCATGCTTTATTATTTCTTCATGCTGAAGGGAGCCACATCACTTGCTTGTTTGTGCTGTTGTAATGGTTTTTTAATAACCTAACATATTACATGAAACAGCACTCTCAAGTGATATACTTGAATATGATACAGAGTGGCTGAACAGTAAATTTAGAACACAAAAACCTTACACTTGTATGAACCAGCCTCACAATATCACTTGTAGTTTTCAAAGCTTCAATAACTGAAGCTGTTGAGCATTTTTTTTATTAATGTGAATCTAACAATGCAGCTCACAGCAAACTCTTTAGAGCTGCAGTTTGGGCTGCAAAAACGAAATATTTTACTTCTCAAATGCTTGCATATGAGGAGAACTGATCGATTGTTAATACCGGTAATTCATATATATATATATATACATACACACAGTGCTTTTTTTTCTAGAAATGTTCCATTTACCCACCATTTAAAAAAAAATTTGGTTCTGACCAAGAAAATTTCCTCTTCATGAAAAAAAAAAGAATTTTCCCAGAATAGACTGAATAGTTTAATAAAACAGTAGGTTATGCCACTGGCTCAAATGAAAGCGTGCTATATGCAGACGTGTCCCACCCAAATCCAGCATAAATAGACTACATCGCAAAGATCAAATCACAATATTTAGGCTGCGAACAACACATGTGCAACTTAAATATACCATACTGCAACAGACAAGAGGAGGAAACAGTAAAACACCACCTTATTGAATGCCGTGCATTACAAGACGTACGAAAATAAACTGTTAGCACCAAACTCCTCCATCGTTAACACCCTTTATACAGACACAACAGAGCTGAAGAAAACATGTACCTGTCACATGGAAGAAAGAGTGAAAACTCGCAACCCCGCGTATCGGATCAGTAAGTAAATAAAACAGTACAGATTATTTTATAGCAACCTACTAGAAAATGAAATTCATAACGTGTATGCAGATGAGGCAATGCATTTACCTCCTAAAGAACTCCTGACATATATTACTGTAAATGACAGAATCAACCTATCAGGAAGTAAGAAAACTACTTGGTTTAGTGTTGATCATACCTACCACTAAACAGATTGTTACTGCAAGCATTAAAATGGGTACAAGATGGCAAAAGAAAAGAGGAAAACCGAGAGAGACTCTAAGCAGAACAACCATCAAAGAGGGCAGGCCCTCTAATGATTACGGGTTTCAACAACATACAAGAGTTACACACAGTAGCATCACATCGCTCGAACTGGAGAGCTCTGGTTTCTGCCCTATGCATCGTATTCGGCGTTGATGGAGCATATACCGGTATCTTCCACTACAGCCAGCAGTGCGAAAAGTATGAGCACCCAGAAGAGAATCAAAACATATCTCAGAAATTCCACTAACAGCAATCGTCTGTCATGTTTGAAATCATTGACGACTGTGATGAAACTTATTAAGTGCCCTATTATCAGAATCAACATTTATTGAGAGCATACTGACAGGGTCGTGGATATGTTTACCTGTAAGGGGTAGGTTTTACCTATTAAAAATGGCATCCCTCCTCATGTGTAAATCCAACTGTTTAACGGGAATTTTGAAAACCTTTTTGAGAAAAATCGCATGGGGGGGGGGGGTTAATCGACCTTTTTGTTAAATTCCTAGTACTAAAAGTCATGTTAGATTTACTACGGGGGGAGTTTGAACACCCACCTCCTTCCCCCCCTATCTACGGGCCTGGGTACTGAACATTTTTGCTGAAAAGAACAGACGCGTGAAGCTGCATTGCAAGATTATAAAGACATAAGATTAATTTTTTTAACTAGTTAATATTTTATATAGGGTCGTAAATATGTGTTTTTAGAGTGAAAAAGGTGGGGGGGGGGGGCTACCTACTACTAGAAAAAAAATTCACTCTGCTCCACTGATTGCCATGAAAACCCGCCCGGAAAACAAGCAAAAACAAACAGAATAAAATAACGATACTGTAACAACAAATGAACTATATTGAATTACATGCACTACGGTTCTGTCTCAAAATCGGAGTTGACGAAGCCTCTGAAAATGATGGCTCTACAACCAAACATTCTTCTAGTAAACTGCAATGGCTTCCTGCTGAAAATGATGGCCACTAAGAATTAGAGACGTGCCACATCTGCTCTGCGACAAACTGACAATCACTGCGTGCGATTTTCATTGAAGTCCCCCAAACAGCTGTGAACTCCATCAGACTCAAGCAGTCTCAAAGGCTGGATTATCCAGTGAGCAGGCTTAATACGCTCTTAAGACATGGGCATTAACAAACCGCACATACAATAATTATAGTACAATGTAGTAATAGGGGTTTCTATTTTGCATCCTACATTTTGCGCTTTGTTTTTGGACACTAATCACTTTTGTTTATAATCACACATGCTTGACTTCAAAGTGAACAATCACGGATATCTTGTTTTAAATATTATTGAAGGATTGAACCATCATTTGTTAGGTCTGTAGTTCCCAATCCATAGTATTTTGTTGTTGTTGCTTTTGTAAAATGTACCTTTTGTGAAGTAGCCGGCTGAAAACTAAAATTTAAAAGAATATTTACTTTAAAGCAATTGTAATTTGATATTTAATCCCTTTTACTTATACAGTCCTCTCGCGCGCGTGTTGTCGGGTCTCGAAAGGGGAGCAAAGAATAGTAACACTGTTTACCTTCCACGCATGTCGTAAAAGGCGACTAAGGAGGTTATGGGATAGAGTTGGCTGTCCCATCCCATATAGGACAAGTGACCCAAAGCCATGCTGAAGTCAGATGTGTCAGGCCGAAAGGCGCAGACATCGCATAAATGCTGTAAACCATGACACAACGCATTCCGTTCTCCGGACTACATCCTGCTAATATGCAGGAGTTTGAGAACGAACGCAGAAGAAGAAGAAGATACAGTCCTCTATGACAGTTACGTTTCAACGTTTCTTCATTTGAAAACTAAAACAAGAAGCCAATTAAATGTTGAAAATGACGTGCAGTTGGCATTGACATAAACTCACCGATAATACAAAAATGGACAAGCTACACAAAACGAAAACAAGACTGAGAAATAGAGCCTTGACAAATAGCTATCACACAACAAGAACTCGACCGAGAATTGAAAACTTGACAAAAAGTTAGTACAAAATAAAAACTTCATTGAAAATTACAAGTGCAATCATTATATTAAACACTGTGCAGGCCTAAGTCCTAATAATAGGCCTCTAATTATTATAAGCCTACTGAAAACATATTTACAATTTACTTCGGAGGGTTTACTGGGTTACCAGAATCGCCACTACTTTTTAATGACTGTAAAGCTCTGATATAACCAAACTGGACTAACGTCCACTGTTGAAAAAGTGCCTCATCACTTGAGGCAGGACCTACATTTTACTAACCAACAAATTATATTTTCAATTTGATCCCCTTTGCTGTAATAAATGGCAATTTTGATGTAGTCCTATCGGCTTCGAGGGTCACTTTGCTTATTTTAAAATGGGGTCTTGGATCACTTTGCTTCTATAAATTGGGTCTTGGATCACTTTGCTTCTATAAATGGGGTCGTGAGAATTATCTCGTTGTTAAGTTGTTTTATGTTTTATTTTGGTAACACACCTACCTATTTTTGTATATCTTGACATTTTGCCCAGTGTTACCTCAGCCACCTACTTTCTGTTTAGGGTTGTTACCCTACACTGGTTGATTTATCCCTTGAATTACCTTGCTTAGGACCTATATACATTGGAATATGGATAACTTCGTTTCTATAAAAAGAGGTATTGAATCACTAGGGCCCTATGCTTCTATAGGGCCTAAGGTTGTGTCGCGAATCACTCTGCTTCTATAAAACGGGATCGCGAGTCACTTTGTAGGCCTATCTATAAAATGTGGTCTTGTGTTACTTTGCTTCTATATAATTTGGTCGCGAATCGAAAAAGTTTGGAACCACTGTACTCGATCATGGCGTCTACATTACTGTTTTAAATTAAAAACGTAGGCCTAGCCTATAATGTTAGGGGAGAATCACACTTTTAAACCGCTATCGTGACTACCAACAGACATCATGCCACAGATGGTCATAATAAATAGACATCGCGGCTATAAAGACAGGCAGACCATGTAAAAGATGGATCATAAGGAGGCCACACAAACAAGCATACAAACAGCACATAAGAAGGCCATCTCCAGAGAACTTTTCTACCTCTGATGCCACAAGGCAAATGGATGGATGGATGGGTGGGTGGGTAGGTAGATAGATAGATGGATAGATAGATAGTCATGAATATACTTTTGCTGTATTAGAGTGTATAATGACGGTCGTGGTTCAGATAATCCTGCCACCACGAGAGTTAAAAGCACCCTCTTTTATTTAAATAGTTAAATGCTACATGTCTCGCCGCAGCGCGTATTACCTATATTTTGTAGACCTTGCTCGTATAGAAAATTCATTATCTTGCACGTAGGGTAGGCCTAAACAGGAGGGTCATTTTCAGAACATTCTTCTACCCCTGACGCTGAAAGGCAACAAAGCGTTTAGCAAAATAGATAAATAGACATATATGTCTTAATAGTAAAGATAATAATATCTATTTAACTGTCTATGCCTATGCAGATCGTCTGCAAGTACACAGTAGAGTAGGACATCAATAATTGAAGCATGTAGCATTATTAATAGGCCCATATATATATATATATATATATATATATATATATATATATATATATATATATATATATATATATATATAGGCCTATATTAGCCTATACCGACTCTGCGAGTATATATTTAAACACTATTGAATTATTGGTAATTTTTATATCAGGACAGTCTATAATGGTTTTTATTTTAATTTAAATATTTTATTACTAGGAACGTTCTTTTCATCGCTGACTTGAATTCAATTTGAGTTCCAAAGCTCTGAAAGTAGACTTATGGGACATTATTTTTCAACTATTAAAGAATTTCTAGGAATCCCTTACATGTTACAGTGAAGTTTAAAATGATAACGATACTTTGATAAACTCGTAGTTCTTTGGGGTTCTGTCACCATTGATTTTACTTTTTAAGTTTGATCTCTTGCAAGATGAATTAGTCAATGAAAGGACCTGGACATGATGAAATCAAACTAATAGATAACGAATTAACAATATGGATTTTTATTGAAGTTTATGCCATGATGGATAATAAACGCTGATTGTGTTCGAAAAATGAAAACTCCTAAAATTGGAACTAACAAATATTATGCATTCATATCTATGATATCCGCCGAAGACGGATGTGTCGGGCCATTGGCGCAAATAAAACGGCGACACAACACATTTCCATTTTCTGGACTACATCCTGCTGGAAATCTAGCAGGACCATGGTCCTGCTAGCTTCAGTAGGAGTTTGAGAATGAACGCAGAAGAAGAAGAAGAATATCTATGATATAACCATTTCGGATGGAATAAAACAGGGCTCCAATTTGTAGATAGTTGGCTTCATGCGTAGTCCGCGGATAATCCCTTCTGCAATAATGCAATTAAAAGCAGATTTGTCGATTGTTTAGATCACAGAGCGGCACGTAGGAAACCTTTGTCATCCACTACATATGAAATCATTCCCAAGGGTCATGTTTAAATTGCCACTGGTTCCTAGAGAATTGTCCTTCTGTGATGTTTACACTCCCGCCCGTATGGTTGAGCACAGCGATTTTGATAAGCGTTTTGTTCTGATTACTTCCATGTACTGTAACAGCGGGTTTTAATTTATTCTTATTTTATTAATTCCTTGAACATAAGAGGAATTGAGGAGGGGTTGGGAGTAAAAACCAAAGAAAGCAAGCAAAAATTATGGTAACCCCTCTCTGCCCCCCCCCCTTTCCCTTTTAACGAAATTGAAAGAATTGGCCACCAAAAGGAGAAAATGACCTATGTTTAGGTATCCCCTCCCCGCATCTATGGTCCTGATTATACAGATTCATATACTTTGCATATGGCATAGGCCTATCTATCTATACAATGAATCAATCAGTAGAAAAACAATTGTTAAAATATTTCGAAGATATCAACACTAAACAAAACTAAAAGAAAATGCAACTTGACATTCATATTATTTTCCATGAATATTTTTCGACATCTTGTAGGCCTATGATACGCTTATGCTTAACAAATGCCTTGTAGTCGAAATATCGAATTTGTGGCGTTCTTAGTGATTCGTAAAACTGTGTTTTAATAGTACCAACAAGAGTTAAACGTTGGTTGGTGTTCGCGATTGGTGACAGTTCTACATATACGCACGCTACGTGGTATAATCTTAACTAACATACACTGATATATAATAGAACTTCACTGACTACGAAAAGACTGTTTAAACGATACACTTTGAATAGTGCGTGTTGCAACGTACGTGACAATACGAGTTGTTCCTCTTTCCCCAATATGCCAAAGTATTGTTTACCGACGCTTGCACAGGCTTTGTCCCCCACGAATGTTGACCTCACTATTGCAAATATTATTATAATTAGCACTTCTTGAACATTGTTATTGTCTTCCTAGCCTGTCCTTTGTAATACACTACAGTATTAGTCTTTCTGAAACGTTTAGATTTCAAAGATTCAGTAACTACACAAAGAGTGGAACTACAATCAGTAAATCGCAATGTATCGGCTAAGATGTTTAGTAATCAAATTTGAGTTGAAATCACCGCACGTCACACTGGGTCGCATCAATGGGTACTACGATCTTCAAATCCATGGATCACCACCCCACATGGATTCGTGATGGGTTATCTCTATAGATTACCCTACGTCTTGGTTTGACCGAGATTGTCCCGATTTGTAAGCTATGCCACGGCCGGTTTGAATTCTGTCCTGATCTGTAACGAAGTTTACGTAGGCTAGAAATTAATGTGTCAAAATGTGGATGCTTTAATATTTCTTAAGAAATTGCTGACATAGGAGGCGAAAATATGCCTACTAATGATCTAATCTCATAGTTTCAGCTTGCTTGAAGTTTGTCGCAGCTCAAGAGCAACGAAATACATCCGTTATGCACTAGTGAGGTCAACATTCGTGGGGGACAAAACCTTGCTACAGAACATAAAGACCAGAGTGGGGACTAACAAGCAATGTCCTATGTTGGCTATGTTTTAATTGTGTAATATCAAGGTAATTCTTAAGCAGGGCCGTGCTGTACAATGATGTAGAGAGGCGGCCGCATCAGGCGGCACCAATAAAAATACATTTAAGGGGCGGCATTTCGAAGACTTACATCATATTGAGAAAATCTGCCGCACTGTTCAGTTCTTAGAATGTAGTTTGTGTATTGAAAAATGTTAAAGTACTGATAATTAGGTCAAGAATTACTTTACAATAGAAACATGTTTAGTATAATTTTTAATTAAATATCATTGTTATAACCTACTTGAACCTTTTTGACATGTTGCTGCTGTGGGCATGTTTATAAATTACGTAATTATGAAGGAGGGTGATCTAAAAACGTTTGACAGTTGTTGACCGTATGGGGGGGGGGGGGGGTGACAAAAGATGACGTAAATAATGCTTCTTTTCTACACTAAAATTTTATTTTTTTTAAACTTATGTTTTGAGGGTGTTCTGAAACGAAACACTGTTAGGGCATACATATATCAACACACGAACACAGCTTATATAGGAGCCTATTCGTATTTTTGAAAAGCTTAATTAAGTAATTAAAATTTCAACAATAAACATGTCGCACATAAAACACTATTGAACTATGCTATACTGAAAAACGACCCTATTATTAAAAAAGTCCATTTAAAATATATTTGGGGTCGCAGGTCACTTGGTATGACGTCATTGATGTCCTGGTTACATCCCTTCACCTTTGCGAATATGTTGATGTGTATACATTCATAATCAAGCTAGGTTGTTATATCATTAATAATTATATATTTTGGTTTTAATTTCACAATTTCCTTGTATACTATAACTTCTTATTACGTAAATTCCCACAACTTAGCGATATTACTTCCGTAAAACAGGATTTTGAATGTTTCACTTGAACAAGACGGACTATCGCTAAGGGGTTATGAGGTTTAAACACGAAAACAGACACATGACAATACACAAAACATTTTCAACTTTTCGAACCGTTAGGTCTTTCTCAAGAATATATAAAACAAACAGTGAAAAACAATGAAAACAGTAAAAACTTAGCAACACTGTTTAACTTCCATGCATGTCGTAAGAGCCGACTAAGAAGTTTATGGGAGTTAGTTAGCTGTCCCATCCCATATATGAACAAAGCGGTCCAGAAGTCATGCTAAAGTCGGATGTGTCAGACCGAAAGGCATAGGTATCGCAGCAACTGTGTAAACTATGACAAAACGCAATCCATCTCCAGACTACATCCTGCAAATCCGCAGGAGTTTATATATATATATATATACATAGATTTACCTGGCACGGGATAAACGACGATCTCCTTAGTTATGTGCTTATGTATGCGGAGGTTGTGGTAATGGTTAAAGCTATGATATAACTAAATTGGACTGACCTCCGCGGTTGAAAGAAGTTTACCTCACCATAAGAAGTACATTTTTTCTTAACCCCCCCCCCTTTTTTTTGTCACACATTTTAAAAAAAAGAAGAAATTAACCATGTTCATTAATGCTGCAACCAAAACAGTGGAAAAGATATATTAATTCATGCAGCAATATTTGAATCCACGCGATATAATTTTTTTTTACACAGATGGCTCAGTAATAATAAAAACACACAGTTGTGGATGAGGGGGTTTGTCGGGGTTTTTGTGTTTACGTTGTTTGTGTTTACAGCAAGAAAGTGGTGGAGAAATCTATAGTATATTCCGTAACAACATCAAGTATTATAATGGAAACAGAGATAGTAACATCTGCTCTCATTTGACTGACAACGCAACCACCAGCACCCACGGTGATTATATCATACTCCTAGAGTATGCTGTTCTAAATAGAAAAGTACATGATAGGAAAGGCAAGAGTAACTTTTCTCAACAACACCAAAAGCTCACCTCACATGGTTCTACGTGGTTCTAAGCCCAAGTTATGCGGGAGTTAGAGACATGAAAGGGCTGATTAATTGACGAATAAAACTATAGTGGATGATACATCCATGAGAGGAGACATAGCTGAGTTAAATAGAGCAGTTATGGAGACACTACAAGACTGGCAACACGGCCATGTGCGCATGTGGGCAGGTAGCACGGAGTACCAAGCATATACTTCAAGATTGTTCTGAGTATGAAACGCTGAGGCATACAAATTAGCCAGAGGAAACAACACTGGAATCAAAGCTCTATAAACCACTGTATGAACTACAAAAGACAGTGAGTGTTATTAATTGTACTAACGTAAAACACAGGTTTATATAATCGCTTCAATCAGACACGACAGACTATAACTAAAACTAATGTACACACAAGAAAACATACACATTACACTACAGAAATCATATTCAACGTGGCAACCAAAAGGTCGTTATCAAGATACACACAAAACATCAAAAGACGACGAATGGAAAAATTATTACAACAAACAAACGTATCCAACGGAAATATGGAAATGAGATGCCGGAAGGTTAATAAGTACATAAAAAACGTATATGTGGAATATATGTGGAAAAAAAACGAACAAAAAGATGAGTAAATGACGGAACAACATTGATTTGAGTTTTATTAAGGAGACGGAATTGCAGATATAGACATGTTTCAAGCGAACGAAAGAAGAAGGATACACTACAAACCGATGAAGATGTTAAAAAAAAACCAATGTACATGTTCAGAGTGAGAGAAATAGAAGTTATCACGGGAGAGAGGTAGAAGTGCGTTCTATCTGAAAAGATCAGAATAACCCACAACCAACAATTGACAAGTGCACTGATCTTATTGACTCTTAAATGGCTAATGAAATGTCAAACAATGCACTTATGTACATGCGCTTACAGTGCATTGATGCTGGTTCCAAATCAAGAATGTGTTAGTTAAATAAATTATGCCTTTTAGATGAGCCAATCCCTTTCAACCAAATACATGAGTCCAATTTGTTATATCAAGACATACAAATATTCACAGATCTGGTAATACTATCACCGTCTTGCCATCCCTCAAAATTCTCAGATCACAATTCTATGAAATCTTCTAACTACATTGCCGTTCTATTCTGTGTTTGTCCATATCGTGATACAAACGCTTTGATTAAAAAGTCTATTTCTTGTATTTGCTTAATGTAAAACGATTATTTAACTCCATTTATGTAGTTTTCCTATATTAATTTACTTCGCAGTACACATCTTTACTAGTCTCAATTAATTCTTATTTCCAGATAAGTCTTATGTAAAAAAAGAATAGGGGGGGGGGAGAGGAGAAGAGGGTTACGCTTAAAACAAAGGTCATTCGCACATCTTCGTGGATAATCCTTTCCTTTGTTAATGAGGCATTTTTATGACCTTTTCGTGGATGTACTGGGGGGGGGGGAGGGGGGGGGGGGGGAGACTAGCGAAGGGTAACCCATCTTTTGCTAAATTCCAAGTGCTAAGTAATTGTATGATTTCCTAAGGGTACCACCCTACCTCCTCCATAGGGGAATATTTAAGGTGGTCCCATATAACCACATAGCCTCACACATACTTAAGACACACAATGTACAAACTTATCACACACACACACACACACGCACCCACACACATCATATACATTCATATTGCATGGGAAAGTTATGATAGACCTTTTCATACTTTCCCGTTAAAATTCGCACTGGAGTTATGTTTCTGAAGTACGAGTTACCAGTGAGGCGATTGAGAAAATGATAATATTTATGTAACGCATTGTAACAAGTTGTTTACGCTTAATCCTATATGATATAGGCGTGACCGTCGGCAGATATAGGCTTGAGCCCGGTGTAGATATAGGTCTAGATTTAAAAAAAAACCATGATGACGAAGGTTCCTTTTAACCGCCTAGGTTAGTCCAATTGTGGTTATTTCAGGGTATAACCATAAAAAATATGGTCCCAATCCATGTAATCTTACCATCACGACCTCCAAGGAAAGTATCGATTTGTGATTTTTGTTTGTTAGGGGATTAAATACTTTTTGAAAAGAAGGGCTCCTTTCTACTTTGGACACCAGTCTTTTGTGGACACGCTGGCTTTAAAAAATACTTATTAACTCCATATAACTGGAACTGGTGTTTATCGAGCATGCAATTATTGAAGAAAAAAAACTTTTACAAGAAATGGTTTCTGTGGTGTCCTGTCTCGTATGCTGCAGTATTCATGTTGTAATTTAGTGTGTAGTCATAACAGTGTACCCTTGTAGGTTAGACGTCAGCTAGCTAACTGTGCGAAACTGCAATCAATCCGTTTATTTGTAAAGTTCGTTTTTTGTGAAATAATCTGTGAATTGTTGCAACTATTTAAAATTTCAGTTATTTCGATGCAGCTTATTACAAAAAAAGAGCATACCTAATCATTAGTTTTGAAATTAGTTGTAAAATAATCATTAGTTGTGAAAGCATTAGACTGCTTCATAGCACTAAATGCTATGTTCTGATTTCTGGAAAATACCCAAATACGCTTATCTACGCGCTTTAATGGGTATGTATAGCGCGGTAGCCTAGTGGATAGTGAGCTTGCTTGCTATCATCTGGTTACAGCGTGCCAGGTTCGAAACCACTCCCGGACATAAAAATAATCCGAGTTGTGATTTCTCACTTGACACAACCACTCCTCCAGTCGACTCAGCTGTAAATGAGTACCTGACGCATGAGTTAGGGAAGGTAAAAGACAGCAAGGAAGGAACTGGCCACCCCACCTAATAGTTGCTGCGGCTTAGTACATGAAGAGTTATCTTCATCCCCGACGGCAGATGCCATTAGACCTACCTTTACCTTTACCTTATATCTAGTTCATGAAAACACAGACATATACAAATATATACACAAACCAACGTATATTCTGGCAAGCTATTAGCATATTAATGTTTACGACCTCTTTGGCAGTTCACATTTAATCCATAAAGCCCGGAACAAGAATTTTCCATGTAGTATCGTGTGTGTGTGTCTATAAGCAATAGGGGTCTGAATAGTCAACAATCTCCATCACAATGGAAGCGTTTAAGTTTCGTGTTCGAAACCGAAATTTCATGCGAGCAAGCTCGCAGATAGAGAGTTAGGGGGCGGGGTTTAACCGACCTTATAGGAAACTATAATAGGACAGTTAATAGGCCCCTAGAAGATGTAAAAAGGCGAGCATGCATTACTCCCCCAACGATTGCTCCAAGAAATAGTCACCAGAAATATCAAGAAAATTTAGAAATGATCAATGAAAACGAAGAAATGTTCCCTCCCCCCCTCCCCATAATTTTTAAAGAAGGCGTTTGTCAAGCTCTGCATACCAGAGTGATTGTATCTAATCATCATCATCTGGTGCCATGCCGGCTGGCGTAGGCGGTCATGGCTCTCCACAGATCTCTGTCCACAGTATCCACAGTATTATGTATCAAGGTCGTTGTTGTTTCCTTGCCGTGCCAGGCTGTCAAATTGTCTAATATTTTCTCACGTTGTCGCCCTCTGTCTCTGTTGCCTTCAGTTTTGTCTGTTGTGACTATGTTCTCTAAACCTGTCTGTCTCATGGAGTGGCCGAAAAAAGAAGATTGCCTTTTTCTTATATTGTTGATTAAGGTCAAATTCGCATTTAACTCTTTCAACACTTCTACATTAGTTTTTTTGCTAGTCCATGGTATTCTCAACATTCTTCTGTAGAACTACATCTCTGTTGTCTCTAATTTCCCACTTTTGTATCTAATCAGATATATGTAAATATAAGAAAAGCATAGGATTCAAATCTAATCTTTACATTTATTAATTGATTAAAGTATATGCCATAGGTATAAATCATTTATTCAGATAGATTTGTAATAGGCCTACTATTGTAATGTCACTGACTAATAGGCCTACTATTTTATAAACTACTTATAGTCTATTTAGCATCAGTCGGCTATCCTGGCGGATACACTAGCAAAATAGTATAGTCCAAATTCGCTCTAACTTGGTGGTTTTTTTGTTGTTTTTTTAAAGAGAGGCGTAATTAGTGACTTTCATAAAATTCTAAAAAATGTTACTGACACTTGGCCTAAGTGGGACACACAAATCCAATGATAGTTGAAACGCAATGTCCTGTGCTACTTTTGATGTGCCCTATCCTTGTATAGTCTATATTACACATGCCGATGTGAACGTCCTTGTCCTTATTGTCCGTTTGTTGTTGTATATGTTAATTGTGTTTAGATTTCTTGTCTTGATACAGACTTTTTGGTCGAAACGTTGATTTATGTGTGTTATTATGTGTGTCTTGAGTGATTAAGCAAAACTTTATTACCATATTCCTGAATTTACATGTAAGCTACATGCAATCACTCACATTCCCGTATTTCTTATTTTTTGTTGTTGTTTTTCTAAACCGTTAGTCGCCACACGGTTGACACGTAGTCTCCACTTAATTTAATGATTCCATTTTGTTTGTTTGATAAAGACCTTTTGGTCGAAATTTCGATTATGTGTACACTATTGTTCCACGTAAAACTAATATTTAACTTTTAAAATACATTTTTTTCTATATTCAATATTCATTAACCAATTTGTGTACAGTTTTACTGCAGTTATCAATTAACTCGATGTCATGTGCAAGATATGCTTATATTATTTTAATTATGATTGTTTTGCCTCAGCTGGGATGCCATTTTCAATTTCTCGTGTATTCCTCCCTTTCACAGCACTCATATCAATAATTCCTGACGTTCTCTGGCACCATCTACCTGAAATATGACCGACTTAATGAAGACGTGTATGGTCCTGTTTGTTGTGGTCATGTTCATTCACGATCAGCTGTTGAAACCCTATAATAGTGATCTCCCTTCAACAAATTTGTTCCAATCCCATTTCTGATTGGCTGGATATGGAACTTATTGAACATTTGGATTGGCAGACCTATTCAACTACTGATCGCTGACACGGTTCCAAGTCTATCGTCTGCAAGGTAAGAATTGTCATCTATGTAAGCGTTTTACCAACATCATTATTTCAATTTTCAGGAATAATTTATAATTACTTACAAATATTATAATGCAACTTGTTGTAAAAATTGTTATTTCTATTTCAATTAATTGTATTAGATCGATATGTTTGATTGTATTTTTGGAACCACATTGGACTGAGCCACTTTGTGTAAACAGTTCCAGAAGAGAGAACTGGTGGCATTGAATTGATCTGTTCGATCATGTTGTGGCACAGTGCCAGAAACTTTAGGAATAATTTGGTTGTGTCTATTTTCAGTGATTCCCTCAGAAGATTAAAGAGAAAAAGTATTTTGAACTCAGTATTGGTTATGTTGTTAATAAAGGGCCATGTAATAGACGATATGCGCAATTTAGTTAAGTAAAATAAAGTTAAGTTAAATCCTGGACTGGAGTTGTTTAGACACATCGCGATTAAAAGCCTGTCAGTGTTAGCAATTGAGCTTGCTGATTATTGCTTTTAAACAAATGAAATAGCCTGTCACCACAGTGTAGCTTTTATTTAGCAGGTTCAAAACGTATAGGCATGCCGTGTAGTTTAATATTGCTACATTTAACTGTGTTGGATAATCTATCGGGGTAGGGAGCATAGACCTACGTTCATAGTTGCTATTTTGATGCGTTTCGCAACAGAACTGGTGCTTTTTGCTACTTTTTTCAAGTCTTGTGGTGCCAACATTTTTGAAATAGTGTGGGCGCACCAATTTAGTACTTTTATAAAAATATCTGATGCTTTTATTCATTTATTGGTGCTTTTAGTTTTAGCTTGTGGAACAATTTTTTCTGGAGAGGTTGACTAAAATGTCAAACTGAATACTCTAGAAAGTGAGTAAGCTGCCATCTGGTAACTTATCCAGCAATATTTAACTACCAATCAAGCCATTGAACTATTACCATAATCTTGTTCTTACAAATTTGTTAAAAGATAGTATGAAAATGTGATTGCTATTGTCTGTTGGAACATGGGCATTGAAAATGTGATTGCTATATAGTCAATTAGTCTGTTGGAACATGGGTATTATTTCCAATATTTTTATTGTGACAGTACAACTATTTAATTTATAATATTCACTGTTTTATTTTCAGCAATAATTATTATCATCATTTAAGAGGTCAAGTCAAATTATATTTGTGATCAGTGATCAATCATAAAAAATCAGTGATATTGCAGAGAATCATTACATGTGAAATAAAGTGTCTGAAAAAAGCTGCAATGGTTACTAAACTAGATAAAATAAGAAATGAAGACAATTAGGAAAAGAGTTGGTATCATGTATTCAGCATATCGAAAGACAGCAAGTAAAATGGTTCTGTCACCTTATGAGAATGAGCCCAAACCAAATACTAATAAGAGCATATAACAAAAGAATATCCGGACATAAGGCCAAAGATAGACCAAGAAAATGGTGGATAGAACACATCAAGATAGCCTTGAACAAACATAGACTGAAGAATGATGGTCAACCAGCATAGGACCGGTACTGTCAGCAGAAGTGTGATGGCGGATACACTCAAGGAGAGATCGGAGCAACTATGGATGTGTCCAGTTTGCAGTGATGATGATCCGACGACTAACTAACTAACTAACTAACTAAACATAGACTAAATGCAACGAAGGCGACACATCTAGCCTTGGAACGACAGCTGAAGCTCCTACCCATATGCTTAACAGCAAGTGTGAATATGATTAACCATCGTTCACCTGGGGACAGACAATATTAAGTAAACATATAGGCCAAAAGCAAAAAAATTGGTCTTTGTAGTATTGGGGCTTCTGGCACTTACTAATGTTAAATGTTTGAGGATACAAAGAAATATACATACCTGCATATTGTTTGTATTATTGTTATCTGTGCATTGATCAAGCTATTCATATTTATAGTAACGAGAATACACAAGTTGGAAGTTCTAAAATTAGGCCTACATATCACAAGAGCTTGTTGTAAAAAAAAAGATATTGAAATTATATTATAAATGTGCATGTCAAGTACATAAATTATGAACTTACACCAATCTTGAAACATATATCTAACCTGATGGAAACCAAAAGGCAAATCATAAATTCAGTGTTCACACCAGCATTGTGTTACCAATGTCAGATATGGACTAAAGAACAAGAGAGAAAGTTTACCATATGTGAAATGAGATGTCTACGAAAAGCACCAAACAGAGCAAGAAGAGATAATGTGAGGTATGGAGAGATTACAAGAACTGTTGGAACAACATCTGTAGTATAATATATTGAAAAGCAGAGACTAAATGTTTGACTACTTAATGAGAATGAGCCCATAATGACCAGCAGCAAGAGCATACAACATAGAAATGGAAACAACAGGAGATAGAGGATTGCCAAGAAGATGGTGGATTGAAGGAGTTACCAACATTCTAAGAGGTCAAAATGTTATTGCATATCAAGTGACTATACATGCCATAGCCTGAAAATTGACCGCCATTCAATCTTGCGATGCATAACAGTAAGAGCAGAGAAAAGACAATAGATAGAGATGTTGATACTCATATAATACGGTTCTGACCTATTAATTGCAGGTTATGGATAGGGGAAAGAATGTTTTTTGTAAAGGTTTATAGTATGGTCCTTGATATTGCCACAATATTTCGACACCTGTAACTTCAGCATAACATTTTGGGTTACTCTGACCTACAGGATGGGGGTAGAGAATCATGCATCCCTCTGTAGTTGCTTCATATCAGATAAATGAGAGTGTTACACATTGTTGAAATCACTTTTAGATAGCAACAACACACGTGTGAATGCAATTACCTAGTATATGTTATACATCACTTTCTTACTTGCAACACTGCACTTCACATGCATAGTATTATTATTATAATTTTGTTTTGTTTCAGATGAAACATATACAGTTGTTTCATCAAATATGATTTGGATATGGCAGATTAAAATTTGTGTGATCCGAAGTGATGTAAATAATGTAGTTCACTATTTATAAGTGGAACCCTTATCACAACATTCCGTCCTGTGGACATCTCATAGATGTCTGCCCTTTCTTATTATCATGCCTGGTGGACCCAAACAACAAAGCAAGTCATCATATACAGAAAGGTAAGGGTGTACTACTTATTTTTACTTCTTCTTCGCATTCATATGTTTCAGCAATCTGAAAGTGTAGCAAAAAAATAGCACCACTATTAACTGCCATGCTTGTTGTAGGAAGCTTTGGAGGTCGGGTTGGCTGTCTCATCCTATAGAGGTTAAATGTGATCCAGAAACCATGCTGATGTAGGATGTTTTGAACCGAAAGGCGCAGATATCATATCCAAGCTGTAAACAATGACACAATGCATTCTGTTCCTAAGAATACATCCTGCTAATCTGCCATTGTTCGAGAATGAAATCTAAAGCAGAGGATTTCTTTTCTGTATTTGATTTAAATATGTATATTTATGATTGTCATTGAGATGTATGCAGTGTGCTTTTTATTTGCCACAAAATTATTTTTACTGATCCAGGATTTAGTTTTTATCAGTTATGGGTAGCCAACCACACAACCAACCATACTTAATTACCCAGTACCTTTTACAACATGCATGGTTGGTGGTCACAGTTACAATTCTTTGTTTCTCTTTGTACCCTGTGTAACATGAGGGTAGAAATGTCACATTGTAAGCACTATATGTTTGAAAAAAATATGTGAATATTACAGGGTCTCAAGTAATAGTTATTTATTGCTTAGTCATCATTGCTGTATTTATAAATGTATATTCTGAATGGATATTGACATGAATAATAGCATTTTGTTTTTGCTAATATGGGATCCATATCCACCTTTCCCAATCCTTCCCGGAAATGGAAAAGAAATTAGATCATTGTAGGTCACTACAAAACTTGATAAGTGGCAAAAGTGCTGACATATCATTGAGATAAAAATCATAAAGAGTTGTTCATACAAATTTTGTCACTTTGTTTGTTTGCGATACCTGGACTACTAGTTATCTTGACTCGTAATGCGGCACGCCCTATTATCATTTGTGGCTTCTTAAAAAGTTTGATTCATTTTTATGTTCTTTTGTCATTGTTTTAAACATACTTGAAATGAAGAAAGCTATATATATATATATATATATATATATATATATATATATATATATATATACACACACACACACACACACACAGACGTAATTCACAGATTTTAAGAACAAATATTGGTTTAATATCGGCAGAACATCACAGACAACCAAGTATTTTTACTGCAGTGATTATCTAGGCAATGTTTATGTTCAGTAGTTTGCTAGTGTTTTCTGAAAGATTTGGCCATGTTATCCAATTTAACAGCTGAATTAGAACCGATTAGCTTGGGCTCCTGAGATTTACCCACTACCTATTAACCCTATATTGCATATCGTCCTTCAGAAATGATAAATTACTTGTACATAATCTACATGTAGAAGTGTTTCTCAATTTTTTTGCCCTAGCGAAATATTTGACGTAATATTCATGTCCTATGGAACCCCTACATTAATATATATACCCGGTATGTATTTTATAACTGCTTCCTTTATTTAACAGTATATACATATATATAAATATAACACATAGAAATATAACAAAAACATATCTATTTGACATTGCGAAAAAAGAATAAGAAACATCAAGTTAAAATGTTATATGATCATGTCTAGTATGTCATGTGTACTAAAATGACCTGGCCAATATAAAATCAGACACAAAAATAACATAAAATCTTCTTTCGGATGCTACACATTTACTAAATCTCTCTTGACTGCCAGGATGCTATACTATCATTAATTTTGCGTTAGACTAGTGGTTCTCAATGCAGACCATATGGTTCACTAAACTGTTTTACTAGTCTCCCATTCATTCCATATTTTCTATAGTAATAGGCTTATAGTGATAATTTTTTCTTTGTCTTTCTTTTTGCAGAGACTTTGATGTTCTTACCAGTCATTTGATCTTTTCTTTTAATAAATCAAGAGTGCTTGTTTCTATTATGCACAAGTTTCCATTCACAATTTTCTTTTGCGATCCATATTATTTTTCCTACATGTCAATAAAAACTTAATACCATTCTGTAGTCACATTTAATAGAACTTTACCAACATGTTCTTTTGTTCACCGGGTTAACTTTCAGAAATAATTTATCAGTGTGTTATTTTCTTTAATCATAATTATTATTCATATCTCATTGGTTAATTGTGAAGCTAAATTGGTGATGTCCTACTGGTTGCTGTATTTCTTCACACATCTTATTTGAAATCAAGTTAGATACTCTCTAAAAATCATACAGTCTATGGTATTATTTTGGTACATTTATTAAATGAAATAGGTTTATGCTTATTTAACCATCATAGCCTACATTTCTCAAGGAACTTGTGTTCAATAGATATGTTGTTTGTAAGGAGGGATTTAAAAAAATATACGAGTGGGGAGGGTGTATTACATGCTTTTTTACAAGCTTCCTAGTACTTTATGTTATGTTTTTACTTCCTAAGGTTGATCCATAAACCACCTTCCCCTAAACTCCAATTATTTAAAGATTTGCACATTAATCTATATTTGTGAATTCATAAAATTAGGAAAAACAAATAAAGGTGGAAGAAAATGTTCTGTTATTCTGTATGAGGCATTGCACCAAATGTTTTATCTGTTCACTGAT
Organism: Meghimatium bilineatum; assembly: GCA_034231615.1. NCBI lineage: Eukaryota > Metazoa > Mollusca > Gastropoda > Stylommatophora > Philomycidae > Meghimatium > Meghimatium bilineatum. Next base: position 29,551,962 of record CM067299.1, on the reverse strand, counting down.
AGTGCCAGTCAGTGATCTCTGTCATATCCTGTCAGATCTGTGATTTAAATAAAGTGTCCTTGTGTTTCTACAATCATAAGAGATGATTGATAAAGCACTGTAGGAAGTCCTCAAGAGAGACTGAAGTGGATTAACAGAATATATCTAGCCACATTAGTAGAAGTATTAATATTAGTATCTGGTCAGCTCAGAGAATGCCAACAGTTATACTTGTCAGGTAATACTATATTCTGCAGTAGTTTGAAGTGTGTTATATTTCAGGTGCAGATTTACAACTTTGGTATTATTGCTATCAATTTCTATGCGGGAGTCTCTTTTTTTATTATCAGAGTTGTTTAGTTATTACAAAATTGGTGTTTTCAGGATAGTTTAATACACCAATACGTTATTCACAAAATGCAAAGAACAAATATTTGTAATAGCGTATCCCATTATAGATTCACTAATAGGCCATGGGATGAATGTTGTTTTAAGTAATTAGTCAGTGTTTACCATGCCTCCAACCGTAGAGCAGTCACACTTTAAAAAAAGTATTACCCTATCAAGTGCAAACATTGCAATATATCTATGTTAGGGGCTGTCCATAAATTGCTTCCTCTTGTCAATAACTGTCGAAAATTCCTCAACCTTCTAACAAAATTTTAAAAAATAAAAAGAACTACATGGTTTATTCAAATTCCAAAATAACACAATGAGATAAATGTGTGTTTTCCTACTACAACTAAACAGTTCACTGGTTGCTTGTAAGAGATTAATTCCGTAGCCGTATGTCAGGGATACCCAAATAGGATGTAAAAATGGGGTTGTGGTCTTTGGTCACTTGCTGTTTTCACAAAAACGCACGATCGATCCAGCCATAAATGGCATCATCGCTGTGTTATAGTTGCTGAAGATTACATTAATATCTGGTCGGAACAGAAAAAAACACTTAGTAGATGAGATTTATATTGAGATTATCTTCTTATAGAAGCTTCATGGCACGTCATCTATACAATTCCGTAGTCATAACCTTCGATAATAGTTACCATGTTGTTCCGACAGGCCGACGTTGTGCTTGAACTAGTTACAGGCACGGCGTGGGTGGACGGAACAATAAAGAAACCTGTCGCAAGGGTCAGATCTGTGCCCTGATGTCGACATGTTTCGGTGGCATTAGACTCGAAACACCATCGAGTCGGATGGCTGCTGAAACAGAGGGCGGAGCACTTATGGGAATACCCCACGGGCTGTGAAGCCAGTTTCTAATCAAGAATCAAGCTTGCTACGCTTTTAAACAAAGACCCATAGTAACGCAACAATCTTTACCGCGATCCAGTTATGGTATAATAATTTTGGCTCATTAAGAATGCTTCTCTTGACTCCAATAGGCCTATATGATCTAGAGACAATTTCAATTGATTTGACTCAGGATAACTGTTTTTTAAAAAAAACCTCTATCAAATAGGCTATGTGACTTTTTAATTTCGCTTGTATAGTTGTAAATTATTTCTCATCAAATTTCGAACTACCTTAAATGACATTAGTCGAGCATTAAGTAAAATAAAGCTCGTACACATTTTAAACCATATTTCCTTTGATCTTATACTAATTTGTCACTTTGATACTACGTTATTCAGGGCTACGGGCCTAAATACATATTAAGTAAGGGAGAGTGTAAAAGTTTATCCACCTTTTGACTAAATTTCAAGTACTAAAAATAATACTCTGATTTCTTTTTTTTTTTTTTAAAGGGAGTGGGGTGCTCCTTATGGACTGTCCATAAATTACGCCAGCCGTTTTTTTGTGTCCTCTGTCAACAACAGTCAAGAATTCACAGACCTCCATCCGCTTATTATGTCCAAAAATATTAACCCTCCACGTTATCATATTTTAGCAGGAAAAGTACGAACACATTCACGTTTGTTTATTATTTTTAGACAAAGGTATCGTATCAAATTCAAACAATTTTATCGGTGAATAAAAAGCATTATTGTTGACGTGAACTTTACTCAACCCCTTCTCTTTGTCAACAAATGTCATTTTTCAGACCTCTCTCTCTCCTCCCCTATTGGTGACGTAATTTATGGACAATGCTTTACTAAACATCCCTTCTTTATTTTTAAAACCCTTAAAAAAAGAGCGGGATAGAAGGTTAACAGTTTAACCATTGTTTGTTTTACGTGTTTCTTATGACAAAATATAATGTTCTACGTACAAGCTGTAGTGTATCAAGTCTTTAATTTCTACTTGAAAAAGTACGCTAGTGATAATGATAGTATAATCACGTGTTTGTGAAATAACATAGGCGTAGGCCTACTATCCGCAACCATCGACAGTAATCCATACTATCATTAGCCATAACAAGCGTGATTGAACTGCACCCACTCACAATTTTCCTCTTGTATGGTTATATATGTTTTCGGGAGACCAGACAATGTTGTTGGTGGTAATGGTAATTTTTTTTTGGATGGTAGTCCCGCTCTCACAGATTCACACGTACTTACAAAACGTCATAGTAAAACTACTACTACTGTATTTATTCATGTGGTATAGCCTATATACATCTTTTAACTTCAGTTTTACTGTAGCATGTCCATTGTTAGGTCACATTCAGATAGTATAAGTGAGGTCTTCACTACGAAGGCTGAATGCAGATCTTCACTATCTGTTTCCTGTCGTCGTGGTACACTAATTGTAATTTGTTGATCTCTTGATGATGTACCGACACTTCTAGTTCTTTCTGCCATTGCTCGAAACCCATTAGATTTCCACTTTAGTAAAGGTCTTCGACAAAATGTCATGTATTTCCCAATGCCAGGCTACTTTATTTGTCTTGTTTTTATTTACGAGTCTGCTTATTTAAAACGGCGCCCCCCCCCCCCCCCGAGCAACGACCTTGGCTAGTCGGCTGAACTACGTGAAGCTACTCAACAAAGGGACGTCCTCCCCCTACTGTACAGACAACTGCTGGTGAAGAGGGCGGAAGTTCGTATTATTGACAACGGATTCTAAAGCGGGAGTCGAAAAAGCCCCGTATTTGGCGGAGGGCGCATTAAGGACGGTAACTGATAAGCGATCAGAACCGGCTCAGAAAGCAATGACAAACTACTGAGACGTATACACTGCCAAGAAACTCATGATGATTAAAGATGGATACGTGACATCGAACCTCCTGAACATGATCCTCGAAGAAGGTAGGTAGCTTGCATAGAACCGAGAGGGTTACAGAGTTGGCAGTGAGAACAACGTTCCGTGAAGGACACATCGCATAGAGAGTTTTTTTAAAATTTACGTTAGTAATTTTCTTTTCTAAGTTTCACAGAACCTTAGAAAAATGTGTCCATGTAATTCAAAATATTCTTCTGTATATCCACAACTCAAAGACATTAATTTTGTCCTTTAAATATTGGTTGATTGTCCAGGCGTTAGATACTAGCATTCATAAGATCAGAATGGATCTGGTTTCTAGAAACCTAAAACTACTACTATCACTATCGCCACCATCATTAACACTTCTGCTACAGTAACATCAACAAGAATAACAATTAATACTACCTGTACCACAACCACAATTATTGCCACACCAGTACTACCACTATTACTATCCGAAAATTCTCCTACCCCGAACCTTCAGCAATCCTGCATGCACTGCAATAGAACTTTCCGTGCACGAATCGGACTATTGGACATCTACGAACTCACAAACCACATTAGACAATTACCAATTTATTATTATTGTTTATTTTTTCATCACATTTATTGTTTTTCATGCCATGCTCATCTTCGCTTGCGAAGGAGGAACACCATCATTACTACTAAAGAAACGTTCTCGTTCCCCGTAGAACATAGAACCGCAGTTATCGCTTGCCATCGAATTCTATATGGGACTGCCTTCATTTGCTCTGCCCATGAGATTAGCTGTAGCATTTTTTCCCTAGCTGTAATTAAGTCGGTGACTAATAGCCTATGTTTACAGCGTGAACGAGATTGGTAACAAATTCAGATAAACTAATTTATTAATTGAATACAGTACCTGTCTATCAGAATAGTAATGTCTGGACGGGCTGGAACTACAAGGATAGGTAACCGTAGATAAACCTTACGTAATCCCTAAGGAACACTCCTTTTTAATCAAAGAGGTAGCAAAATACACTTCCATGATTGTCCAATATTTAATCAATCTATGCGCAATATATTTTAACAGGTAACACAAGTTCACAAATTCTCGCAAGTTTCATGAAGATCTTTCTTCTTCTTCTTCTGCGTTCAGCATCTGTGGTCATGCTATACCATCAGGCCTGTCGTCAAGACGAAGTCCACTGTCTTCTCCAGTTCAGAGCGGCTGCACCATAGCTTTTGCCTCAAGTCTGTATTCTCTGGCCAGGTCTGCTGTCTCTGCTCTTTGTATGTTGGGCAGTCCTGAAGTATGTGTTCCGGGGTCTGAGTTCCGGATCCACATGGACATTCATCTGTGTATGAGATCCTTAATCGGTAAAGGTGACCCAACAGTCTGCAGTGGCCTGTTCTAAGGCGAAATATTGTGGTCTGTTGATATCTTTGGAGGAGATGTATTGCATCATGTTCGTATTCCCCTACCATTTGTTTCTTCCACTTTGCTGTGTATGTGTTGTGGATTATTGTTTTTGCTTGAAGATCTTTAAAATGGATGTTCCTTCCTCGTGCTACTTTTGATTTCTAAATTCCTGCTGCTTTGTAATACTTCAAGTTCACCATAACTATTGAGTAATTAAATCATATAAATAAAAAGCATCCAAGTGTTATATAAAAACAAAAGGCATTAGGCGGGATTTAGGCCCGATATACAGGAGCTTTTTTTTTTAAATACAGAAGCATACTTTAGATTTTCTCGCTCAGTAAGATGCAAGTCTTCCAAATGCAGTCCCTTAAATGTTTTTTAAAATTATTGAATGGTTCAAATTATGTTTTGATTTCACTGCTTACGTCGCTTCCTTACGGTGCCGCCCGAAGTGACTGTCTCTCTGCATCATAGCACCGCACGGCCCTGTTCATTACCTGTGCAGTTTGTGTGTGTTGTTGTTTCTGTGTGTATATCGACAGGTATGCCAGGCCCTATAAATTAATAGTTCTTGAGGATATACACTTTGGAAGTCTTCATCAAAATCGCATTTTATTTAGGGGCGTGGTGTGGTAGAACACGGAAAATGTATTCATTGAAGTTGTGCGGCGAATAGTTATCATATCTACTTATATAATATCTATTTGCTCATTCTGTCTTATGCGGCCATAATTTTAAATCCTAGTTTCACGATACTTTAAAGAAAGCATATCTGCTCTCGCTAAATATTTCTCATCATAATCACTTAAGTCTTCTATCCATCCTGCATTCATGTTTCACGCTTACTAAACGTACCGAAGACAGCGCGTGGTCTCTTGTGATGATAATAAAAAATACTTGGTCTGCCTGCTTAGAATCAGTGTTGAAAATATTACGATAAAACCATTCAATGGGAAACTCATGAAAAGAATTATAGGTACAAGTAGAAGATAAAGAGAGAGAGAGAGTGTGTCATGTGACGTATTCCTTCCAGAACGTTGTCTTCCCAATGAACTCTCTGAACCTCTCTCTGTCTTGGGCGATGTGGCTTGCATTTTCTAGCGATGTATTCATGTTTTCTTTAATGTCATCAGTCCATCGTCTTCTTGGTCTGCTCCTTCTCCTCTTCCCAGGTACTCTTCCCTCCATTATTTGTCTTTCTAAACAGTTAGAGAGAGAGAGAGAGAGAGAGTTTAAAAAAAACCCTGCAATGTAGGTGAATAACATACATTAAGATCAACAGAAAACAATGCGAGAATGGCATTGTTCTTGAATCCACAAGAAAAGGGGAATACAGAGAAACACCTAAATAAAATCTTTAAATACACATGTACAAGGTAGCTTCAAAAAGTTCCCGGAACAGTCGACTAGTGTTTGAATGAAACTTGATTATGAAGAGATTATATGTTTAGAGGTTGGTAATGGCTTTGAAGAAAGGACATGTAAGACGTGACCTTCACATATACTCTCGAAGAGAAGATACAGATGTCTGGGTGTTGTGCGAGTTGCATCGTCGGAGTTGAAAATATCCTTCATTGAACAACGTACAAATGTCAAACTCAGTGTTTTATGGGGAAGTCACTCTCAGATGACTCAGTCACCCTCAGATGACCCTGTCACCCTCAGTCACATTACTTAATAAAGCATATGGTGATATCGCAATGAAGAAATCTCAAGTATTTGTGTAGCACAAATCAGAAAAAAACGGCAAGAAACATGGAGAACAAACAGTTTGGTTATTCTGCATAACATTGAGCCCGCACATCGATCCCTACTGGTAAAGTAGTACCTCGCAAGGCACAGTGTGTTTATTTTGGAACATCCTTCATATTCTTCGACCTAGCACTGGATGATTTTCTTCTTCTCCCCTCGACTGAAATCGGCACTGAAAGGACAGCGATTCAAGGATGCAGATGGCGTTAACACCAATGCGACAAGAAATGTGTCAAAGAATTGGTTCCACGAATGTTTCCAGCAGCTGTTGACACAGTGTGTAGTTGCCAAAGGGAAATATTTTGAAGGAAATGTTGTATATAGATAATTATATTGGTAATTATTTCTATATAATTTACTAATTCCATGAACTTTCTGAATCTATTTCGTAGTGGGGTGTGTAGACGGGGGTAGCTAACTCCCTGTTCCGCTTTTGTTTATTATATTTCATGTTGATAGCCTTTTCTACTGGCTCTTAGTTCAGCTCGGAACAAACCAATCCTTGGTGCCATGATTAGTTTTATCTCATCCAATCCGGTACAGTATTGATTGCACCGTGTGCCTGAGGTGATCAATTAGTTATGCCGTGCTTGATAGACTGAACTCTCTTAAGAGTATATCAAACCTTGTTGATTTATGTCACGTCTTGTTGCTGTGTGTGCTAAACGCCATCAGTTATCTTGATCAGTGACGAAACTAAGTAATTTTCTGCCGAGGGCAAGGAACTAACTAAGAATTTTGCCTGCACTAAAAGTCTACGTGTGAAAATTCAACATCGCGCTTCCGCAATTAATTGTGCTATTACAGACTTGATTATATCATTTTGTTTTTATTCTTTCGGGGTATGTATAAATGCATACACAGTTTTTAATCATGCAGGGAAATCTCAGTATAGCTCATTCTTTTATAACAAATTTTCCTATTTAGCATTTGTCAAAATTCCGTTATATATATTTATTGTTTGTACTGTCTATAGCGAAATTTTTATTAGATATGCCCTACATATTTCGTCAATTTGGACAAAGTTGTTACGATTCAATACGGGATAATGTGTCCACACACATTCCAACTTTTTAATATTAAGTTTGATTTCATTCAGCTTCCTTGACAAGGAGGTAAAAAAATACGCATTGTATGCTACCAATCATTCGATCTGCGCGCAGATCACTGAGGATACCCCCCTCCCCCACAGGGTCTTTCATGGGAGCGGCTTTTCATTGCGTTGCGCGCTGATCTATGGATTCTGAGTTGTATGCGCCTTTAGCGAAATTTCGTTTCATTAAAAATGTATGGTTTGGTTCGTTAAAAGCATGGAACATTATCCCGTAAAGTACCGTTGTTACAGTCGGATTTGACTGTATATGTCGTTGTAGCAGTCACTTCTTCTATATAATAGTTGGGGAACCTCTTTCCCTGGTCATTTATGGCCAATGAGATCATTTAGTTTGACCCATCGAAGCAACAGGGGCTAGACTAAAACTTCAATAAACCTAGTGTGTTCCAAAGCAACATAAATTTACATTGTTTACACCTTCATTTAGAAACGATTGAGTAAACAAATTGTTATTTATTCACTGTGCGCCGATGACGGTCGTAGTATGAAAATGTACACATATGACATAAGGTAGATTGGTTTGTGTTATCTTTCTTGTGTATATTAGTTAAATTTATTTATTTTACCTATTATTTATTTAATTTATCAGAATTTGACACAGTGGGTTGGGAAATTCTAGTTATAGTAAGTAATCTCCCAACATCTATATTTTTGTTATAAACGCTTTAATCAAAGGTCTGGGAATAAATAGGAAGACTGATTAGAATCGATAAGTCAATCGATGTTCTGTCGCTGTAATAGGTGACCAATCCATTGCCATAGCACACTTGGGTTCTACACAGTATCGTGGGTCGAAGCTCCCAAGCTGGGCAATATCATATATGAAAGTTTGGTTTAAAAAAATGGAAAGGGGGTGCTAATAGTTTTTCCACAATTCTGGAAGCCATATTTTTTATGTAAGGGGTTATTAAAGCTTTGACTTCGTCGTGAAAAAATTTTTTATGTAACCAAATTCTTTTGTTTTTTTCCCTATACGTTCATTGTGAAACTCCTGCAGATTAGCAGGGTATGGTTCAGAGAAAGAAATATCATGTGAAATGGCTTATCTGCGATATCTGCTCCTTTCTTTCCATGAAATTCTTTAACAGTTTTGTTTTAAATTGGAGGAGATAAGTTTACCATCTATTACATGTTTTTGAAAAATGCCAGAATCATCTTGATAGACACATATAACAATTACATATCGATTATTTCTTCAGAGGTTCATTATCCAATATCACCAGGCCTTCTGGAACGTCATGATGTTAAAATGTGTGTGCTTCTCGCGGAATATACATACATGTGCCGTGCATGTGTTGTTGTATGTATGTTATTCGGCCGGTCCATATTCATAGTAGCTTGAAAATATCCATGTTGAAAGTATTCACTCAAAATCGCATCTTTTTTTATACGGATGCGGTGTATCAAAGACGGAAGACGTGTTGACAAGTTGCAAGGAAAGTGGGTGCCATCTGAGAGGATATGGTTCAAATCCCGTTTGCTGCATTATGATTTTTCTTTAATAATAGATCATCGATGCTTTTATATTATACTATTCATTTGTCCATTAACCAGTAGCAACTGATGATTTCTACTACTACAGCTCAAATATTGTTAAGTCAATTGGATATAGGTAAATTACGTTGGAAACACCCTGGTTACTGAAACACCAGTAGTCTACCAGTTTGCATATCGACAAGAGAGCACATATAATAATTGAAACAGATTGTGTATAACACATTGATACCGAACTATTTTTCAATATTTAAGTACATACAATCATATCGCCAGTACCATATGGACGACCAGCTTTCGAACCACGAGCCAATTCAACGGTGTTGAGTTTGTGAGCAATAGCATTTTGTGATGTTTGATACTCATATTTAAGAAAAGTGTTGCGGAATATAAACACATGGCCTCTCACCTGTAGCTTTCAGAATCGGGAGGATATTCTATTATAGGGGAGTTTTCATTTCAGTTGCAGCTGTTATTTTACCAGGTAATTCAAATTTTAAAACAATTCTTTAAATTAGTCACATATAAAGAAACGCGTCTCGGTCTTCTTCTTTTTCGTTTTTTTGGTGCTCATTCTCCTGCTGCTTAAGAGGATATAGATAGGAAGGGAGAATGGAATGCTTTGTGATATGGGTTACAGCTTGGCTGGGATATCTGCGCATATCGGCTGACACATTCGACTTCAGCATGGATTGTGAGCCACTTTGATCTATGGGTTGAGACAACTAATTGCACCATGAAAACTTCTTAGTCGCCTATTATGGTATGCATGGTTGGTCATAGTGTAGATACTCTTTGTTCCCCATTCAGGTTCCGGAAACACACGACCGAATACTCTGTGTTCGTTGCTGGAATCTTGTACACTGTATTTGTTTTCGAATTTAACAATACCTTGCAGGTCAATTATACATTGTCGAACGTCAACTCTTTAATCTCTGAATATTTGAGTATATCTCACATACACTATCATTTGAGAATACAGAAAAAATAAGTGTATAAATCTTCCTTCTTGGATTAGATAATTTCAGAGGATGCACACTGTGAAGCTGTTATTAGTTGTAGGGTCACGGTATCTAGGAAAGTATATCAGCTGAAATAAACAGTGCTGAAATCAAATAACACAAAAATTGATCTCTGTGCAATTTTCACCTTGTATTACCTCACGTATCTGGACCGTAGCACTGTACAAGATCTGAAATATTGACTTTTAATAGAACGGTAAAAAATAATTTAGGCTTTCGAGATGTGGTGTTATCGAAGGATGCAAAGAGTAAAAAAAATCTAGTCAAATGAATGATGAGAGCTCAATATCAATTGGGTAAATAGACAATTACCCCAAAGTATATTTTAAAAAAAAGGGTAGACTAGCGTGGTCACAATATGAGAAAAAAAGTAATACTATTGAGTGTTTACACCAATATCCAAGAGAACTTGCACAAAAAAAGCAATACTGTACTATACATCAGATATTGTGTTAGTCCTGGAATCGGAGTTGATTATTTATTTTGTCGGGAGGGGGGGGGGTGGTGGTGAAACCGCTTAATGGGGTTAACCTCTTTTTTTAAATTTTAGTGCCATGCCTTATTTTCCTACAGGAGGTGGTCGAAATTCCTTTGCTCTACATTCAATCACGGTCGTGGCTCATAATGCAATTTTAATTAGAGCATTCATTATTAAACAAGCGTTTCAACGGCGTCTCCAGATTGTATAAACGCAACAGATAACAAAATTGCATGAAAACACACATAATATTTGGGTATTTGTTTGGAAATATAATACAGATTCTTTAAGATACACCACAGACCCACAATTTATCTCTTTCCAGTTTGGATTCAGGAGAGTAGTAATTTGTACAGATGCTATTTTTTTAATTGAGACAACTAAGTGAAAAAGCACTAGAATATGACCAAGAACTAAACATAATATTCATGGACCAAAAAAAACAACAACATTCGATAGAGTCAATAGAAATTTTTAATGGGAATAACGGGAAACATTAGAAAACTATGGAATCAAAGATCAGTTATGAGCAAATATAAAAGCCTTTACCAGAACTGCCAAAGCTCAGTAAGAACTACCGATGGAATTACTTCATCTTTCGAAGCAGAATCAATGATAAGACAAAGATGTGTGCTCTCACCTACACTTAGCATATACATGGACAGAATAGCAAAATAATACCAAAACAAGAAAGTAAACGGTTCAGTAATAAGAGAAGAATATGAAGAGGAACTAAATAACGCAATAAATGAATAACTATTTTCTGATGATCAATGCATTATATACGAAGAGGAATATCAGTTACCAAGGCATGCGCTCACAACAAGCACCAAGTATAACATGAAAATAAATACGCAGAAAACAGAAGTAAGAAAAATCAGCAAGTCACCAAATCCAGTGAACATAACAATAAACAAAACTAAAGTGAAACAAACCTCTGAATGTAAGTACCTGAGAAATATATTCACAGACAACGGAAAACTAGACAGAGATTGTGAAACAAGGTGCCAGAAAACAAACATAGGGACATACCAGATATCACCATTATTGCTCAACCCAAAATAAAGATGGACGTCAAGAGACATTATTTGAATGCTAACACTCCGCTATCAATGCCAGACATGGACGCTGACAGCAACCAGCAGAGAAAACTTAAAACACGTGAGATGAAATGCCCGATAAAAGTCGCGTAACCAAACTAGACAAAATGATGAAACCAGAAGATTCGGTATAAAACCATGCACAGAATACATCGAGGAACAACAAATAGAATTGAACCTTATGAGAATGAATCATAACCAAATACCGACAAGAACATATAACATAAGAAGATCTGAATATAAGGCCAGAGGAATGCATAGAAAAAGATGGAGAGATATCATCAAGATAACCCTGAGAAATTCAGACTCAACGAAGCTAAGTCGACACATCTGGCCTTGTATAGACAATAAAAGCTCTCAGCCATCACCCCTACACTTAACGGCAAGTGTGTATATTCTGGTCATCATCCACTTGGGGATAGACAGAAGATAATACATATTTTTGTCCTTAATTAAGTGTAAGAAGTTGTACTATCTTCTGTCTTTGAAGAAACAAGATATGCATATACGAGACATACGTTTTACATATGTCAAACAAGTGACATTTTTTAATCAGTTCTTGTGTTATCAGTCATGACATCTCTTCACTAGAATGTGCTAGTAAGATTCTAAAATCAGTAACCCTTGCTTTATCTTTATCGGTACCGACATGTACAAGTTCTCACCTTTCTACGACGTCCTCCACTTCAACTTATCTTCTACACTTCCGACCAATTAGCTGTCATTATTAATATTGTTCAGATCAGGATTATTTTCTAGTGAATCATCATGTCACACTTTTCTAAAATGGAAACGATACATTTTTAAAATTTACCTACCGTTTACGTTATACACAAGCACATATCTTTACGTATATATATATATATATATATTAATTAATATATATACGGCAATAATGCCGTAGGGGTGTGAGATGTTAGTGATCTCACATTTCATTGGCTCTGCTATATGAGGGCGGTAGCCATCTCCTCTCCCTCGCAGTCTTTACTTGCCGATTTATGTGGTACCCATTTAAGGCTGTACATTTCCGCCTTAACTGAGGAATGAACCAAAGACCACTCATATGCGAAGCCAGGGCGCTAACCAATGCGCTACGCGGCCGCCTATATATTTACAATTGGTGGAATCTAGCTTAGCGATAAACTCATCATTTTTTTGCTGTAGTTTTTTAAAGAGTTTGTAGCATCGGCCTTTTCTATTCATAATGTAGCAATTAAACAATATCGCTCTCCAACCTTACTGCCAACGGTCTCCGATCAATCCAGCACGTTTTGAAGGTAGTGATTTTAGACAATATAAAAACGTTTAGTTAATTGCCATTGCTATGTAAATGGTCGGATGCACACTTGCCTTCGACGGGAATTTTAAGCTGTTACCTCAACCACAGAGACGCGACTGTATCTGTACATCACAGAGCCGGCAAGTTATTTTCTATACAATATACATATGTTCAGTAAGTTACTTTTGCTTTCTGAAAGGCCTGGACACGCACACGCGCACATATATATATATAT